>ML780058.1:840696-851225 GCA_009831015.1 Picea engelmannii
AAAAAAAAAAAAAAAAAAAAAAAAATTTACAATATAATTGTTCTTTTATTAAAATGTCCATAGGTATAGATATCACATGTTATCACACTTACATGTTACACAAATGCACTATCTATTATCTATTATAGTAACAATTTACATTATCTATTATAGTAACAATTTACAGATTGAGTTACAACATTACTCTCAAGTTACAACATTCCTCTCAATTCATTTGGACTAGATCCAATTGAATTGACATGTGCATAGTTAACTTAAATATCATTTCATTTTTATCCTTGAAAATTATCTATTATCATTTTTATAGTATCTATTATCTATTATAGTAACAATTTACAGATTGAGTTACAACATTACTCTCAAGTTACAACATTCCTCTCCATCATTTGGACTAGATCATTTCATTTTTATCCTTGAAAGTTAAAAAAATAAACATTCCTCTCCATCATTTGGACTCGATCCAATTGAATTGACATGTGGATAGTGAGCTTAAATATTATTTCATTTTTATCCTTAAAAATTAAAAAAATAATTCTTGATTGATTTTTTAATAGTAAATTTGAATTCTAATTTATTATATTTATATAAAGAACCAATTCCTTATTAAATTTTAAATTCAAATTTATAATGTTTGTCAATCAATTTCTTTGTCAAATTTATAATTTTTTCCTAATTCTAAATCAAATTTAATTTTAAACTTTTATAAATATAATTTTAAATATCCTAAAATCACATGTAACACCAAATCTGCAAAATTTCCAATAACAAACATGTTCAATATCACTTCATCTTCTGAGCCAGATTTCTAATTAATACCAAATTTTTGTGTAATCTTAAACCCAGAAGCAAATTACACAGACAATGTGGGAAGCACATCCGGGTTATACCATAAATAAATAAGAAAGAAAGTGTGCATGGCTATTAAGATCCAAAACTATGAAGCAAAAAAGAGCTGTCTAAAACTTGCCAGCTGACACTGACATGGTCAGGTCTAGTTTGATATCATTACGAGGCTCTCGAGTAAATGATACCATCTCGGGTGAAATTTTACTCTGCTCATATGTCCTCGATCTGTTATACTCTGCACCATTAATGGTGCTGACTGTTTTAATATTTTCAGGAGGAATAATTATGTTCATTTCCTCCACTTTCCGCATTCCTTGGCAGAAGCTCTCGATCAGTTGCAATTCTGTCGGCCTTCTTTCATTTCTTATGTCGATTTCTAGGTTCAGGTAATGTTCATCAGATTGATCTGTGCATCGTTGGACTGCGCCCATAGTTAGTTCATGCTTCCTCTCAACCTGTCGATAAATGCCAATCAAATATTACGATGATTTATCTTTAACCTAACCCCATTGAAAATTCCCATACCAAATTCCAAGCAGATCAGACAATTCAAAACTAACTTCCCGATGAAGATGAATTCTTTGTATGAATTTTAATGAACTTCTATACAAATCACTCGGCAAAGTATATTAAAAAGTGCCAATAAATCCCAAAACAGAATGTAAATTCAGTGGCGAACCTGCAGATCTGGAAGAAACGTCCTGGAATCTCCACCTGTTCGAGTCTGTGATGGATTACTGTCACAAGAATCTGCAAACAAACGTGAAACTTGTCCCTTGTGATGATCCAAGACTTCTATATCTTGGTCTCCTTCATCCCAGTATTTCACTTCGTGGCAGGATTGCTGCGCAAATCTTCCTAATTCAGTCCAATAGTGCAAAGTGTGATTAAGATGTAAGATGTCATCAATTCGCTGCATGAAACATGGTTCGGCCACAGCTGCGTCGACAGATCCCAACAAGACAGTAGGAGAAGCATTTCCCTCTATATTCCAAGCCTCGTGCAATCTATCAGCTGGTCTGTGCCTAATTCTTGCTGAAGTGGCTTCAGGCCATTGTTTGTCAGAGTTATTAGTTTCTTCTTCTGTGCAGGAACTACTGAAATGGTTATCACGTAATGAAAAGGCTATGAGAACGAGGATTAGATTCATCAGATTTTGGCATTTGGTTATTTTTTTCCATCAATATCAAAAAAGTGAAAATCAATCACAACACGAAATAGCCAGATAAAAATAGAAAAACCATTTTCAGTAATCATTCGATTTACAATAAAAGTAAAGACTCCTTTCAAACCATTACTGAAAAGAAAAAAATCTCAAATGATTTGCTATATACATTGTAAAGACAGAATCAAGGATTACAATATACCTTCTGCATGAGTACCCATTAACAATAGGGGATTGATTCAATATGCTGTGAAAGCAACCAATTTCTGAGTCTCTACCCAAATTATTTTGGGCATTTTGAGAGTGCTCCATGTCCAATATCATTTCAATCATTTTTGGTTCAGATTCTGCACCGACGACACGTTATAAGATTGAAGTTACAGATAGTGATGATGCAGAAACCTTTATTGCACCCAGAAAGTGAGGTGCTCAAGGTGGAGAAAGGTCCAAAGCACATAAGACAGAAGTTACTGATACTGATTATGCAGAAACCTTTATTGAAGTTACTGATACTGATTATGCAGAAACCTTTATTGAAGTTACCAATACTGATTATGCAGAAACCTTTGTTGCACCAGAAAGTGAGGCGCTCAGGGTGCGGAATAGGCCCAAAGCAAACATATTATTTATCTCTGTAGAGAATCGTTTTAATTTTAGATGGTTTAATTCATTTTAATCTTAGATATAGTATCATTATCTGTTGAAGGTGGAAATGGATTAAAGAATTTAGATTAAGACAAATTATGATAGTAAAATATATATTAAGTTCTGATATAGATGACTACTAACCGAGGCGAATGTTTTCATCGTTCTTCATACTTCGATAAACCTGCAGCAACAAAACGGACAAACTTTACTCTATATTGCTCCTGTCAAAACTTTGCACAGGGAATATTGTGGTGTACGACATAGTAAAAACTATGGGATCCTTATGACAACAACGTAAGGATCCTGCAAGCTGAGAAATCATGTTCATGAAAGATAGACCTGCAAATGGCTTTTGACGTGTGATAATGTCAGCCCTTTAATTCCCATGAACTGGAGAATAAGTTTGGGAGTCGCCTCTGCAAAAATAATGAAGAGCCGATTAATAAGATTTCTGTGGTTGGGGTTTTAATGATGGATTGGAATGGTCACAGTTTTTTCAATATTCTGTAGACGACGTTTCGGATTCAAAAATAACACATCAAAATCCTCGCCAAAGAAAATCTCTTTAAAAGCAATTGAAATCCAAAAACATGTTAATAACCTAAACAGAGATAATAAATTAGAACTAAGTGAAACCTAGAAATTCTATCTATTAACAAAACTGTGGCCATTCCGATCAATAATAAAGAACTGTCAAATATATGCCATATTTCAACTTCAACGATTATAAGATTTCAGGAGAGCCGAGCCGAGCCGAGCCGAGACAATTAGTTAACTTACTATCTTGCCCGCCCAGGCGTTTAACAGCATTAACAAAGCAATTGTGAAGATGGGTTGTCCATCGGAGGCGAGGAACCCTGGAGCGCACATATTGCCTCAACAAACCGCTCGACCTTCCAGACTTTCTCATTCCTAATTTCCTTCACCAGTTTTTCAGATCCAAAACAATCTTCTCTCTCTGAAGCTAACCTGTTCTGTCCCAATCCAGAGGACCCCAATGACTTCAAATTCCCCAATATATCCAATAATGTCTGATCGAAAGTCCGGACAAAAGGTCCGAGAAAATAATATGAGTCAAGGTTTAAGTCCGGTGGACCGTGAACCGACTAGCCACTGCCATGCCGTGGAGGGTAATGGGAGGGCATTGTCTATCCATTAACCTAAAACATTCTATGTTGATGGGAATTTAACAAGTTGGAATTGCAATTTCAAATTCCATCTCAAAAATATATGAGAAATTAAAAAAAAAAAAAAGTGTTTCAGTTAAATCCTAGAAACTGGGGCGTTTTTCAGTCCGACATTGCTTCAAACCCAAGTCACAGACTCGTAATTTCCAAGCAATTTGTTGTTGGTTTCACATTTTTAATGATCTGAATCGTGACAAAATTCAAAGGTTTTTAAATCGCATTTATGAATTCTCTCTTTAAAATTACGATTTCAATATTCATGAAAAAAGAGAATGTCAAGATCAAAAGACGTTAAAAATAAAAGGGGACGTTTCAATTAACGCTGAGCCGACTTTCTCCGCATGAGGAATCTTCTTAATCTTCAGTCTTCCTCAACTTTCGATGCAGGGTTTCTGGCCGTACCTAGAAAAAATAGGCTACGTAATTTCGTATAGGCCAAGGTAAGAATCCGAATAAGTACCAACCCCACACAAAATTCATAAAGTCATGCCAGTCTTGACTTTTTGGCAAAGGAAAGGACTCTGATACCCCTGTAAACGCAGAATGTCTTTGATATTCTTCCTGGAATTCGAAATGAATGCTGCGCGTCAGCCTCCTACCATTTATTTTTTGGTACGATGACGTGCAATGCAGGGCGGACTCTACGCAGTCAAAATTCTTTGTGAGACGACGCGTAAGCCGACAAATTAGGCATCTTCTCAGAGTTTGGTGTATCGTTATCATTATTGTCGCCTGCCCTGCGGCTGCCGACAACTGAGACTCCAGTACATACATGGCTAACGCGTTACGCGCTGCAATTTGCTGCAAAGCAATACAACGACTGCCGCATCAACGATACTGCAATCAGCGACATTCTCTCCCTTCATTTATTTAAATTCAAACCTATGAATGTATAACAACGTCTCAGCAATCAAATTGCCTTTTTTTTTTGTGACCTTCAAAAAAAAAGTATATCTTCTCCTGAATTGTGAGTTGTACAATTTGGCTCAGTTCAATGGCAAATGACTAAATTACAGATTTGCATTGAATACATTAAAGAAATAATAAAACGATTAGAAAAGTTGTGGATATTTGCTCAAAATTAGGTTAGAGTTTTTTTTTTTTTGTTTGTTAATTTCTGCGGGCATCTAAGCCGTTGGATTTTTTGTTCCCGCAAGTTTCGAACCGGTGACTTTAACATCACAGAGTGGCTTAACAACACACTTCGTCACCAACTGTCCTACACCTCGGGGACTAGGTTAGAGATTGTTAGATGAGTAGATTTGAGGGATTATTTCTGTGTAATTTAAGTACTTCAAGGTTTTTTAACAGATTGAATCCATTTCTACATTCAGAAATGGATTTTAAATAACAAAATATAATGATTAAGTAAAAAATTATATCCAAGATTCAAGCCAAAAAACCATTTTATAAAATAGTTAAACAACATTATTTGAAAATGACCAAATTACATAATTGCATCCAAAACTTTACCACTGCTTATTTTCAAAGAAAAAAACAAAACCATCCCCAAAAAAACCATTTTTCATTGTTCAGATTGCAATTTGAATCAAAATCGTCACAAATCATTTTTTATTCTTCAGATTGCAATTTGAATTTGAATGAAAAGTATGGTTTTTCATTGTTCAAATTGCAATTTGAATGATATCACATTCAATTGCATACTTTTTCATTGTTCAAATTGCAATTTGAACAATATTACATTCAATTTTCAATTGCAGTTTGAAGATGATAAAATTTATATGTTATAGGCATTATAAGTGGGTAAGAATTTCAAAACTAAACTACCTGCCAAATTTGAGACAAATTTGATGGTCTTGACAACTGTAATGTCCGTTCCAATAATTTTATAATTTTAATAAAAAAAGTTTGTAAGAAACATTTTTATCCATCAAATTTCATTCATAATTATGATTCTCAAATTCAAAATAAAAACATATTCAAACAAAAAAAAATGGTCTAGTATAATCTTAACAACTATAATATCCATTCCAAATTAAAAAAAAAAAAAAATTACAATTAAAAAACATTTTTACCCATCCAATTCCAATTCCATCCATGATTAGAACTATCAAATTCAAAGTAAAAACATGTTCGAAACCCAAAAAAATCGGATTTGAATACCCATTATCCCACGGTCATACGAACATGCAGAACGGCTAAGCTGACAACGTCCATCACCTGTAAACTTTTGTGGTAGGTGCACTCCTGAAGTGTGGGTCCTCATCTCTCCACTTCCGCGTGAAGCAGATGTCGTCACCATGGGATTGGATTGGAATTGGGAATAGGCAGCGTTAAGTAGCAGGACAAATTTAACCTACGAGATTGCCTAGAGGGACACAACCACCCTATTCCCTTTACATGAACAATCACCATCCGTTTTCCTTTACATGAACGATCACCATCCCTTCCTTACTCTTTGGTGGACAAAAAGTTTCATAGGGGAGATAAGGTCCTTACAGGGGCCACTAATCAATTAATGGGGTTGATTGGCCAATGGATGCTCTATCCTCATGTTCCAAATTTCACTAAAAGCATACCCAAAAAAGATTATATGCTGGTCAAATTGTTCCAAGACAGAGTTGTGTGGAAGGACATACCTAGGACAATGTTTATGATTTCTCATGTAGGATATAACTTAGACCATGATTCCATTTGAATCCTTGCTTTATCTATAGGGTTATTGATGTTCACATTGATTTTGTTATTGACATTGGACAATGTTTCTATGATTTCATGTAGGATATAACTTAGACCAGATTCCATTTGAATCCTTGCTTTATCTATAGGGTTATTAATGTTCACATTGATTCTGTTATTGACATTGGACAATGTTTTTTTATGATTTCTTATGTAGGATATAATTTACACAATAATTTTATTTGAATCTTTGTTTTATTTATAATGTTATTGATATTTATATTGATTTTCTTATTTAAACTCATTTTTTATAAATGATATACTTTCATTATATTGATGTTCTCATTGAATCTTTGTTTTATTTATAATGTTATTGATATTTATATTGATTTTCTTATTTAAACTCATTTTTTATAAATGATATACTTTCATTATATTGATGTTCTCATTGAATTTTTTATTTAAATTGATTTTTTTTTATAAATGA
Organism: Picea engelmannii; assembly: GCA_009831015.1. Classification (NCBI taxonomy): domain Eukaryota; kingdom Viridiplantae; phylum Streptophyta; class Pinopsida; order Pinales; family Pinaceae; genus Picea; species Picea engelmannii. Next base: position 847,670 of record ML780058.1, read on the forward strand.
TATACTTTAGACAAACATTTAAGAAGGACACAACTTGGAACAATGTTTTTATGCAAAATCTTTATTCATTATGTTCATCAATGTTTATAATGATCTTCTTGTTTAAATTGGTTTTTTTTATGAAGGACATATTTTAGATAATGTTTTCATAACTTTTTATGAGGACCACAATTTGGATAATGCTTTCATGTGAATCTGTGTTTTACTTCTAAAGTTTTTGTTGAAAATATAAAAAAAAGATATCATAATTAAATTGACCTTTTATGAAGGACATAACTTTGGTCTATGTTTTTATGTGAATCCTTGTTTTACCTCAAGGGCCATTATGCTTGCATTGATCCTCTTATGTCAAATTGGACGGAAAACATTATATATAATATTCTAATCAAATTGGCCTTTTATGCCATGACACAACTTGGATAATGCTTTTATGTCAATCCTTGTTTTACCTCTACGTCCATTCATGCTCATCCATTTGTGCCAAATTTGAACCAAAACATATAAAATAATTGTATTTTAATCAAGTTGATCTCTTATGAAGGACAAAACTCGGACAATGCTTCCATGTGAATCCATGTTTTGCCTATAGGTGGGACAATACATGTCAATTAAATATTAAATATATAATGAGGATGCTTCCATATGAAAAATATATTTAAATTTAATACTTCACCTCATTAAGATATTTGGTGTTTTTAATCGCCTTTCTAGTTTTCTCTATATAGTTATCCATTATTTTACAAAATTCTTTAAAAATAAAGGGAATGAATGTCTAACTATATGATGACCACTACTAAAGCCATATGAACTCTTACAATCAAAAGAAAACGTAAGTATTAGTGGTAAAATTTGTAATATATACTTGGGGATACATGTATGATTCAACTATTCAAAATATCTTATTATTGTTGAGATCGAAACATATGTTTTTCCTAGTCTCCACACTGCACTCAACCATATTCAATAATGCTTGTGTGGCTAACCATACATGCAAAATTCCAAGAAATTGGCTAAATAAAATCACGTATATTTCCAACTATATATTGATCTCTTGATTGTTGTGAGTTCACTTTCACTCTTCTACATTTTTTTTTCAAATTTTGAGGCTAAGCCCATATTGAGTTTAGGTTTATGTCATGTGCATTCATAGTCCTAATTTCTAGTTCAAAAGACTCCACAATAACCTTCATATCCTTGTCAGGTTGCTTTATTTCTATCTCTGAGTTCTTTTACTAGTAGCCTCTTGAATTAGGACACCTTAACTCTTGTTGTCTTTCCCTTTTCTATATACCTCAAGTACACTACCTTATATCTTTCATGATGGAATTTCTTAATATCTTGTAGTCTTTTGTCAACTATTAATATTTCTATTCAATGCTTGAAGTGCTCTTTTCATTCCATCTTTTGTCTAAATGAGACATCCTAATTTGGAATGGACTGTTATATAATTTGTCATCTATTTTGATACCTTTTGGGTGGAAAAATTGGAGGAATTGGATTGAAACGTCCATCTTAGTGCAGGTTCCAGTTTGGAGATTTGGGGTCTGGAACCTTCTAGATCCATTTTGAGGCATCAAAAAAAAAAATTGGGGTCAAAACTTTGGGAGCATAACTTGCAGCCCCTTGACATTTTTCTACACGCCGAGACCTTTCCAACAGTGTAAAAATAACCTCAATCAAAGTTCATATGTATAATTTATTCCTCTTGGAAGTTGACCTACCTTGTTGACCACCATGGTAGTGAGTGGATGCCACATCAACCCCCATTACTCATGTGTGGGGATAGTCATGTGTGAACTTTCAAGAAGATTCTAGAAGGTCTATAACCTTAACAATAATTGAGGGTTCGGGTATGCAAAAACCTTAACCCTAGACAACTATTAGACTATGTTAAATATTGGCCACTAGGAGGAGAGCCCATTCTTTTAGCATTATATTTGTTCCATAGTTGAGAAGAGCATCTAGGAGTAGAATTTGAGAGCATAACAAAGGAGGAGGAATATTATGTAGTAGCCATTCAAGCCATCGTGCCACAAGAAGCTCCATAGTGAGTGCCCCTTTCTTTGTATCTACATACTCATAACTAAAGAAAAGAGAGCAAAGCATAGGCCTCACCTTTTAGCCAGGTTCTCTCTCATTTTGGGTTTCTCGGGACCTTGTGTTCATTTTTAGATGGTGTTTTCATTTGCGTGTTCTTTCATTATGATATTTTAGTTATTTTCATAAAATTGAGCAATAATTTAGTGATAATAAATATGATATCTAAGGAAATAAACCAACATAATACAAGATCTGTTGTGATGAGTTATTCCAGTGGAATATCCATGGTAGTTTACAAATCATATTGGTATCATTGAAATGTGCCTTTTGGCATTTGTTTGAAGTTGTATGATCTAGGAACTGGTTTAAGAAGGAAGACACAAAACCCTATCCATGGCGGATGAGTCCAGTCATAACAACCCTCAGGATGTAGCAGAAGAGAGATTTTTGAGGCTGGAAGAGAAAGTCACATATATCTCTTGCAACATGATCATCCCCATGGTGACTCTAATGAATAATTTCAAATCTTTCAAGGAGGTTGGTGGCTTTAACTCAGAAGTTGGATTGGATGAGAAAACAAGAGATAGTGAAGATCTAGAAAAGGAGTTGAAATAATATCTTAAGAAAGAGAAACCAAGTTTTAGTGTCATCACTCCTTCACAACCTCTATTTAAAATGGAAGTAAAAGTGGACATCGAGCCATACTAATGTGAGGTTGATGCTATCAAGTTGAATCATTGGTTGCAATAGTTAGAATTGTATTTCGGTGTCCATAATATAGAAAAAGAGTAGAAAATTCATTTTCCCAATTGAAGCTAGAGGGCCATGCACTAACCTAGTGGTAAAGCCACAAAGAGACACTTAGGTTGGAGGGTGACTGTTATCGGACTAATCGGTAGGTGCGGAAACTAACAGATCTCCCTAGATCCACCTGGATCTAAAACAAAACAGGACAGGACATGACTTTTTCCCTAAGTTGTAATCATTGAATCTTTCTAATAGGAAGGAATAAGTAACATGCCTTTATATCGCTTCCTTAGGTCTATGTTGTTCCCTCTTCGCTCCAGCGCTCTCGTGAGGTCAAGTCCAAGACAACACAAACCAACCAAAGTGAAGATAGCAAAATGTATTCAATGTCAACTTATGCATATGATCAAGGAATTACACAATAAAGTAAGAGTGACTTTATGGGAAAGGGACATGTCGTTGTATCATATTAATTGAAAGTAGAAGATACAACCTGATTGCCTGGATGTTGCAAGCTTCCTTTCAGTGACCCTTGGTTCCAACACACACACTTGCTTTGTACTTGCATGAAGAAGATCCAATTCCTCTTGATAGACCAACTAGAGTCTTCAAGCTTTTGTTCAAGTAGGGTTCTTCACACAATTCTTTCACCAATTCTTCATTCAATCTCGCTTAACCTTTTCCATGAGAAACCTTTCAATATATAGGAGAAGGAGAGATGGTTACATGGATGAGGATGATCCCATCAAATCTGATAAGTCAGTAAAAT
>ML780058.1:869264-909273 GCA_009831015.1 Picea engelmannii
ATCTGCAAAAAGTCACACTCATAGGGCTATTAGGCATTAGGTTTGATGAACAAAACAATATAAAAACCAAAAAAGGGTAGAAAGTGAATAAATATAGGTAAAAAGGGCTTTTACCATTTTCATTGTGATTTTTCCAAGAACTTTGCCCAAAACAACTCTTTTTCCCTCAAATTTCATTGCTCGACCATGGGAGGCACATGCAACCGTTTGGAGAACCCTCTTCGTCAACGAGGTAATCTCTTGATCTTCTACCTTTTCCATGGTTTAGTTTTTGTTTTCATTGACAATTTTCAAGGTTTTGGGTTTGTTTTAGGGCCAAAACTTGCGCTCGGGCATTCTCGCAGGCTAGCCATATGGGACCTGCGAGAATGCATGATTCTCACAGGCGGCCTTAAGGGAACCTATGAGAATATCGCACTGTACTAAAAGGGCACCTGCGAGGGCTGAAAAATGAAAATTCAACTTGATTTTTGCTCAATAAAAAATATGCCCAGGTTTGAAAAGAGTTGCTAACTCTTCTCTTATGGTTGTTGTGTAGGCATTTGACCGTCACGATGCTGGAGTGGCGAGAAAGGGAACATGAGGAGGAGGATGCCATTGTCGGGAATGAACTGGGCACCGTTGCCGCCCTCCGAGACTGTGGGCTCTTGAAATTCTTCTGGATTTTGGGCATGAGGGCCCAAATTAGGTTGTTGGAGTACTTGGTTCATTTGTGGGATGTGGACCAGCAGTTGTTTCACGTGGGAGTCCACACCTTGACCTTAGATATCGAGGATATCTACTTTCTGACAGGGTTATCATGTCATGGGTATCACGCTAGCTTGACCGGTAGCCGAGGTGGCAGACTCCCTATGAGTGAGTATTGTTGCCAGTACTGTGTCCCATAGGTAGAAAGAAGCAAAGCAAGGTGGCTATTTTGGGGGTCCAAGATTTGACCCTGCGAACCATATTATTCACTATAGCACACATGGTCGGGAGCGGAGCTCCACACATGGCTCTCTAGAGCTACTTCCAATATGCCATAGAGTGCACAGAGTCGCGAGTCTTCAACTGGTTGGATGCAGTTCTCCGCAGTATGAAGAGGCAATTGATGAAATGCAGGAAGGGCGACCTGAAGCAGTTCGGGTACAGATCACTTTTGGTGTCCTTCTTTCTTGAGAGGGTCCCATTGTTGAGATTACAGGTTGAGTGGGGTTTGCTGGCCCCACAGGATCTGAGGATGCTGAGGTGGTGCAACCTCATGGCTCGACACATAGCTGGGCCTATCATCAAATACAATGATTCATTCTTTGACTAGTTGCGACCACAGATGCTGATGGTTGATGACTACGCCTATGTCGGATTGGACTTCCAAGGGGATCCAAATTTAGCCCTACCTAAGGATGCTTAGTGGGGTGACCTAGGTAAGAAGTACACATTTTGTTCTTTTAAATGTTTTTGTGATTTTTATCATATAAAATGTTTTTATGTTTGTCCAAGAATTGATCAAAAAATCTCTTTTTGATGACACAGATGTGGGGCCATATCGACCTCCAGGTACGTCTCCTATTCAGTGACGAGGAGAGGTGGCTCTAGTGGCATGATGGGATGCTGAAGACTATGAGGCAGTGGAGCAAAACTTGGAGGGGTTGAATGCTGACATTCCAGACATGACTATCGGGGAGATCCCACAGCGTTATCAATGCCATACTGTGGGCGTGTCAGAGTCTATTGGTCGAATTCTTCGTAGGGTGGCCCCGACAGTCGTGTGTTATCATGAGCGTCACCCATGACGCTATTTTGTAGAAGCTATGAGCTTCATTTTTGAGATTTTGGTCCTTGGACAAAAACTTTTTATAAAAAGCTTTTGATCGTTATATACATATCTACGGCTTCTACTGGCTTATCTTGTGTTGTGTGATACATGTGATGTGATTGGTTTGTAAATGTCCCAAATGTATGTCTAATACATAGTTAGCTAATGCATCAGTTAATGTATTTAGACATCTAGGAATGTGCTGATACTCAATATAATCAAAATGATGTTCCAAGAGGCGAATTCATAAATATACCTGTAATAAAGTAGGACTTCGAATAGCATAGACATTACTTAACTGTAGTACTACTAGCTGTGAATCGAGTCATACAACCAAGTGACGGATACCGAGTGAAATAACATCAATCAACAATTCAATAACGACGCTATACTCTGCAATATTGTTGGTCGCACGACCGAGACACACACCTCATAGAGTGATAAGTTCATTTGTAGGGGCGTAAATTTCCCAAGCAACAGAATGAAGGTTCTGAGTACTACAGCTAGTGCCATCAACGAAGCCAATGTGGGGTAGCGAAGAATCCAACATCTAGAAACCAAACACAACATAACATAAGGGCAGAGACCAGATAACGAAAAACATACTACAATAACACACAAGAAGTATGATACAATAAAATACAAGTACTCATGCATAGGTGATCTTAGGCATAGTACTTCTTTAAGTACAACCCATTTCTGGGTTCACTCAAAGGGATACCGTCATAATCTACTAACTCGTAAGCTCCTTTCTCCAAAACTCATCTAACGATATAAGGACCTTGCCACATAGCTTCAAATTTTCTAGCTCCTAGCATATCTCGATCTTGTTCATAAAGGAGAACCAGATCACTTTCGGAGAAAATGCGAGGCTTAACATGTTTGTCGTATTGGGCTTTGACACATTTCTTCTGGGCTTCTATGTCTAGGGTGGCGTCGTGACGAGTTTCGTCTAATCGCATGAGATACAACATATGTTCTTCTTCGACAGAAGTGTTTGGTAGGAGTTCGACGACTAGTTTTAGGGAGGGTATCTCACATTCAATCGACAGGATGGCTTCTAGACCATAGACTAAACAGAATGGTGTAAGCGCGGTGGAAAACTTAATGGATGTCCGGTAAGCCCACAATGCTGAAAACAACATTGTGTGACAACTCGTTTTGTGAATCCCTATCATTCGTCGAAGCATAGTAATGAGGACTTTGTTAATTGCTTTGACTTGGCCATTGGCTTGTGGGTAATAGGGTGTTGAGTTTTCATGGCAAAGACCCAAATTTTCAGTGAGTTCAAACATCATGAAGTTTCTAAAGTGGCTACCGTGATAAATGATGATAGCCTGAGGAACACCAAAATGAGCTATGATGTGATTGAATATGAATAATGCTGCGGTATTTCTGGTGTTGTCAAATGTCGACATTGCCTCGGCCCATTTTGTAAAATAGTCTATGACTACAATAATGTATCCATGCCCCCCGACCAAGTGAGGGTGACATGTCATGAAATCAATACCCCATTTCGCAAAAGGACCGACAGAGACCACAGGGTGAAGAGGAGCGGGATGTGATCGTATTTTATGGTTGTAGGTCTGGCAAGCGTGGCATTTTTGGATGGAAATTATACAATCGTTAAGTAAAGAGGGCCAAATATACCCAACTCACAAGATCTTCTGGGTAGTAGCATACCCAGACATATGACCACCACAAGCTCTAGAATGACATTCATTTAGGGTTTTCTCGGCTTCGTCAAACGTGAGGCAGCGTTGAAAAAATAAGTCAATCCCACGACGATAAAGAGTATCACAGAGGATAATATACTGGAAAGCTTGGTAGCATATTCGACGGCGGTCAGTACTAGACAAATTGGGCCGGAAAGTTTGGGTTTGGAGATAGATGATGATATCTCCATACCAAAGATCATGGGAACTAATCAGGAAAAGGGATTCATCAGGTAATGAATCGGCTACTACATTTTCCGTCTCAGAGTAGGGAAAGTCACATATCAACTCGACAAACACTAAGGATTTCTTGGACTTAGTGCGTTCGAATTCTAAGTCAAACTCCTGGAGTATCATGATCCATTTGGAGTATTTTCCCCCTAGCAGTTGACATGTGAGAATGTGTTGCAGTTAGAAATTACCATAGTTTTGCGAGAGAGGATATAGTACCGGAAACGTTGAACTGCTTGGACGGCTGCCAAGGCCAGTTTTTCGACATGTAAATACTTGGTTTCGGTAGGTGTTAGACTTCGACTCAAGTAATAGATGACATGTTCGTCATGAGAATCATCCTCCTAGATGAGAACCATAGAGATGGTGTAATCCGAGGCTGCGAGGTAGAGGAAATAATCACGGCTGTGATCCGATGGGAAGAGAAGCGGAGTACGTGTCAGGAACAATTTCAAATCTTCAAAAGCTTTGTTGGTGATGGTATCCCATACGAACTCGGACCCCTTTTTGAGTAGTCGTGTAAATCCAAGAGTTAGCTTGGCATAGTTTGGGATGAAACGACGAAGAAATTTTTCTTTCCCTTGAAAACTTTGTAACTGGCAAAGTGAAGAAGGAGGAGGGAGACTGAGAATAGCCTCAACCTTCAAAGGATCTACCCTGATCCCTTAGCGTGAAACAATAAAGCCTAGAAGTTGGCCAGATTCTATGCAGAAAACACATTTGTGAGGATTCAAGTGTATATAGTAAAACCGACATCGGAGGAAAATGGCTTGGAGGTGTATTGGATGATCAACACAACACATGGAATGAGCAGGTAAGTCATCAAGATAGGGCTACACGATGTGCTTGATATCACGGAAGGCATAAGATATAGCGCACTGGAAAGTTGCGCCAACAGTTTTTAGACTGAAAGGAAGTTTCCGATAGGCAAAAGTGCCCCAAGGACAAATAAAAGTGGTTTTGTGTTGATCCTCAGGAACAATATTGATTTGATTATATCCGAAGAAGCCATCCATCTGAGAGAAGATTTCACTTCTGGCACAATCGTCAACAATCTGATTGACGAAGGGGGTAGGAAAGTTTTCTTTAGGACATGCTTTGTTGATATCCCTATAATCAATGCACACGCGGATTGTGCCTTGTTTCTTGTCGATTGAGACAAGATTGGAAACCCAGTTAGTGAGAGCCACCGGGTAAATAAAGTTTTCTTTGAGAAGTTTCTCGACTTCAAGCTTGATAGCGACTGCTTTACGTGGGTGGACCAGACGAAGGCATTGCAGGACAAGTTTAGCATCTGGGTATGTCTTGATCTCATGTATCACAATGTCGGGGTCAATACCCAACATTTATTCATAGCTCTAGGTGAAGACATCACAAAATTCTTTGAAAATTGACTGGTAGGTGACGATTTTGTCAGGGGAACACGAAGCTACGATATGCACATTTTTGAAAATTACAGGTTTTATGGATATGTCGAGGGGACTGGTGGGTGAGATATTGCTTAAGTTCCCTTTGGAAAACACATCGTGTATAGACTCGGGAACAGTGGAAATGATGACAACGGTCGACGGGGTTGAGATCCGTTGGTAGCTCTCAATGGTGTGTTTTTCCAGGAAGAGGATGGAACGGTGATGACCATCATCCCAGGGGGTGTCTTCCATAAAAGACATAATCATCTCGTCTGTGGGAAAAATGACTTAGAAAGGATCTGGAGATAAATCACCAGGAGAGGGGGTAGAAAGATTTGTCGATTGAATGGCCTGATAGGTGGATTCGACCGGACTCAAAGGCATTTCGGCGCCGTAACGAAGATGATCACCGTGGTTGGGTACCATCCATGGGTCGTGAGACGTAGGGGTTCTGTGAATAGAGGTGGAGATCATGTTGATCGAAGTGACAAAAGGGGGTGAAACATCGGGTGGTGGGATGGGGAAGGTACCCATTAATGAAGAGTCTTTAAGAATACCCACACCAACGTTCTCATATCTGGGGGGGGGGTTTGGCAATGAACGATATGTTTCCAGTACGCGCATCCGAGTTAAAGAAGGTTAATTGGTCGACGGTAATAACCTTTCCTTGATGAGGGAAATGTACGACATGAAAAAGAGTCGACACAACTGCACGCATGGAATCAATCCAGCTACGACCAAGTAGAAGGTTGTAATCGAGAGGAGCATCAAAGACTTCCACTTCCACTTGGACCATTTTTCCTCATAACGTAATCAACAATGAAGGGAGGACACCGTAAGGATTAAAACCAGATCCATTAAAGGCTTTGAGTGTGTTGTGGGATTCAGTCAAAGGAGGAGAGCCGATGGATTTCCAGCAGGTAATAGACATGACACACGTCGAGGCACCCTCGTCGATAACTGTTCTACAAATGTTTTTGTCGAAGACAATAACTTGTATTTGGAATGCGAGTTGAGGGGGTAACCTTGGAATGTGATATTCCAAGTCAAAAATTATTAAATTCGTATCTGTAGGGTCGATTCCATCGATATCTTTCAACTGCACCTTCCGTTGTGTAGGACAATTTTGAAGGACTTCAAGGGCTGACATCGCAGATGGTGCTTGGGCCAGATCTTCAACAATACTGTAGTTCTGGGTAGCACAGGCATGAGGATTGAAAGCTGATTTTCGAACGACGCCCTTTGGAGGAGGGCGAAGAACTGTGTCGAGGCTCGGTTGTTCGAGATGAAGAGGACCGTTGGTAGGTGGAGTCATGGGAGATGGTTGGACCAATGAAGGAGGTATAGCATCAACCTTCTCTTTAGAGGAGGAATAATCTTTGGCTCGAGTGGTAAGTGTGATGTCGTTTTTCTTCGAATCTCCTGTACACATTAAGAAATAGGATGTATTGGAGGGGGAGGGTTGGTCATGAATGACCAATTGGGCCTGTTGTTGAGAAGGGAAGGGTTGTGACAATACGTCCGGAGTGGGTGGTTTCATGGTCCCTTGAAGGAACTTAGTAACCTCGGCTAGTCGTGGACAATCCTTAGTGTAGTGATCATCACCACAGATAAGACAAGGGTATCGGGGTTTGCGCTTATCCCTATCGTCAACAGGTGGTGTTTTGGTTCTCTCTACTTGCGAATTATTTTTGTCCTTCTTATTCTTACCCTTTCCTTTTCTGGATTTGTTTTTACTAGCGGGGGTAGATTGAACAAAATTTACCTCAGAATTTTTTCCGGTGGGAGGGGTAGGAGACGAAGCATTTTGAACATTAGAAAAAATGGGTTTGGGGTTGTTTCTAGAGGTTTGGATGGAATGCGCTTGGGCATGGAAAGCGCCAATCACACCGTCAGCCGCATGAGAAGCAACATGAGTAGTTGAAGTGGCGAAAGTAGAAGGACAAGGAACATCAGGGAGTAAGTCATAAAGAGTACCCATTTGTGAGTAAACGAGGTCAAGGTATTGAGCGCAACTAATGGCCTGTTCTTCTGTGACAACTCTACCCATGGTGATGTCACGACCGATGTCGTTCACAAATGATTTTGTGAACCACTCTGCCAACAAATGATCGGGGAGTTTGAGTTTGATGAGACGTCATCTCCATCGCCATTCATGAATGTGATCGGAGATATGAGTGGCTTTGGTTTGTTTGAAAGAACTCAAAATCTCAGTCCCTATTTCATAGCGGATCGGTAACTGGTAGTGGGTGAGGAAAGCCATAGCGAGGGTGTTGAAGTCGATGAAAAAACCTCGTGGTAATTCTATATACCACTTCACGGCAGAACCCGTGAGGGTTCGCTGAAAAAGGCATAAATGAATAGAGTCATCCATCAAGGAGTTGGATGAGCACCAAAGGTGAAAAGTCATAACATGATTGTTTGGGTCCTCTCCCAGTTTTCCATTGAATTTAGGGATGTCAGATGGTAGTTTGGCTGGTATAGCGGGCCATTGGGGAGAGTGACGGATGGGATCATTTAAAATCCTCGACAGATCCGGGAATTCTAGGGTGGCTAAGAAAGGTAACTGTCTATTCACATGTGGGTGCTAGTGACTTTGGGGAGGGAGTCCCATTGGCAAACCAGTGGGACCGTAAGAAGTTTGCATATAATGCAAAGATCTGGGAAGATTCGATAGTGGTTGTGAAGGCAAGTAACTCATAGGGTTTTACCCTTGAATGGGGGCGTGGGGTTGTGCATTCGAGCCCCAAATAGGATTAGACGTACCTAGACAGGGTTGGCCGATACTAGGGGGTATGACGGAGCTAGCCGGAGGTTGTTGCACCCTAGTCGGATGAGGGTTATGTTGTATAAGATGATTCCAATACTGGGCCAAATATGGAGGTATTTTTTTTCGATAGGGTGGGGTCGGTGGGGGTTGCCCTCCAATCAGGGGTTGTGTTCCAATTGGGATTTTTCCTGTAAGGGGGGGTTGAGTTGGGCCTCCTTGGTGAAATTGTCCACTAGCAGGAATCTGGTAATTTGGTGTGAATGATGGAATGGTGCCACTAGGATCAGTGGCTTTGATAGAGGATGGAATAGGTCCTCTGAAAGGGGGTGGAGGAAGTGTCAGAATGAAACCGGGAGGAGAGTGCCCAGAAGAAGTGGGACCACCAAGAGTTCCAGATGTGATTTGCGTAGGAGTGGGAATAGAGGCATTCAACGCACGGTATCTGGGTGGAAGTGTCGGGGTGACTCTGGGAAAAAGCGGTGTGCCAATGGGGGCTTGGCTAGCCATGGTAATCCCGGTGTGAAGACTCATAGTATCTGTATAATGGACCATTTGTAAAGGGAGAGTCAAGATGTGGTCAGCTCACGGAGCTTCTGTACCAAGAAAATAATAAGCAGTAGTAAAAGGTATTGCATCTGGATCAGATGTTTTGGGTAGCCCAGGTGAGACAGTGATATCAATGCCTGATCCTGAGCCAAAGAGATCCCATCTAAAAATGCCAGTAGCCAAAAAATGATCTTGACCCTCAGGTCCTGGGAAAGGTCCAGTCGGTGATCCATAAGACAAAACAACCAAGTCTCCAGAAGAATTCACTCACATAATACGTCTCTCAGAGTCGAGATGAAATCGAAAGTCCTCTCAAGAATTGGTAATTTGGAACCGTTCTGGAGAGTCAGTTATTTCCACTTGTGGAGTGGTAACGTCTTGGACTTCACTCTATTGAGGAGAGCCCTCTAGTGAGTTGGTAGGCAAGGGTTGAGAACCTTCCAGATTTTCTGGGGGTAAGCCTTGCATTCTACGTGAACGACGTGGAGGGTCAATTGTGATCGAGTTGAAAACTTACGAAGAAAATTCTATGGTCAACTTTGGTAAACAAACAACATGCGCTAGTAAAAATCTAGGAAGAAAAACCAAACAAACAAGACCTTCTAATTCTGAAGTCACTAGTTGGTGATGAAATCCAACATTGCAACAATGAGATGAGAAAGGGTTGGGCTAGGGTGGAAAAGTTACGTTGACGACCTTCTTAACGGACTTACACCCTGGTGCAAGCTCCCACACATAATCGTGGGTATACCCTCCAAGGAGCCCAAGTGAGTTTGGCCGACGTTGATTCCAGGTACCGTGAAGACTTGCCCCTTCACAGTCACCTTGTGTAAGAGCCTAAGAAGATAGGCTACTAAGGTTACCACCAACAACAATAAAGCTTGGGGGGACATTCGAAAGTCCGATCCACACGCAAGGGCAGGGTATCTAGCCCGAAATCAGCTTGAGATGCTTCCACTCATCATTGTGGGTATACCTTCAAGTGACCCCCGTAATACATGCAATATCTACACTGATATCAACAAAGCAGGCTGAGTAACTCTGTCAATATCAATGCGACCTCGGGTTTGACCCTTGTGTGAGAAGGGCTTCCCAGGACAAAATGTTGCAAATGGAATTTGACACACCTAACCACAAGATGCTATTGTGTGTTTTGTGCTTTGGAGAGTGTATCTCTCTACCTATTCCAAAGCTCTAGCCTAGCTAATGTTGGTGTAATAGAGTCCTAGAAAAGAATTACTAGCTAAATTTTAAGAATTGCGCAATATTATTAAAGGTTGTTTTTACTCAAAGGAGACAAAAATGAGACCGATGTTGTGTGAGACTCTGACCCAACAATGCATAGATAGGAATGAAAGATGCCAATTTTATGTTCGATGAATCCTATTTACAGGAGGGAAAGAGGAGTTTTCTAGAACAACTTGAACTATGATATACAATCTTCTTTGAAATGCAATATCAACGAATCATGACCAATGCCAATTCTCTATTCATTCTATTTCAACAATTGAATGCCAATATTTTCGAAATAAAAATTGCTTTAAAAAGTTTTTTTTTTTTAATTTTCAATAGAAACCACGCAACAGTGGTGGAACTAAGAAAAACTAGCAACTAATGAAAAGCAATATACAACAAAACCCAAACCAATCTTTCAATGAAGACAAAAATAACAAGTAGACAAGCCTAGTCTTTTCAAATGCATGAGGGCAACAATTTTCCAAGTAATGAGAAATTGAGAAAGATGATTTATCTCAACTTTTAAACCGATCACTGGCTCCCAACCAAACAAGCACTCAGATTTCAGAACCAGAGATTATATCCTTGTTAAGAAAGGGTCAAGAGATAACAATTGAGAAAAAATGAACAAGAAGAGATTTCGATTTCCGAAGACTAATCATTCACAAAATCCGAAGTCAAGAAACAATCAATCACTGGCAAAATAAGTTCTTTTCAGACACACATACAAATCTGGGTATCTGAGCATACAAAAAACCTTAATCCAAAAATGTTGCAAATGGGTTCATAGGCAGGCAGTGGTGTACAGTGCCAGAATGAAGCATTCTCGCAGGCTGGTCACAAGCAGAGTGCGAGAGGTTTGCACTAGACTTAAAAGCAGGGTGCGAACTCTAGGGGTTCTCGTAGGCTACAGAAGGGTTCAGTGTGAGAATGCATGAAACTAAGAAAAATTTGGAAAAAGGACAAAATTTTTTAAGGAACCTCTGGACCCAGAGAGTCTGTCAAGGTCTCCTCAAGACTCAGAGATTGATATAAATGAAAAAATGGTAAGGTAAGAGAAAATGGCCAAGGAAAAGCACCAAAAACCACTAAAAAATGGGTTGCTTCCCCAGTGGAGTCGCCAATTTTGTTATCGGACTAATCGGTAGGTGCAAACACTAAAAAATCTCCCTAGATCCACCTGGATCTAGAACAAAACAGGACATGACACGACTTTTTCCCTAAGTTGTAATCATTGAATCTTGCTAATAGGAAGGAATAAGTAACATGCTATTATATCGCTTCCTTAGGTCTCTATTGTTCCCGCTTCACTTTGGTGCTCTCGTAAGGTCAAGTCCAAGAAAACACAAACCAACCAAAGTGAAGATAGAAAAATGTATTCAACGTCAACTTATGCATATGATCAAGGAATTACACAATAAAGTAAGAGTGAATTTATGGGAAAGGGACATGCCACTGTATCATATTAATTTAAAGTAGAAGATACAATCTAGTTGCCTTGATGTTGCAAGCTTCCTTTCAGTGACCCTTCGTTCCAACACACACACTTGCTTTGTACTTTCATGAAGAAGATACAAATCCTCTTGATAGACCAACTAGAGTCTTCAAGCTTCTTTTCAAGCAGGGTTCTTCACACAATTCTTTCACCAATTCTTCATTCAATCTTGCTTAACCTTTTCCATGAGAAACCTTTCAATATATAGGAGAATGAGAGATGGTTACATGGATGAGGATGATCCCATCAAATATGAGAAGTTAGTAAAATGACAACCATACGAATGCCAACTCATTTTCTAGAAGATTCCCTTCTAGAACCCTCGAGACCTCTTCTCTTTTCCAAGCTTAAAAATAGGTTCACACCCTGTGTATGGTGCAAATTGCGAGAAATTTGCACCCTAAGTGTAGGTGGCCTACGAGAATGAGGGATTCTCGCACCCTAGGCCATAGGCAGCCTGCGAACTCACTTTAAAAATATGTTTTTGGAAGGAGACAAGAGCCACTTTTCTCAGGCAAAAAGTCCTTTTTGGGAGCCTGAATACACCATTGTTAAGACATCACCAGAGTAACCAAAATCATGTGTAACAGTGATCCACTAGTAACTAAGTGGGAGGTGTTTAAAACCATCATCAAGTCCTAGTTCTACCCTATTGGGTATGTAGAGGACCAATGGATCCATTGGCATCACTTCAAGAAGAGGAAAGGGCAGAGTGTGTGTAATACCCCTGCTTGATCCCCAAGTTGTACAATGTATGTGTACATATGATGTTTAGGCTAGTGAGACAGTGTGTTTGGGTCGAAGTGGCTATAAATTTGAAAGGCCCAAGAGCCTAGTAATGCAATTGTACATACACTCACATATATTAAGAAAAATAACACCATGGTTGCATACCATCAGTCAAAAAGAGTATGAGGGGATATGAATCCACAAGAGAGAAAGGTGAGTGGTCTAAGAGGCCTATAAGGGGGTTAATCCAAATAAATGATAAAATATCTCTAAGTCTAAAGTCAACATGGGAATATTATCCAAATTCATACTTTATGATATATCCTAAATTCACTTTTCGATGTTATTCCCCAAGTCCCTAAGCACAAGGGAAAATTTCTCCAAAGGTGGATGAGTGGGATTCCTTAAATGCCACTTGTTGAAAATATGACATGCACATAAAAGTAAGGACTTGAGTGGAAAATTACCACCTTCACTTCATGGTGTATGATTCAAATTACCATCGGGGCTCGACCGTTGTTTTCCATGACCTTCATGTTGTCATTGACGATGCCAGTTCCATTGCTATTACACTTGTTATCCTTCTAAATTGAATTGGGGAAATCCTAAGAGTTGAGTGAGAAAAATTCTAGGTGAATTCTATAGTTTGAGCACATAATCCTCATTGGGTTTCCTTGTGGAAGGTTGGCACCCTAGAGTGGATGTATTACCTTGTTGATGGGTGCAACTTCACCCGACAATAACAAGGGGTACTCCCCAATATACGGTCCCAACTAGACTATACAACGTTTAAATTAGGAGTCCCATCCAGAATTTGGCCCAACTGCCATTTGTTGTTGTCTTTTTTATTTTCTTACTGGTTACAGTTCAATGTACTGATGGGATGGATGAATGGTGAAAGTGAAATGCAAAGATGTATATGAAGACTATGTATGCAAAGCTGACTAATCTATCACTAATCTATGCTAACCTACACTATCTAGGAGCACACTAGAGTAACCGATGAGTTATCAATGCAACCAAAATATTACACAACTTCTATACAGTTAGTTGTAACAAAAGAGCAAGATTGGAGACAAGTGCATACAAATGTATATAATAATATTAGTCTAGATCAAAACAAAGTATACGGTAACAACCCATAAATATCAAGGCATTGAATTATTCGAAGGAACATCAATAATTGCAGAATGAATAAGATTGTATGAGAATTAATCTATAAAAGCCAGGAATTCTTACAGTCCATAGAAACAATAGTTATCTTCACTTGAAGTAGTTCAAAGCTTCAATCTGTCTCTACACAAAATTCCTTCTATAATATGTTGGCCCTAAGGGCTTCTCAATATTAATTAACAATGTATAAGTTCTTGAAAAAGTTCTTGGGTCTATACAATGCTTGAAAAGCCCAAAAGTACTTATCAAATGAGCTTCTACCCTATTTTATACAAAAATTAGTAACTCCCATGTGTGCCTTTCCATTATTTTTGAAGAGGCAGTTACAAAAATGGTTCATCTTCTCTTCCCTAATGACAAGTGTGCATCAAAGGACAAAATTCATAGTATTTAGGAAAAGGATGAAAGAAAGGGCAGGTATCATGTCCTTCTCCTATGAACTTTTTCTTCGAAGGTAGGTCGTCCAAACTTTTAACTGGTCATAGAGTGATTCGATCCTCCTGTATGTCATATACTCTAATGTTTCATTGTTTATATAAATACTATCATCGAGGGTGCTCATGTCTTTCTCTAACTTTGTCGCAAAAGATTGAACCATCGTATGCAGTTTTACTGGTTGTAGAAGATGTTGGTCAATGAGGTCGGTGGAGATGAAGATAGTTGCTTCAACTATTTGTTTCCTTCGATTTGTGTTTTCTTGAACTGCATTCACCATTTCTTCCGCTACTAGGTTCTTTCCAAGTTCATATAACCTTGGGAGGCGTCCATTTCTGATCAGTTCCTACACATCCTTGTGGATCCTTGAACTTATTGCCACAAATTTGGTCACTTCTCTATCAACTCTTCGTCCTTTCTATTGGCACTGCTCCAATGCGTACAAATAAATATTTCTCCCAGATTTTGACGATCTATATAACTCAGGGGGTGCATCAGAATTTTCCTCTATCCATCCATCTATGTTAGCTATACCTTCACAGATAGTGTTGCAATGTGCCAACTTCATTTGTATCTAGTTTTTTTGGTTGATGACTATGGCAACTGCATCTTGAAAGAGGTGCATATGGGCATACATGTCAATAATGAAACCTTCCAAGTCATTTCTAACCTTCTCAACACTAACTTTGAATCTTTATAAGATTCTTTCATCCACTTTCATCTGTTGGAGATTTTCCTCGAGTTATATGATATTTAGATCCTCTTAATTTTGTTTTCATAACCTCTATATGTTATCTATATTGGCATCCATGAATGCAGAACCGACTCTAGATTTTTCCACAAGATCCTCTCTAACATCTCCCGTGACCGGTACCTAAGTGATCACTGATAGAGGAACCCCTTTCGTTACTAGAATATTCTTAACTCTTTCTTTCCTGATCCTACCAATTTTACTATCATACCAAATGATTCTAAGATCTTGCACTTCAGTTGGTTGAAATGGTTCCCATAGTCCAAGGCCTAAACCACTCCTTGTTGGATCTGTCTCTTTGCATGTAGTTTCTTCTTGGCATCATTATTCTTTTTCAACACCTTTTATTTATCCCTCATCTTTTTATCTATTGGTATTTCTTCCTCTTCCTCGACAAATCCCGAATGAGTTGAGATAGAGATGGGAGACAATCTCTCAACTTCATCTTGTTCTACTTATTTTCTAGCCGTCTCTCTTGTTTCTTCTTTGTCAATGATCCTTCCCTTGGGTTGGCCATGCTTGTTGGAAATGACTTCTTTGTATTTTCTGGCATTTTGATGCACCTCCTCTTCTTCCCATATTTCAGTAGTATATTCATAAGGGATCCTAACTCTATTGAAGTGTTCCCTTGTGATATTTCTAGAATCATGTCTTTTGAACCTTTCTTCTCCAAAGTGATAAGAAAGTAAGATGTCTACTTCCACTTGAGATTTCTTGGTATTCTCAAAGAAGTAGTTGCCGACATATAAAGTTAGTGGAGGCCATATCGCTTTCTTAAACTTGTAAATCATTCCTCGGACCCCATGTATAATAGTCTGGTATGCTACTTCCCGAAGGACTAGCTTGTTAGGCACAAACTGTGGAAGTAGCTGATGAGGCTTCATTGCAACATATACCCTTATATAAGTGTCATGCTCCATTAGATACTAGTCCTCAATTATTATTTTGACCACTATGGATTTATTTGTCACACAAGGGGGAGTGGCGCAAAAGATAAATTCATATAAAGGAGTGAGGAATTGCTCGCAAATTCTTTAGTATTCAGTACAATATTTATGCTCTCAGAGCACTTTGTAGTAAATGTGGATTGAGTAGTTGACTAGAAACCAAATCCACCCCATGTTTGGATATCTGTGGAATGTGCACATTATGTCCATGAGGTACGGGGAAATATGGAAACTAGGAAATGTTCTCGGTTGTGCTTGTGTAAATGTAGAGATGGTAGTAGTAATATTTTCAGACAATATATCTACCTAATTAAAAGAAACACCTACATCTGTGCATAAATAGATCAAGGGAATAAATGATAGGGATACTTGAGTTGCGTTTGGTTCCCAGTATAGCCTGCATAGCATGGCCACCAAATATTTATAGGGCCTTCTTAGGTTAGTCCTGGGGTACCAACTCTTAGGCCTATATTTAAATTTCTTATCCACCCTGTACCATTTTGGAAACAAGTCTTGTAATACCCCAAGGTCGCGCCCCAGTTGAATTGTAAATATGTTTTATAGGTTGGTGAGCCAAGTGATTATAACCTAAGAGGATTATGTGTTGATTAGGCTGGAGAGCCTATATGCTAAGGCCAATGAGCCTAATTTTGTATATGTAATCACTCATATCATTAATATAATACATCGTTGTGTGTATACCAACCAAGATGAAAGAGTATGGGGGACTAAACTCCACTAGGAAGGGAAAGGGAGGGAATAAGAGACTAGGAAAAGGGGCTAAGCTAGAGGGCTTATCTCCAATGGAATATTATAATATTATTCCTTAAGACTATGGTGAATATAATTATTTTATCCTAAGTCTTATGGGAAGTGGAATGATCCACAAGTGGAGAGAAACAAGCTCCAGGAGATCCATGTGTCAATACTGGCGCATGCAAATATATGTGGGGAAAATAGTTTGTTTTCCCATCTTTCCCCAGTCACCAATGAATTCACTCTCACTGAGAATTTACGCAGCCAACCATTTTCTCCATCGTCGACCTCTGCATCATTCATGCACCTCTGGAACCTGCACACACTCTGAGCTTCCCTGTAATTTTCCGTTACTAGTAGTAACCCATATCTGTCAAGGGAGGAGTAGCACACATGTAAATTACTGTTATGGGCAATGCCTAAACCAAAATCGAAGGTTTTTTCTTCTTCCATCACCTGTTCCATACTCTTTTTTTGTTTTTTCCTTCACCTGAGCTTGTAGTTGGTTGACAAGAGAGTTGGATTGAAGAGGCGGGTTATCAGGCCCATGGGATTGAAGAAGCAGGTTGTCAAACCCATGAGCATCTCTCTTTAGGTGAGAGGGTTTGTTGGGAAAGTGATTTCTTGAGGGAGCCCAACTACAACTATAGTGCTCTGAGAATTCCTATCTGGCATGTTGTTGAAGTCCTAGAAGAGAAGTGGGGCAGCTGAAGGACTATTGAGCAGAGAAGGGGAACCCTTCTTGGGGTGGGACATGCTTGTGGGGAATGAGAGGCTGTAGGATGTTAGTGTGATTTGGCTACTGGAATGAAATCCTTCCTAATTGACTGTGCAACTTCCTATTGTCTCAGCCTAGCCTAGGAATCTCTTTTACCCAGGTGGAGTTTAGTCCTAGCTTGGTGGTAACCCACTGCTGAGAGTGATGAGCATCCTGGTCTAAGGATGGGAAGTTCGTGGAAGGTCTGCACGCAGTTGGTGGTCTTCTATAAAAATATAAGTATCATTTATGTGTTCAATTGCATGTTGTGTATTTGTACATGCTTTTATAATTATGAGTATTGCATGTGTATGTTGTATGTATACGATTACTGCTATTTCCGCATGAATCTATGTTTTATAAGAATGCATTTGTCTGTTTTAAGTTTATATATATGAAGTTCCATAAAGAGTTTATGTGCAACATAGACCATCAAGTATATGGCTGGGTATGTTACAATTTGGGTTATCAGAAACAACATAAGTAGTAATGGTGGCATGCCCTTGACTTGGGAGGCCCGGGGTTCACTACAATACAATATCAAAGAATGAAAGTTTTAAGTGGCATGACCCAACCTGGGTGGTTGGGTATGTTACAATATGGTATCAGAGCTCCTGTTTTCAACACTAAGCCTAGATGGGAAATGCAAGTGGAAATTGAAGCAAAAGTTTCAGAGTGAATTATTGTCGAAATGGAAAAAAATTGAGTTTCAGAACATCCATGAGTGCCAAGAGGGCGTTGAGAACACACCTGGACTATGTTCAGAAGCTCAGGAGGTTTAGCAGTTCATGAAATCTAACAGAGGAAAGAAACCACAAAAACCATGGTTTTAGGCCACAAAGTTTAGATGTGGGTTGTCATATCTGTTTGGGAGAAAGACAATCCCTCATAGTCGTCAGATCTACTAAAGTAGCATGGTTTTTAAAATCCTCAAGTCCTTCAGACTTCATTGCTTCGAAAATTTTCAAGTCTTTGACGAAAAGGAGGCAAAATCCCCGAAGCTCCAAAGTCCTAGATTGCATCTACACCGTAGATAATTTGGGAGAAGGAGGACCGTTGGATCCCCCAAGTGGTTCGACAGTTCGACGTTCGGGGAAATCTATTTGTGGTTGCTCAGAGTGGATTTTTCTCTGAAGTCCCAAAGTTTGGAATCAATCTGGAATGTCCATTATCAGAGACATGTGTCTGCATATTGCAAGTGTTCGGAGTTTCAGTGTCCGAAAGTTCGGGGGTGGGGTGGTGTTTAGCAGCGAAATCCTCCGAAGCCCAAAGTTTTGAAGTCCTGGAGCTTTGAAGTCTCGAAGCTCCAGGGAACACCTGTTCGAAAGTTCGACGTTCGGGTGTTTTGATGTGCTCTAGTGTGGGATTCTATGAAGTCCCGAAGTCTTGAATTTCTGTAGCGTCAGATTGACACAACATGATGACATCACCTGAAATGATGTGGACCTGATCAAAAGTTCAAAAGCTTGACTATCGAGAGTTTTAAAGTGTGTAGATGATAATTTTTCTGAAGTCCTGGAGCCCCGAAGTCTCGAAGCTTCAGGAAACCACTGTTTACAAGTTTGAAATTTAGGAGTTATCAAGTATGCGGGTGTAAAATATTTTGAATCCCACAATTCCATCATTCTATATTTCCAAGTCTGGATTTGGATCTGTCCTTCCTAGAATTCTCGTGGTTCCTTGAGCCCTTTTCTCTATCCTTTTGTCTTCCCCTGTTCTCCATGTTCAATGCATTACCTGATGTCTCACCTGTGCTTTTTCATAACATTTCCTCACTAAGGATAACACCAACAACATCATCGAATTTTAAAGTATTTGAACCAGAGACAGAGTTACTTACAACCATGACAAAGTCATTCCATCTTTCTGGCAATGAGCACAAGATTAGAAAATCCCTAACCTCATCATCAAAGTCCACTTTTACAGAACATAGTTGATTAGTAACCGTATTAAATTCATTTAAATCATCTGCAATAGACCCACCTTTTGACATCTTCATATTAAACAATCTCTTCATTGTAAATACCTTATTGGACGTTGTTGGGCTCTAAATATGTCCTAAAAACAACCTTAGTCTGACATTAATTTTATCAACCGAGGATTCGTCTTCTCTTTCAAGAATGTAAGCAAAGTCTATATAGATAGTCGTAAAGGTTTAAATCGTGTAGATAATTCAGTTACATCAAATCTGAGTCTATCTAAATTACTATAATAATCAAGTTCTTCACACATTGACTAAAAACTCTGAAACTAATAACTCACTCAACATAATTGTAATCTGAACAATAACACACCATGAATCAAAGCATCAATAACTTTACTGAATTCATTCATTTATTAAGAAAAAATAATTTAATCTATGAAAACACTTAATGAATCAATCTCTCAATAACTAATTAATCTGTAGAAAAGGAACAATGATCTACTGAATATTTAAGAATGAACAACAATTGTGAAAGGAACAACAAATGCGAATTTAAATGAAAGGAATTCACAAGCGATAAATTGACAGCAAATGGAAATGGAAAAACAATCGATAATCTCCAAATGGAACATCTACTCTCTGCAAATGGAACAACATAACCAATTCATAAAAGAATCGACACATTAGTGAGTCTATTTTAACTGTTGAAAGGAAATTCAAATTACAAAACTATAACATAATTGATAAGATTACAGATGAGACAGTAGCTCCTGTCGACTGGGCCCACGGTCTTCAGAAGATACTGCTACAAAAAACTCAATACGCAAAAATGATCAAAATGCTTGAAGCTTTCATTATTTCCATAACTGATAAATCATTTACAATGGGATTGCTTGTACAAAGTGTCAACAATTAAGAGATCTAAATGCTTGGTTATCTCTCTATCATTCACTATCCTTTATATATTACAATGAGATAAGTAAATTAAGCTATCCTGAGGATCGAGAGATCCTCGGGATTGCTTTTACTATTTATGAAGATTGCAATAAAGTCAATCTTCCTTTGAACCATTTTGTGCATGATTCCTTCGATATTCAATGGCCTGTGCATCTTCATGATCTTCTTAATTATCTTTAGTTAACAACAATTCTCCATTTCTGCATAAAATCGAAACAATTCAAACCAAAGTTAAGAAAATGTCTAATATCATTGAATAATATTTCCTAAAGGTTTTTTTAACCATTTTATTCCCTAATTACTTCAAATTAATAGAAAAGTCAACAAAGAATATATCACAAACCAAGGTAACAAGGAGAATATTTATACCTTTTCTCAACCCTACATACCCCCCAGCTTACCTTTTTTCATGTCCTCATGCAACAAGAGAGTTTGTATGCAAATAAATAATACTGAAGGGTGGAGAAGTCTCTTCCCTAGGTCTCCATAACCCATGCTTACCTTTAAGCTCTTCAAAAGGAGCATCTTCCCTTTTCTTATGAATTTCATAAACACTCTGATAACCCTCTGGAGGATACCAAATAATGGGGGTCTGTACTTGCATCCAATCCAGGAAGGCCCTTCTTCCATGATCATTTTTGCATACCTCTCTAACCTGAGAGCAACGACTTGAAAATTCTTGAAACCAAATGGTTCCCTACTCTTGACTTCATTTGAAGAGTCATTCCATCTTAATTTGGCAACAGAAAGGGATTCTTCTTTAATATCTCCAAAATACTGTAGCCTTGAATGTACAACATGTCTATGGATGGGAGCTAAATATTCCACAACCTTCTCCCTCTTCACGAATGCTCTATGTTGCATAATGGTGTCAAAGGGTTTATGAGGTTCCCCTTTGATCCATAGGTCTAGTCCATTCTCCCTTTTCATGAAGACCTTATTTTCTTTAGCCCACCTAATTTGATTTTTGGCAAGACAAAGGAAGGCCTGAAACTAGATATCCCTGGTGAATGGATTGGGATTCTCTTCTGTGTTTTCCTCTAGGATGAAATTGTGAATATATAGTTCACACAAAAATTATTGTACTCCATCCTCTTGTTCCTTAAAGCATGAATTTTTTTTATAAACAATGGTAAACTCAGAAGGTGTGCCTGCCCTAATAGCTTTCACTTTTAATAATATATAATGCTCTAATAAAAATATGGCATAATTAGTAGCAGGGGCCCTGCAAGCTAATATATAAGAATAAACAGAGAAAATTTCTTTGATTTCCTCCAAAGCTCCATCAATATGGCCTTGTACATTATTCACCTTTTATTTAGCTCTATTGAGCTCAACAAAGGTCCCATTATCAATTGCTTACATGGCTCAGAGTTGTCTGACAACTTTATGATGTTTTGTCACTGTCACCATTTCACTTCGACATTGGGTCAAGGTTTGTTGGGATTGTTCCATTTCTGCTTCCAACATTTTAATAGTGGCATCCTGTTCAGGAAAATGAAATACTTCTTCAATATGAAAAAAAAGTTCTATTGTTGTTGGAGCCTCTGTCTGAGTTTCTATTTCAACTGATTCCAAAGGAGCTTGAATGTTTTTTTTGTCTTTCAACAAAATTAGTGTGAACTTCCCTTCTGGGAAGTGGATTTCTTCCCTGTACTCTAGCCCTCTTAGATTTCTCCTTCTCATGGGATTTGTCATCTTGTTCCAGCTGCTTCTTAAGTTGTCTTGAAAAGGCTATAATGGCATCAGTAACTGGCATTTGTATGCCTCAAATTACTATGACCCCCCCTGTAAGTTTTGGAAAAATTCTTGCGCAACATTTATATCGAATCCCTGTAGTCTGTTAAAGTATTGCGTCCACTCTAGACATTGTATAATTTCCCTTTCTTGGTCAGTTACTTGCAACAATGTAGGCTCATGAGGAATTCTTCGGCTACCCATGTCTTCTGTAAAAAAGTCAGCACGACTATCGTTCCTACCTGTAAACTTAGTTAGACCATCCTGTGGGAAAAAATTACTAGAAATGGTAAAAATTACAGAACAACAATGGTATATAGAAATATGAATTTTCCCATTATCTGTAATAATTATGGACTATCGATAATAGTGCGGAATGTCTGCCCCCCGATGAATGAAAAGGTCGACCTCGATAGTCGGTATGTGTGAATGTAATGATGGCGGTCAGCCAAGTGAGGGACAATTATTACGTTGTCGTCGTTGGGAGAATGATTGTTAATAACTTTCAAAGAAATTTAATGTTAATAATGAATGATAATCACACCTTTTGTGGAAGGTATAGGTTCAAATACCAATATTCAATATGTTAAGGAAGAATATTCCAAGTAGTCCTAATTTGTTCACGTTTTATAAATATGCCACATGTCATAACTTTGTTACTTTCCCTTGTGTTGAATAAAGCCGGAATGATAGCCTCTATTTTAAGAAAGGAAGTCTATGAACATAATAAAAACTTAGCATACTAAGATAAACTTCAATACCACAGGCATAGCCACTGCTGCCAGTAGGCGTCCATAGCCTCGACAGGGTTGCCTTTTAACCCATAGATGAGCCAGTATCCTCAATAAATAGTTTGAATAGTCTTCTCCCAAAACAAATGCCACTATCCTGGTTTGGTAGCCAGATAACAATAATGCCACTCACTAGATTGTAACATAGTGAACAAGATGGCTCGTGATGAGACCTCTTGTCCTTTGAACATAAATGCCAAAGGTCGTTTCCCTGGTGTGGTAGCCATAGTGGGAATGTCACTTATGTTAATCTCTTATGATTGTGGTAGGTTGGCTCATGATGAGACCCCCTATACTTTTTGGGAGAAGGTTATTTTATTTATTTTTATTTATTTATTTTATTATTATTTCCTCTTTTTTTTTGAAGGCTTTATTAAGGGAGGCTCATCTACTCCTTAAGAGTGTGGGATGGCGTAAGAAGTGTAAGAATGCCAAGTAAAAATGTTCCTTAGAATCCTTATTATGATGTGAAGGAAAATTATCATTCAAGTATATGTATATATAGGGGAAAGAAACGAATTATGGTGGTTAAGGGTTATGAACAATATTAAGATAATTTGGAAAAATCAATCCATGAACAATTTGATAAGGTATGCTAGATATTCGTCAAAAATAAAATGACAAATCATTGCCATGATGATTAGAAGTGATGCTGTTGAAGATTAGTTGGTGAAGTCCATACCCAAAGGAGTGGCTAAACATATCAAAAGAACGTGTTGTTGTTGGAAACAAAAATCGTTGCTTTCAAAGGAAAGGAACAACAACAGGAACAACCGCAAAAAGGAACAACAACTGTTTATTTCGAACGAACAACACTACCTGAAAAAAAAGAAGGAACGATGATCACAACAAAGGGAACGAAAGTTGTTACAT
Source organism: Picea engelmannii (assembly GCA_009831015.1). Lineage (NCBI taxonomy): Eukaryota > Viridiplantae > Streptophyta > Pinopsida > Pinales > Pinaceae > Picea > Picea engelmannii. Next base: position 892,292 of record ML780058.1, read on the forward strand.
TTGAATGAACGACACTACCTGCAAAGGGAACATCAATTGCAAAAAAGGGAACGATAGTTGTTACATTCGAATGAACGACACTACCCGCAAAGGGAACAACAATCACAACAAAGGGAACGACAGCTGTTACATTCAAATGAACAAAACTACCTGCAAAGGGAACAAAAATCACTACAAAGGGAACGACAACTGTTACGTTCAGGGAAGATGACGATGATGTTCAAATTTAACCATCTAATTAAGTAATTGGATACCTTCCACATAATTTTTTAGCGAATCTAGGATTGATTAGTCATTTAAATAAATTCATTTAATTTTTACAGGTAGGTTTATTCAATGATCAGAGTAAATTGGATGGTTTATGGTGTCATGCATTCATTTTCTATTTACTACATCCGCACATTCTATTAGTGCAGTTGCCTGACTTTTTGCTGCAGAACATGACATATTCATATCCTGTGTAAAACAAGGTTTATATTCGATGGATTTTTCAAAGTGAGACAAGAGAAATTTGAAGTTTTGAATAAGGAACAGAAAAGAGTGCTAATTATAGTCATTACAGTCATCTTTCTAGTTTTTTTTCTCCAAATATTTTTATAGTGATTTTCCTAGAAAGTAAAAACCTAAAAACTCAATCAAAGATTTAAAGAAAAATATATACAATATGTACAGTGATGGAAAGAAAACAATTATATGGAGCTGAAGCTATTGGGTTACCTTCCCATCTAGCTAAAATCTGAAATTAGGATCATTACTTACTTCTTGACAAAAGGATTCTTTTGAAAGCGACTAATGGTAGAGTCGTATCCGATGTCCATTTACCAGAAAAGGAGAACTAGACCCATCGATGGTAGTAAAGTGGATGTTCCATTATCATGGAATTATTTGATTTCATACGGTCCCATCCACATTGTCTGCAATTTCCCAGGGAAATTCTGAAATCTGGAATCACAGAGAAGCACCCAATCACCTTTCTGGAAGGATTTCTTCTTGATATGCTTATCATTCTAGCTAGCTCTCTGCTGCTGAATAATAGATGTGCATTGAAGGGAGAACAAGCATGCTTCATATAGCTCATTGAGTTGTTGTAAGAGCTATGTGTGTGCTTCCATAAGATCCAGTCCAATTTCCTAGGCCATTCTTAGAGTCTTGATGTCAAATTCAATTGGAAATATAAGTTCTTTGCCAAAGACTAGGTGATAAGGAGAGTATCTAGTAGTGTGATGCCATGTTGTGCGATAGGCCCATAAGGAATTTGGAAGCTCGGATGCACAATTTTGATGGTTTGTTGAAACTATTTTTGTCAAGATTTCCTCCAAGACTTTATTGGTACTTTCCACTTGTCCATTTTCCTGTGGGTGGTATGGGGAGGTAACCCTGTGTTTAATGTGATAATTGCGTAGAGTGGTCGATATTTTATGTGCTGTAAATTGTGACCCTCTGTCCATGATTATTTCCATGGGTAATCCATAGCGTATGAATAGTTCAAATATAAATTTAATGACTACTTCCTCGATTGTGTTTGGCAAGGCCACCTCTTCTACCCATTTGGTCATATAGTCTGTTGCAACTAGTATATAAACTTTTTGGTTTGATTTTGGGTTGAAGGGGCCAACAAAATCTAGTGCCCATCTCTCGAAAGGTTCCATTACCACTTGTGGTTGTAGGGGCATTTCATCATCTTGTCTTGGTCGACCCATCCTCTAAAATTTGTCACAGGCTTGGACATACTTCTTTGCATCTTTAAATATCAAGGGCCAATAATATCCCATATGTAAAATCTTATGCCCAGTTTTGCGATATGCAAAATGTCCTCCACAGGGTTCATCGTGACATGCCTTCAACACATCGTGAATTTCATCATCTCTAATACATCTTTGGATCTGAATATCAGACCCTGTGTGGAAAAGATATCCAGCAATCCAAGTGAACCATGCCCTGCGCTGAACGATTAATTTCCTTTCTCTTGATGACAGGTGTGCTAGAAATTTCCCAACTGCCAGATAATTCACCACATCAACGTACCAAGGCATATTAATAGTGAAAACAAACAAGTGTTTGTCTGGAAATTGGTATTCAACTGTCAAAGAGTTATCTATTTTGGGTACACGAGACAAGAAATCTGCAACAAGATTCTCTCTTCCCGACCGATCCTTAATGGTGATGTTGAATTCCTGCAATAGAAACAACCATTGAGTAACCTGTCCATTAGTAATTGGCTTGTTGGATAAATATCTAATAACATAGTGATCAATATATAGAATTACTGGATAGCCTGTTATATAGTGGCGAAATTTATTAATAACATGTATAACGACTAAAAATTCTTTTTCTGTTACTGTGTAATTCAATTCGGTAGGAGTAATATTTTTGCTAATAAAATAAATAGCATAAGGTTTCTTGTCTTCTTCCTTTCCAAGGACAACACCTATAGCGGTATCCGATGCATATGAAGAGATGTGAAATGTTAATTTCCAGTTTGGTCCTCTCAACACCAGTGTGGTTGAAACTAACCTTTTGAGCTCTGCAAATGAAAAATCACACTTATCAAACCACTGAAATTCCACATTACTAGTTAAAGCATGTAAAGGTGCAACTATTCTTGAAATTTTTTCTATGAATATGTGATAATATCCTGCAAAGCCAAGGAAAATGCGTACCTCAATTTGTGTACGAGGTGTAGGCAAATTAAGGATTACCTCCATTTTTGTTGGGTCTACCTTGATTCCATCTACAGAAGAATAGTTCCCTAGTACCACACCTTTATTCATCATCATATGACATTTCTCATGACTCAAACATAGTCTGGTAGCAATGCATCGTTCCAATACCTTCTCCATATTACTTAAATATTGATCAAAGTCAGTGCCATAAGGGGTAAAATTGTCCATGTAAACTTCAAGTCCTTCATTAATTAAATTAGAAAATATGCTTAAAATAGCTCTCTGGAATGTAGCTGGAGTATTACATAATCCAAAGGGAAATACTCGATATGCGAAGGTACCCTAGGGAAATTTAAATGTAGTTTTATCCTGGTCTTCCTGAGCAATCTGAATCTGATTATAACTACTAAAGCCATCTAGGAAGGAGAAAAATGGCTTCCTTGCTAAAGTATCAAGGACCCGATCAATAAAAGGTAGGGAAAATGGTCCTTCTAGGTAGCTTTATTGAGTTCTCTGTAGTCTACACAGATTTGCCACTTACCATTTTTTTTAGGGATGATTACTAGTGGAGAGACCCACTGGCTGTCTGAAATAGGATATATGAAATCTATATCCAACTGTTTCTATAATTCTTCTTTGACAATGTCCCTGAGATGAGGGTTTAATCTTTGTTGGGGCTGTCGGATGGGTCAACCATCTTTTTTAATATAGATATGATGTGTACATATTTGGGGATCAATGCCCTTCATGTCGGGATACTCCCAAGCAAAATCCCGTTGATATTTAGAAAGGATCTGAATTATTTTTTTCTATTGTTGCTCATTCAAATTGGCATTAATGTTCAGAAATATTCTTGGTGCGATTTCAACTGTAATGCTGTTGTGGACAACGATAGTGGGAATCTGTTGCTCCATCAATTCTTCCAAAGGATATCCTTGTGCTTCATTATCTAAAACAACTTTTAGCACTTGGCATGTTGGGTTGATTATAATAGTTGGGTTGTTAATGAAGCTGCTGATCACATCATCTTCTAGTTGATTTTTGAGCCCAAGAGCTTCTTCTAGTGTGAGAGGAGATTGTAGGTTTTCTTCTGGATATCTAGGTGGTTGCAAATGCTAATGTATGACATGCATACTTGGTTTAGCTAGAGGAAATAACCATCATAAATATGCTCCTTTCAAAGTGGAAGGAAATAACTTTAATTTATGGGGTTAAGAGGTATAGTCATAGCCTCTACACAGGACATCAAACTCGAATAAGAATGCATCAGGGTCCTTTGAGATCAAATCATTGAAGGTTGGAAGATTTTGTAGTGGAATGGCTTTCATTGGGGAATTAGCAACCAAATCAACTATAGGATACTCCAAGGTGGAAGTATGAGGTCGTGGATGATTTTTCTGTGCCATTTGGTCAAAAATGTGCCAATAACCTTAAGGGATTTCTTGGTCTGGGTGTTCTATACGAGGTGATTGATTACTTGGTCCCTTAGGAGATTTAATCACGCTACCTATGTCTGGGATTTCAGGTGTTCCTTCTCCTCCCATAATCACAGGATATCTAGGTTCAGTTGGTGGTGGGTTTTCTTCAACAATTCCACTGGTCTCCCCTTCTCCTTCTTTCAAATTACAAGAATTTCCCTCGCCTAAAGGACTGAAAAGTGGAGTATGTGTATTTTGGAAACTCTGTTCAGTTCCTTCGGTTCCGCTATGAACCTCAGCATGAGCTGCAGTTGGTGAATTTTCTGCTTGAGGGAATTGGGTAGAACCTTTTCGAGGTCCAACCGAGTCTTGAGATTCAACTTTTCAGATAATTTTTTCTATAAAGTGCTCCTTCTGAGGGGCATCAGGCCCTCGACTTTTTTAGTTTTTGGTAAGGGTTTTTTTTTTTTTTCCCAGGTTCTTTCTTCTTAGTCATACACACTGACACAAATTCTATGCACCTATATAACCTCTATGCATCAGCTGAAGGTGGGTGTTGGCACAAGCATTTTACTTGTTTCCTATGTAGGTTCTTACCTTCTGTTTTCAATACGTCATCCTTCAGAGACACAACTTTTTCTATCTTTGACATTCTCCCCGGCAACGATTCCAAAATGTTGGGCTCTAAAGATGTCCTAAAAACAACCTTAGTCTGACATTAATTTTATCAACTGAGGATTCATCTTCTCTTTGAAGAATTTCAGCAAAGTCTATGCATATAATTCTAGAGGTTTAAATCATGTAGATAATTCAGTTACATCAAATTTGAGTCTATCTAAATTACTGCAATAATCAAGTTCTTCACACATTGACTAAAAACTATGAAACTAATAACTCACTCAACATAATTGTAATATGAACAATAAAACACCATGAATCAAAGCATCGATCACTTTACTGAATTCATTCATTTATCTAAGAAACAATAATTTAATCTACGAAAACACTTATTGAATCAATTTCTCAATAACTAATTAATTTGTAGAAAAGAAACAACGATCTACTGAATATTTAAGAAGGAACAACAATTGTGAAAGGAACAACAAATGTGAATTTAAAGAAAGGAACAACAAATGAGAATTTAAATGAAAGGAATTCACAAGCGATAAATTGACAACAAATGGAAATGGAACAACAATCGTTAATATCCAAATGGAACATCTACTCTCTGCAAATGGAACAACATAACCAATTCATAAAAGAATCAACACATTAACAAGTCTATTTTAATTGTTGAAAGGAAATTAAAATTATAGAAGTATAACGTAATTGATAAGATTACAGATGAGACAATATCTCCTGTTGACTGGGCCCACGGTCTTCAGAAGATACTGCTACAAAAAACTTGGTACGCAGAAATGATCAAAACACTTGAAGCTTTAATTAATTCCATAACTGATAAATCATTTACAATGGTATTGATTGTACAAAGTGTCAACAATTAAGAGATATGAATGTTTGTTTATCTCTATATCGTTCACTATCCTTTATATATTACAATGAGATAAGTAAATTAAGCTATCATGAGGATCGAGAGATCCTCAAGATTGCTTTTACTATTTATGAAGATTGCAATAAAGTCAATCTTCCTTTGAACTGTTTTGTGCCTGATTCCTTTGATCTTCAATGGCTTGTGCATCTTCATGATCTTCTTAATTATATTTAGTTAACAACAATTGTCCATTTCTACATAAAATCGAAACAATTCAAACCAAAGTTAAGAAAATATCTAATATCATTCAATAATATTTGCTAAAGGTTTTTTTAACCATTTTCTTCCCTAATTAATTCAAATTAATAGAAAAGTCAACAAAGAATATATCATAAACCAAGGCAACAAGGAGAATATTTATACCTTTTTCTCAACTCAACAGATGTTGAGGGTTTTTCATACAGTTTAGCCAACACATCCATCAGATCCTTCTTCGTCTTTTCTTTCAAAATATTGAAAGCCACCGACGTTGTGAGGCTTAGCTATATTGTTCCTAGAGCCTTTCTTTCAAGAATATCTCATTCTTCATCCTTCATAGTCGTTGGCTTCTTTTCTATTCTTCCCAATGGTAGGAACGGATCCTTCTGATATAAATAATCTTCCATATGCATCTTCCGTAACTGGTAGTTTTGGCCGTTAAATTTCTCGACCCTAAAATTTCCATCTTACGCCATTGCTCCCACTCGAACCAGGAACCCTCTTTTCCTGTGAGTTACCTTTCTCTCTGATTAGAAAAACAGGATCACGGAGCAGTAAAATAAAACAAATGCAGAAATAAAACACAGAAGATACAAAATACAATAGAGACACATATATACATGGTTCACCCAGTGTGGGCTACGTCCACCAGAGAAATTTCCAGGTCCTTCCTTTATTATTGTCCAACAAATGAAGGGATACAACCTACAACACACCCGATGTAACTTCCTCTTCTTTCTCTCACAGTCTCCTCTTTCAGAATACAATATTCACAATGATGCATAGCCACAATACATTTCCCTCATAAAAGAGGGCTGCCTTCTAGGGAAAAAACCCTAACATAACTTCTACCATCAGATCTGCGACCTTATAATGAATGGTCCATATTTACAATGAAATTACAATATACATTTACAAGGAAATTTTTCCTTCAGGGAATGCTGTCCCCCAAATCCCCGCTTTCCCCCGGATCCTGCAGGGGGGGTAACCCCCCTTGTACTCCCCCGCGTGGATGAGTGTACATTCTTCTGGAGTGTAAAGTCTTCATGGGGTATAAACACAACTGAAAACAAAGACCTTTGAATCAGGAAGATAATCAGGCTCCGCAACCAACATATTTGATGAGGATCACATGTTGTATAGATCGTGTATCATGCGTCTAGGAAACAACATCTTGATACTTTTTGAGTTATTTGCTGAATGTGTACTTTTCTGAATATGAACAGTAGGTGCCCAGGTTAACCTATTTAGGTTGTTCAAATGTTCCCAAATTGACCAAGAAATGCATCATAGTGGAGTTTTTGGTCTTTGGATTAGATGACTTCCTGAACTTGGATTGTATATCAAATAAATTTTCAAGAGTCAAAATGTTATTCAGAACACAATTTGTCTTCACCTTGTTAGTTTCTTCCCGATAAGTTTGCAAATATTGTTGATGTATCTCATCATCGATCACTGAATCTTGGAATGTGTCCGAACTAGTAAGAAAGTTGATAATATGAGATTCATTGTTGAAAAATCTCCAACTAGTGAGATTGTTTGGTACAGAGGGCCTAAAAATCATTTGAATCTAAAAACCATCATTAAGAGGCATAAACCTAGATGTTTCATTGGCCAAAATATCTGCATCTATATTTTGATCGCGAGGCATAGAATTAATATTAAATGAATCAAATGAGTAAAGTAGATTTCATACCTCTTTCTCATAAGCTTTTAGATGTGGAGACATGAAATTAATAGTGGTTCTTACCTATTGAACAATGATCTCAGAATCACCAAACAGTTTAAGGTATTTTACCTTGAGGTCAATGGATTTTTTAAGGACTTGCACTAAGGGTTCATATTCAGTAGTGTTGTTGATGCATTTAAACTCTAAATGACATGATATGAGCATTTTTCCTTGGATGGGGTCAATTAGAACACACCCTAGTCCAAATCCATCCTATGTTTTAAGGTTGTCGACGAACATGGTCCACATGTCAGGAATATTAGTCTTGTTATTCAAATTAAATCCTAAGTTATTTAGTACTGGACATGCGCTATTATGTATTCATGGGCATAGGTAGTATTGTAATTATGATGGTATTTCAGAAGTGTATGCTTCATAACAACCATAATCAGTTTCGAAAAAACAATTCCCCAAAATGGAATGAGCAAGGCTTATCGACTTGTTCTTACCTTGAAATTTCGTCACTGTGTTCTTCATGTGTGCTTCATTGTTTACACGGATTTGATTGGATTTTCCTTTATGAGGAGGCCACATATGAGACCAATCAGTAGAGAAATAACCTTGAATTTTGGATAACCAGTCTCTACTTAAGAGAAAACCATAACTCTTTGTTATGTCTACAAAAACTATGTCTATAGTCTGATGAACTCTGGAGTCGGATGAAAGTCTGATTAAAAAATCTCTGAGTTCAAATTTTACTTTAACATATGTTTTGTTTAATTGGATGATCCTGGTTTTCATTATCTGTGGAACAACATTTATTTTTTTGCAAACGAAAAAAGGCATGATATTGAAAGAGGCACCAGAATCTGCTAAACAGTTGTGTACATTGAAATTAAAATTTCATATGTGAGCAGAAAAGGTGGTACATGAGATTTTGAAAAGGCGATTATGCTTGTTGCATTTATATCCACTACTATCTCCACTTTGTGTATCTCTTGTGCATTGCTTCCAGGGATTAAGATCTTAGTAGAAACGATAGTTTTTTTCTGAGTCTCATGGGGTTTGAAAGAATCATGTAGGAGCTCACGTTGTTGTGGAAGGGAGAAAATATCAAACATTGAAATATTATATTTAATAGTCTTCATGTCTTAGATCACATTATAATCCAAGGAATGCGAGTTTGGATTGTTCTTGACTTGTCCATATTTTTCTTGAATCACCTCTTCATTATCTGGTGTCATGTTACTTTTTTCATTATTCCCAATAGAACTAGATGTGCTTGGTTTGTCTTCGTTTACTACAATAGTTTTGCCAATTTTATTATTAGTTTTTTCTGGGACCGTGTCACTTTTTTTTGGGAGGATAGGGGGAGGTGTTATTTTATTAAGAGGGATGTTTTATTCTTTGGAAGAAGGGAGATTATATAGTGGACCTTTTCTACGTAAGTTATAACCCATTGGAGCAACAAGTTTAACAACCTGTGTATCTCCGACAAGGATTTTCTCAATCTGTTCATCGTCTAATTCTGCACACCAATCCCAAAAGGGAATAGTTGATTCTAGGGGGGTTTCATCACGACACCAGAAGGAGATTGTGCATGGATTTCATCATACAAACTCTATTGATCTAGAAGCTGGATTATCACCAAGGTCATAGAGTTGACCCATTGAGGGCACATTCATTCTGGGTGATTTTGTTTATGATAAGACAAAAAATATCATTGCTGAAGCTATATGAGTTGAAATCCATGTGTGGTGGTTCAGGAGGTTGTGGAAGGTTGTCTGGTTTCTTGAAGAATGGGTGGAAAGTTCATGGTTTTGATGATCCTTCATGAACATTCTTTTTAAGGTCCACAACTTCATTGGATAACTTCTTAACCATTTTGACCACATTATTGATGTCCTTTAACTCTCTGTCAGGTAGTTCAGTTAGTAGCAATGGTTTCTTCCTAGCCAACTTAGTTTCCTCGTAACATGGATGTTGATCATATGAAAATGCCTCTCTTTCCACAGTCTCAACTTCATCAAATTTTAATGCTAATGTATTTATGTTAGATCATTTTACAAACATCCCTATGGAGGGGGTTAATTCATATGTGTGATATTCAATAGCTAATGACTGAGTGGGAACGAAATCATGAGGAAAATTGATTAATACATTAAGAAATCTTTGGTTAAAGTCCTTTACTCTTTCCCTCTTTTCCATTATGATGGATCCTAGTCCATTATGTAGAGATGTAGTTTTTTTTCTTTCTCCAAATTTTCTCATAAAGAGACTTTCAAAATTGTCCCATTCTATAATAGATATGGAAGGTAGGCTAAAATACCAAGTAGAGGCCTTCCTGGAAAAATTGTAAGGAAATAGCCTACACACTACGTCATCATGTTCAAAACCTAGAAGATGTATGGCTAAAAATAAATTATTAACATGGTTTTCTGGGGATCAGGGTTTGTCTGGGTCAAATTTTGGGAGGATTTTATCAAACTTCCTTGGCATTTCATGAAGTTGTCCAACCTGATTGAGAGATACCTCGGCTCTCCATAATGTTATAACTTCTCTATGGATCTTTTTTTCTCCCATTAGTTGTTCTATGGTAATTTCTGATTGTTCACCTTCAGATTCTTCTTCAGGTTCGATAAGGAAATGTGCAACTTTGCTCAAAGGTATTGGGACCTCTTGTAATGTGGTTTCAATAAGGTTGTCTACAAATTTAATGTAAAAATTGGGATCTATGTTAGGAAATTCTACACAGGTTTCTTTTCTCCTAAGGAGTTCAGAGGCTGTAGGTAATTTTCCAAGCAATTTTGTGTAAGCATGTGTAATTATACGGGTTTCATGAGGCTCTTCTCATGGTATGTGAAACTAACTCTCAATATATATTTCAGGACTATTGGAGGCACTTTTGAAATTAGGCTTTGAGTACTCATAGGTAACTTCTTGTTCAGACTCGACTGGAGGAAACACGGTAGGTTGAGGGTTTGGGTTACTCATTGAAGACTGATTTCAGTTATTGTTTAATTCATGTATATAAGCCACAAAATATGTCCCTCCTTCTAACACCAATTGTGCTAATGGCTGCAAATTTTCCCGACAATAGCAAGAGCTACTCCCTTGTATATAGTCCCAACTATACTATACACCATTTAAATTAGGAGTCCCAACCAAAATTTGTCCCAACTTCCATTTGTTTCTTTCTTTTTTATTTTCTTACCGGTTACGGTCCGGTATACCGATGGGGATGATGGATGGTGAAAGTGCAACACAAAGATGTTGATGAAGAATATGTATGCAAATATGAATATATCACTAATCTATGCTAACCTATCCTAGCTAGGAGAACACTAGAGTAATCGGTGAGTTATCAATGCAACCAAAATCTTACACAACTTCTATACAGATAGTTGTAACAAAAGAGAAAGATTGGAAACAAGTGCATACAAATGTATATAATCAAATTAGTCTATATCACAACAAAGTATGTTATAACAACCCACAAATCTCAAGGCATTGAAATATTCAAAGGAACATCAATAACTACAGAATGACAAACATTGTATGAGAATCAATCTATAACAAACAAGCATTGTTATAGTCCATAGAAACAATAGTTATCTTCACTTGAAGTAGTTCAAAGCTTCAATCTGCCTCTACACATAATTCCTTCTATAATATTTTGGCCCTGAGGGCTTCTCAATATTAATTAACAATGTATAAGTTCATGAAAAGGTTCTTGGGTCTATACAATGCTTGAAAGTCCCAAAAGTCCCTATCATATGAGCTTCTACCCTATTTTATATAAAAATCAACAACCCTCATGTGTCCCTTCACCTTATTCTTGAATAGGAAGTTACAAAAATGAATCATCTTCTCTTCCATAATGAAAAGTGTGAAATAAAGGACGAAATTCGGAGTAGTTAGGAAAATGACAAAACAAAGGGCAGATATCATGTCTTTTTCCTATGAAATTTTATTATGAGGTAGGCCATCCAAACTTCTAAATGGTCATAGAGTGATTTGATCCTCCTGTATGTCATCTCCTATAATGTTGCATTATTCAGAGAAATATTGTCATCGAGGGTGCTCATGTCTTTGTCTAAGTTTATCGCAAATTATTGCACCATCGTATGAAGTTTTACTAGTTGTAGTAGATGTTGATCAATGAGGTCGGTGGCGATGAAGGTAGTTGCTTCAAATATTTGTTTCCTTCAATTTGTGTTGTCTTGAACTGCATTCACCATTTCTTCCACTACTAGGTTCTTTCCAAGTTCATCTAACCTTGGGAGGTGACCATTTTTTATCAGTTCCTACACAACCTTGTGGATCCTTGAGCATATTTCCATAGATTTGGTCACTTATCTATCATCTCTCTATCCTGTCTATTGGAAATGCTCCAATGCATACAAATCGATCTTTCTCCCAGATTTTGATGACCTATATAACTCAGGGGGTGCATCATGATTTTCTTTTATCAATCTATCTATGTCAGCTATACCTTCACGGATAATGTTTTAATGTTCCAACTTCATTTGTATTTGGATTTTTTGGTCGATGACTATGGAAGCTACATCTTGAAAGAGGTGCATATGGGAATACATGCCAATAATGGCACCTTCCATGTCATTTATACACTTCTCGGTGCTGGATTTGAAGCTTTGGATTCTTATTTCATCCAATTTCATCTACCAGATCTTTTCTTCGAGTTCTCTGATGTTTAGATCCTTCTCTTCATTTTGTTTGCATAACATTTGTATGCTACTATATTGGCATCCATGAATGCAGAACCATCTCTATTTTTTTCCACTAGATCCTCTCTAACATATCCTGTGACTGGTACCTGAATGACCATTGATAGAGGAACCCCTTTTGTTACTGTCTTATTCTTAACTCATTCTTGCACGATCCTACTAATTTTACGGTCATACACAAAGCTTTTAAGATCTAGCACTTCAGTTGGTTGAAATGGTTCCCATTGTCCAAGGACTAAACCACTCCCTATTGGATCTATCTATGTTCTTGCAGTACATGTTCCCGAGATATCTACATCCATGGGGTGTGTGTCATCCCCTATGATTTCTACATTGTTCTTTTGAATTTCCTCCTCAGAAGATTTGTTGGATGCTTCCTTTGCTTCTTTTTCAACTAGTTCTGCTACTACTCTTGCTGCTTCATCCAACTCTCTTTCTCTTTTTGTTGTGACTCTAGATTCAGCTTTAGCTTTGGATTTAGTTTTGTTGGCCTCCACCCTTTTCTTCTTCTCAACATCATTCTTATTTTTCAACACCTTTTCTTTATCCCTCCTCTTTTTATCTGCTGGTGTTTCTTCCACTTCCTGGGAAGATCCTAAATGAGCTGAGATAGATATGGGAGAAGATCTCTCAGCTTCATATTTTTCTTTTTCTTTTATGGCCACCTCTCTTGCTACTTCTTCATCAACGATCCTTCCCTTGGGATGGCCACGCCTATTGGAAATGACTTCGTCATATGTTCTGTAATTTTGATGCACCTCCTCTTCTTCCTAGATTTCAATGGTATATTCATAAGGGAGCCTAACGCTATTGAAGTGTTCCCTTATGATATTTCTAGGATCATGTATTCTAAACCTTTCTTCTCCAAAGTGATAAGAAAGTAAGATGTTTACTTCCTCTTGGGATTACTTGGTATTATCGAAGTAGTAGTTTCCAATGTATAAAGGTAGTGGAGGACATATTGCTTTCTTAAACCTGTAAAACATTCCTCTGACCCCATGTATAAAATTATGGTATGATACTTTCTGAAAGACGAGCTTGCTAGGAACAAACCATGTGTTGCGGGGTCCGAAATCCATTTAACTCAACATTAGGAACCAAACCCACCTTAGAGGCCCAATTAGACTCTGTAGCATTTGATGGGTGGAATGGTTCTCTAGATCTTTCGATCTAGCTAATTTATCGATGGGATTTACTTAGTGATTGACATGATATCTTTCTATGAAAGTTCCTCAGTCGGATTAAACGTTCTCTTTTGTCTTTTATTTTATTAGATGAGTCTGATAAAGTAAGGTGTGATGGTCTAAACCAACTGATAGAAGGGATTCTTAACTACTGAAGAAGGCTAAGCCTGGGATAACCCTCGGCCTCTAGCACACAGACAATGGTATTCACACCTATTACAAGTCTAGTAATAATACATTATCTTGCTGGTATTTCAACAGTGAATGAGATACAATTATTGAAAGAAAATACGCATGCAATAATATGAGTGCAAGAAAAATAGTTTCCTTAGCTCTACCATCAATCACAGATTAACACAACGATTTGTTTTTAATCATTAAGAACAAACTAACTATTAAAATATTGAAACATATAGCTTATCAATATATTCAAAAACTCTTACTCATTACAACATCAACTACTAAAATAAAAGTTGGAAGTAGTTCTTTCTCAATCCAATCACATAACGCCTTTGATGATTTTTTATTTTTTTTTGTCTCTGGTTCTAAAAAGAACTTCTTAATTAAAGTTGCTCAGAAATAATTCTTTACAATTCTCAAAAAAAGGGTCTTTTCTCCAAAACCATCGAACCTCCCCAAAAGGTTGATCCCTCATATTTATAAAGAATCACTAATTTAAAATAGCTGCTAAAAGTTTGTGTTAAGTAAGACAAAAGAGTGACACATGTCGCTTTATCTCTTTGTTCTCTTGAAATCATCTAGTGGTTCTACTAGAGTGAATGACTCTTCTCATATTATGACCACTTGAAAAAGAGATCCTCACATGTGTTAGCATACGAGAACCTATGATGGTCCATTGGGGATGAAAGGGTTTCCTTCACTTCTATTGCCCATTCTTTATATTTGATGACTTTGGCACTTAAACATTGCAAAACTGCATGAGCCTTGATCAGATGTTCCATAAACTTCTGTATTTGAACTGGTGTCATGATTTCCACTTGCACGATCTCCACTTCCCACGACAAGTCCTGTTCTGCATGTCGTTTGACTATGTCATGAAAGTTGACAAAGTATTTGAGTGAGCCGAACTCTGGGAGGCCAATGTCTTTCATCTCTCGATTGATATTTTCCCAAATTATTTCTCACTTGGACCACCTCTTCTGTATCTCTCGCTGAGGTTCCTAGGCCATATGTGCCCAGTATTTAGATGCCTTCCTGATCCAGGAGATGCTTCTATCAACACTCTAATTCCATGCTCCTCCATGTCTTGACCCTTCTACACTGCGCTGATGTAAACAATTCGTGCTACATCTTGGTATGCCTTTTCATACCATATCTCCATGTCCTTATAGGTTTCTAGTTCCATAAGGGCATATTCTTGATAATTGGATACACATGCAGTGAAGAGATGTCTTTCGCTCGTGAAATTTTCATATGCATATTGGAACTCACTCTTTAGAAAAAATATGGCATGTGTTGAGTCTTGGTAATATTTCGATAGATGTCGTAGATGGTATAGCTCCTTCTTTGCAGCGACCAGTTCCTTTTCATATCACTTTTCTTGATCCAACATAGCATCAGTGATAGCCATCCCTGTGCCTATTAGCTCAGATGTCTTCACTTTTTCTGTGCTGAGCAACTTCTCTTATGTGGTGATGAGAATCAGGCTATCCAGCATGAACCTTATTTTATTGGTGGTCCTCCTCATGATGGATTTCCTCTTCATGTCATAATAAATCTCATGTATATCAGCGACCTCATCAACGGGCTTAGGGATTTGTTGGTATCCATAGGTCAAAGTGCTGCCCAAACTTCCTGTCGTCTGTATTTGTTCTAGGACTGAATCTTCTACTTCTTTGACAGGGGAAACTTCCATATGTTCCAATGGCTCGAACTTTGTCCGGTGTTCATCGACTGGTAATATATCGACCAAAATTGAAGAGACAGTGACAGGCTCAATACTTACATGGTGATCAACTGCTGAGGTGTCGATCTCTGGCTGTTGCAATTCATTTTTTTGTCCACCTGAACCTAGCTCATCCCTAGAGCTGTCTTTCAGGGTCTCTGATAGGACGAGAAGTTCTGTTTCTAAGGTTCTCTCAGCCTCATGGTAACCTTGCAGAGGGTTTGGAATTGATGCATTGGGGGTTGGAGAAGATGCTACCCCTGGTTGTTTCTCCTCTATAATTGGTATTAGATTTATAAGCGAGACCTTCAAACTCTCTTCATCATCATAGATAGTAATTAGATAAAAAAAGGGTATTAGGGACAACTGTTTCACCTGGTGTTCTTGGAATATCATGCTGGGTTGGAAAGGTAACCAACAATATGGCCCATGGTGATGGAACTTTGGGATTTTCTAGACCGACAGTTTCCTCCAGCTGTGTTGACTCTGATCCATTTATCTCCTCTCTGATTGTGATTGGGTCGGTTGGGGTGATCCTCATAGTTTCTAATAGTTGAGGATCATTTTCTAGCTGTTGGATCACTCTTTGGGCTTCTTATAATAACAACATCTCCCTCATTTGTGCCTCTGTGGCTTCTGCTACTCTCTTTTCTTCTCTAACCCTGAGATATTCTTGAGTCGTCTGTTCTATCATTTCGACTTGCTCATCCATACTCATATATTTGAACCTAGTCATGTTCAGGTTATCTTTTCTCTGTAGCACCTCCTCCTCGTCCTGAGCACATTCTGTAAATATATCATCTTCAAACTTTTCATGTGCATATGGACAATAGAAAGTGACTTGTGACGCATGTTGGAGAACTAGGCATTTAGGGTAATTTTTGCGAAATATGCCCGTTGGGAACCTCTATTCCAGCTGGCTCAAACCCTCTTGTTTAGCTTGCACAATATCCTTTACTATGCAAAACGCTACATGGAAACCATTGGGTATGAACACTTGTTTCTTTTCCTTAACCAAAGTGGCATTATAGCCCTGTAATATGGTCTGGTAACATATTTATCCTACGATGAGCCTGTCTGAGATGTGAGCGGGGAGTAAATGTGGTGCACCGGTGGCCCCGAATACCTTGATATAAGTTATGGTTTCATCTAGGTACCAGTGGCCTACTTTTGAAATCATTTTCTTGGATGCTATAGACAGTCTTGGGCATTCTTTTTTGAAAATAATAAAATAACCCAAGCTATGAATTCATCACAAATGAGAGCATAAGATTTCTTGTACCTATTTTCCCACAAGATGTTGAAGTAGACATGTATAGGTAGCTTTGCGACGTGCCAACTTAGATTCATGTTGATGAAGACATTCCTTGCGCAAATCACATCTAGTAGATATGAAGCCATGTGAAAAGTGGGCACTTCTCCCTCCTTTAATGTCTGGGCTTGCAATATATTGGTGCTCAATTGCTTGGAGATAATTTCTCCCCAGTTGAAGCTACTCCAAGAAATAGCCACAGTGTATACCAGGGGAATCCATGCCTCTAAGAACTTAGCACAATCTTTTTCCCCATATAATCGACAAATTAGATCCATTAAGTATATGTATGGCTCTCTTAGATTTGTTGTCCCGTACCAACCATTGCTCCA
>ML780058.1:920311-953362 GCA_009831015.1 Picea engelmannii
TGGAGACGCTCTATTCTCTTCTTCGACTGCTCAGGAAATGAGAAAATCTTGTGCAGAATGTAGGTGTTCGAAGATATCATAGTGATTTTAAATGGAGAGAATAATTACCTTGTTGCATCAGTTCTTCAATTCCGGGTGTAAGTGTGGTTCTACAAAATCTATCGCTAGATTGGCATCATGCTCAAGATTAAATGCAATCATAGGTTGGTGGCGCAGGCATGGGCTATAATGTGGTTCATCGGAGATTTCAAATTCCTGTTTTTTGATTGGCGCATGGGGTAGAAACATATGCGGATTGAAACATTGTTGGATGTAGGCCTAGCTAGGAAGAAATGATATTTTTGGAGGAAAAGCATGCAGAAGACAACTTGAAGGAAAATAAACATGTGTAAGAGAAGCAGGAGAAGTGCACATGTAGGGAAGATCTAACGATGCTAGGGTTAGGGTTTTTGTAATGCATTGTAATGGCTGGTGATCTGAGAAAATAAATAAGTAGTACTTAGGAAATGTAAGAGGACACAGTGTGTGAGAGAATATGGAGAGGATATAAAGAGGGAGGAGAGAGTCCTGACAGAGATGAAGAGAATTGTAAGAACTGTATACGTCATTAAGTTGGTGAGCTTAGGAAGGAGTGAGTGACTCTATCCCGAGGGTTAGATGGCAGGTTGAGGCACCTGGTGTGATCTAGTCAGCCTCATAGGGATCAAGGATCCTGTGGGAAAGAAGGAGAACTAAGATTGTAACCACGCGTGGCGTGGGATATTTCTAAACTATAATAAAAGATTGAGAGCTAGATCTTTGTGGACATAGTCTGGGGGGGTGAACCATGGTAAAACTGTGTTATTTTTTGAATGAATGAATGTATCTTTATTTCTGATTAGTTGATGAATGCTAGATGAATGAAGTAACTAAGTAGATATGGTATTCCTCATGCATGCATAGAATGAATGTTATAACTAGATGTTAGATGGACTAAATAAAGTTTACGACACACAACCACAAATATTTCTCTATCTCAGGTTGCAAACACCTGAGTATTGCAACCACCCATAGAGCTATCTTGGGTGAGACTGTGCAGTACACTCCATGTGCTGCATTTCCTTCTAGTTTACCATAGGGGATGATAATTTTACATGGATTTTGTTGGGAAGCTTACTAAATATGAACCAGGGTCAAACTGTGATGGTCAATTAGAATTAACATACACCATAAGGAATACTCAAGACCAATAGAAGAGTATATAATAAAAATCAACAAATGGTTATGTTGCTAGTTGATTGGAAGAAAACGGGATGGGGCATATGAGATCTGTTGAAGAAGCATCAAAATAATGCGAGATCGGATGAAAAAAAGGTTAAAGAATGAGAATCTAAAAAGGGATGTTGAGACCGTGGAATCCCACGAAGGCAGAAATAGAAATATGGTTGAATAAAAAGTAGCTAGAGTTTGCGCAGGAAGATAACATAAACCCGAAATTGACACCCTGGAAATATCTGGACAAGTACCTATTCACCGACTTGAATGAAATATTTTTTTGTGATTTCCCACACATATTAAAGAAGTGGAGAAAAATATTTAAATATAACAATCCTACAAATAGGATCAGACAACTAGAGTGGAATCCTGAAAAGATCATGCAGCTACAACGAGTTGATAATAGGTTTACACGTGTAGTAGATTTCTGGCTAGACAACATTATTGTCGGATTCATCACTGAGTTTGCAGTAGATACAACAAAGTCCTATAGGACATCTGAACAAGAATTATTTAAGGGACCTCGGGGTAGGTACATTATATCGTTATATACTTCCATTAAGATATTACCATATAAAAAAGGTGTAATGAAAATGGAGTCAGACAACTAAACTTCCCTGCGTGCATGGGGGAAGGGGTGAAGCACTGACAGGAGAAGGAGAGATGGAAGGAGAAGGGGATAAAGGAAAGAAGGAAGAGGCCTTAGACCTCATTATGATGGATGGAGAATAGATCAAGGATAAGGTAAACACCAAGAAAAGAGTCATAGCCACGAGGGAAGGCTTGGCAAGTGATGAAGAGGAGGTAGAGGATCTCTGGGATATGGAGCAGATTGAGGAAATCTTGCGTGCAACATATGATAGGAAGACGAGAGGTCCAAGACCGGAAATAGAAGGAAACACTCCTATCCATATTAGTGTTAGTGTGGAACCCATAAACCCATGTGTGACTAATACACCAAGAATAACACCACCATTTAGACATCTGAATTTCGGGAGAAGGAAGACAACATAAAGAACATATAAACAAGGAAAAACAACTGGGGGATCCAATTCAAAAAGAAGTATTCAAGTATCTACACCACACAGAGGGAGAAGTTCAACATTTAGAATGGCAGAACATGATCCCACCATCAGGTTACAAGAATTTAAAGGAGAAGCATCGGAGGACCAAGAGAAACACTTATTTATCTGTGAAAATATCTGGGAAGAGAAACAAATCACAGATGAAGAAACTAAACTTGCAGAGTTAGCTATCACATTAAGAGATCGCACACTGGATTGGTACATGAGTTTATATGCAAACAGTTTGCTAGGGACAACCATAATGATTGTAGATATCAAGAAGCTATTGATAATTGAGTTCCATAAGCCTAGTTCAGAGGATCAATACATGAATGAGATGATAGAGATTAGACATAAACCAGGAGAATCTGTATGGGAAATTGACCAAAGATTCAAACGATTGAAGGGAAAGATAAAATATGTCATGAAAAATATGCAACATAGGCATATGTTCGTCAATTCACTGCTACCACACTTGAAGTATCTGTTGCGACAAAATAAGTTTCAGACACAAGCAGAGGATTTACAAGCAGCCCTACAACTGGAAGAGAAGCAATATCAAAAGACAGATCCAAACATAGAGGAGTTGAAGGAGGATCTAAAGAACTTGATGTTCCAGCTGAACCAGAACAAATGTAAGGAAAAAAGAGAAGTCCTTTGGTGTACCACATGTAGGACAGAAGGACACCATAAGAATGAATGTCCAACATTCACATAGTACATGGAAACAAGAATGTCAAATCCATTACCAACAGGAGGACTATGGTGCGAGATCTTTAATTAATAGGGTCATGATCCATACCACTGTCTAATGATGCATAAGTACTAGATAGTACCAAAAATCTCGTATTGCAACTTTTTCAAGTCAGTAGGCCATGATGGAAAATATTATAGAACCATGGACTTAATGAGGGAAAGAACATCAAATGCATACAGGGTGAAGGAAAAAATGATGACCGAGAAAGCTGCACCTCAGTTTAACAAAGTAATATCCCCGTACAAAACTGTGCAACAACAATATAACACTACACAACCGCAGTATAACACTGCACAACCACATTATAATACCACACAGTATAACCAAGTGCCTCAGTATAACGCACCGCGAGGGGATCGAGTTGGCTATAGAGGGAGAGGTAGAGAAAGAGGAGGCTTTGGAAGAGGTAGAGGACCAATGGTATGTCACAACTTTCAACAACCATGAAACTATGCAAGATAATGTCCACTTCCACCAATGACTTGTATGTATTGTCGCACATCAAATCATGACACAGAAGAATATCCGACACTATTAGGGAAGATCCAGAAAAAGAGGAATCAGAACAATTAGAATGTTCTGTGGATTTCAGTAGAAGCAAGGGATGAAGGGAGAAACATCAACATAGTTACATGGGGAGGAGATAAAATAGGAAACGATGCACTAAGACAAGAGCCAGTACAACACCAATGGGTGAATAAGAATGCCAAACCAAAGAAGTAGTTTGATGCATAGAATGAGAAGGATATATTGAAGAAATCCAGAAAATAATTCATGAAGCCATACATTGCATCAACATCAAATGTGCAGTAGAATAAGGAAGTACCAGAGTACAAGATGCCTCCATCATTGGATCACACCGAAAAACCACAACCACTAGGACAAGTAAATACAATTAAAGGTTTTTTACAATCCTGTGTTAGACTACTAAATGATCCACCCTCTTTTAAAGTATTACAAAATATGCTAGAAATATATAACATAGAAGCATAAGGAAAGATAAAACATAAAACAATCAATCACTTACATATAAGGAGGAGAACAAGTAGGGAATTCAGGATGAATGCCAACATTGGAGATTTCAATATGGGAGATATTATACTAGATTTAGGATCTGAATTTAATGTATTACCCAAGAAGACATGGAAATGTATGGTAGAACCCACATTAGGATATTCACCTGTTCAGATGAAACTAGAAAATCAACACAGAGTTCTACCAATTGGAAGACTAAAAGGAGTAACATTAGACCTGGATGGAGTGCAGAATAACACTAACTTTGAAGTAATTGACATAGTGGATGCCACAACACCTTATCCGACATTACTTGGCTTGGATTGGGCATTTTATAACCAAGCCATAATCAACTTAAAGACATGGAAGATGACCTTCGAGTCAGGAAAATACAGATTCATTGCACCATTGGACCCATCCGAAGGGGAAATGTTTGTAGAACCTACTTGCTTGGACTTGGAGGAAATCAACCAGCTATATAGAACAACTGCACGAGATGAAGATTACATGAATGCAACCATAGATGGGGTAGTCAGTTGGCGAAGCATCACCTCATGTGCGTCAGACTCATATACGGGCTTAGAATATTGGCAGCAGAGGTTACATGAAGTCTCCACAAGAAGATGCACAAGAATAGACTGCGTATTAAGATGGGTAGGTACGGAGATAAGGGAACCGCTCAACTTCCATTGGGTGAATTACCTAGAAGCATTCTTAACACGATATGAAGATGAAGTGGTATATAATCAGAGACTCTTACCCTAGATATAACACTCAAGGAAACACCTATGAGATGGTGGGGTGAGCACAAAGAAATAGTGAAAGACTGGTATCAATGTAAACGGTTACTGCGCATTAGGTTTGGCACAAAACAAGGAAGCAACCAACTAGAGAAATATGATGGACAAGAAGCACCAACAAAACACTTGGAGAAGTGCATAACGTTATGGAGGAGGACACCACCGGAGGAATGGCCTCACCATTTCATTCACACATTAGAGGGCATCCCAACAAACTGGTATACAGACTAGGAACTGTGTAGAGGAACTACAAGGTGGAAAATATTATAGCAGAACTTTACAGTCACTTTCTCATTTGAGCATGAGAACCCCAACATAGATGCAAAAATCAAACATATCAGAGGGGTGATATTCATTAAGGAACTAGAGGTTGAACTCATGACAGAAGAACAACAACAAAACAAACAAACAGTAAAAGAACTACTGTCATGCTACCACGTGCAGGAAGAAGCACCAAATGAAGATGACCCACGCGATATTTAGATTGAGGAAGTTGAAGGCGAGAGAGAAGTGAAAGGTCCACCTATGGAATTAGATGTAATTGTTGCACCGATCAAGGTGAAGAGTGTCAACATTGGGACAGCTGAGAATCCCAAAATGGCCAGTATTGGAGACTATTGGGATGAGCAAACAGTGGAAAGTATAACAAATTTACTATGCAAGTACAACGACCTATTACCAATAACGTTCAAAGAAATGAAAGGCATAGCATGATATCTAGGTGAAATGAAGATATCGCTCAGAGTTTAGGCAAGATCGATCAGATAGTGACCATACAGATTGAATCCCATATATAATAAAAAATTCAAAGCTGAAATCGATAGGTTGTTAGAAGCTGAAATCATAGAACCTGTAGAGGAATCAGAATGGATAAGCCCGATGGTAGTTTAGGAGAATAAACAAGGGGGGATATGAATATGTGTCGACTTAATAAAGTTTATATAGCATTCCTACATGAACCATTGCCTACTCCCTTCACAGATGAAGTGTTGGAGAATGTAGGAGTACAAGACGCTTATTCATTCACCAACGGATTCTCAGGATATCATCAGATCAAGATAGCACCAGAAGACAAAAACAAGACCATGTTAGCCACGGAATGGGGATCCCACTAGTATACAGTCATGCTGTTTAGATTGAAAAATGCACCAACAATATTCTCTAGAGTAGTCATAGTTGCATTTAAAGAGTTTATCCACCAGTTTCTAGAGGTATATCTGAACAATTGGACAGTGTATAGTCTGTTGAAATACCATGTAGAGGTGTTGCGCCTGATGTTAGAAAGATGTAGGAAGTGTCAGATATCGTTAAATATCAAGAAGTGCATCTTCAGAACACCTTTTGGAATACTATTGGGCCATATAGTATGCAAGCAAGGCTTGCTAGTAGATCCTGCCACGATTGCAGTAATTGTTAACCTGCCACCACAAAAAATAGTCTGCCAATAGAGAGAGTCATTGGTTCATACATGATACTATAGGAAATTTGTAAAGGGGTATGCACGAATCATTGCGCCAATGGATAAATTTCTAAGGAAAGACAAAAATTTTCAGTGGAATGAGGACTGTCAGCACAGATTGGACACTCTTAAAGAGAATATGGTAACTACACCCATATGAGTATTCTCAGATTGGGAAAAGACATTCCACGTACATGTAGATGCATCATACATAACACTTGGAGCTATTTTGGTGCAGCCAAGAGCAAGAGAATTGGACCATCCTATAGCATTTTCTAGCAAAAAACTGTCAGAATCAGAGAAAAATTACAATACCACAGAATGTGAAGGCTTAGCGATGGTCTATGCGCTTCAGAAGTTTAGGAATTATTTATTGAGAAAACATTTCAAGATGTCCACGGATCATTCAATGCTCAAATACCTCGTCAACAAACCATTGTTGGGGGGGATAATTTGTATATGGTTATTGTTGTTCCAATAATTTGAATTTGAAGTGATAGTCAATCCAGGAAAGTTGAACATAGGACTTGATCACCTCTTGAGGATCACTAATGGGGAGGAACCTATGAATATAGAGGAAGAATTTCCCGACACGCAGTTATTTTCAGTCTAGATAATCGATGAATATTGTGCACACATCATCCGGTACTTGAGTACAGGAACTGCGCCACAAGAATTCAACACTGCGCAAAAGAAAAACCTGGTAGTCAAGGCCGCAAACTATCAATTGATCACAGAACATTTATACAAAATAGGTGCATATAACATCTTGAGAATATTTTTTATAGAGCATGAGAGACCAAGGATCTTAGAAGAAGCCCATGAGGGGATAACATGAGGAAATTATGCAGGAAAAGCTATCTCACATAAGGTGTTGTGCGTAGGACTATGGTGGATGACCATTCACAAAGACTCAAAGGAATACTGCTAGAAATTTGATGTATGTCAGAGGTTTGGTAAACTGAATAGAAGGGATGAGATTACCCTCAGACCACAAGTAACTTTGCAGGTATTTGACAAATGGGCCATAGATTTTCTTAGACCAATTAACCCACCAACACAAAGGTCAGGAGCGAGGTACATTATAATTGCGACAGAATAATTAACAAGATGGGTAGAAGCAACACCAGTAAAAGATTGCAGTGCAGAGACAACAACACACTTCTTGTTTGAGCAAGTGGTCACTTGATTTGGATTCCCAAGGATTTTGATGAGTGACCAAGGCACTCATTTCATTAACAACACTATTAAGGCTATGATTGAGGAGTTTGAAGTTCATCATAAAAAGAGTACACCATATCATCCTCAAGCAAGTGGAACAGAGGAAGCCTTTAACAAAATCCTTGAAAATGAATTGACAAAGATTTGCAATGTTAATAGGGATGATTGAGACTTGAAGATACCAGCAGTACTATGGGTGTACAGGACCACATACAAAAATTTGTCAGGACACACATGATTCAGATTGGTGTATGGAAAAGAAGCAATGGTGCCATTAGAATTTTTGGTACCTAGTCTGCACGTAGAAGCAATAACAAACATGATAGAACAAGGCACAGTACATGAAAGGATAAGTTAGATGTTGATCATGGAGGAATATATGATTCTAGCAGGGTTTCACCAAGAAGTACAAAAAGCAAGGGATAAAGCTTGGCACGACAAACATATCAAGAGAAAATATTTCAAGCAAGGAGACTTAGTCTTGGTGTATGGTAGTAAATATCTTTAGCACCCAAGAAAACTCATAATGCATTGGTTAGGACCATACAAAGTAAATACTGTCACAGATGGGGGAGATGTACATTTGAAGGATTTAAGAGGAACATAACTTAGAGGGATGATCAATGGGAGTCGACTGAAGTTTTATACAGACATTCGACCTCCTAGCACTTAAAAAAAAATAACAAAAGGGTTACTGCACCGAACATCAAAAATATAAAACAAAGGTGTAGTGCGCATAAAAGAGAATGAGCACACGCACTCGAAAACACTAGCACGATGGAGAAAATACCAATGGTCAGTAAAAAGAGGAAACAACTGGAATGATGGGTATGGAAAATAAAGCGCCAATGGATGATGACTATCAAACTTAATTGACAAAAATGATTGACAGGACTCTGCATTAATCACGCCAACTGGTGACGACAAGGGATATTAATGGAAAGCACGTGGAAAGCACCGATTCATTGAAAACAAACGATGGGAAACATCTCTGAGAAGTTTCACTGAATTTATATATAAGGGAAGCACACCAGGATTGAAAGGGTTATTGTGAAATCAAGAAAAACATAGAGAGATAGAATATACAAAGAAAAGAGAGAAGTCTATAAAGGTTACAGAGGCCACATAGATCGATGGACAACGTCTTTAACACCATGGCACCACCCAAAATGGGAGAGAAGAGCCAGACTTGTAGATGACCTCGAAGCAACGTTAGAACACCACTGCAACCATAGGGAAGCGAAAAACAACCACCTCAGCCTCCAGAAGTCGTCAATGTAGACGAAATCTCATCGCTCGATATGACACTTGGAATCCCCACACCTATCATGGAGGAAACCCAGTAGACAACTGTAGTGGGCATGGACATTGATGTGCCATAAGGGGGACATGGGCGACATGATGAGGACGCAGGCAATCATTCACACACCAAAAACCCTGAATAAGCCCCAAAAGTTAATGGGAAGGTCCCAAAAAAGGAAGAAACGACCGTGCCAGAAAGGTCACACACAACCACGCTGGAACAACCATAGGAGGGCATAGTGGAGTATGTCACCAGTCAGGAAGATGAGTATGCAGAAGAGTGAACAATGGATGCTAGAACCTTAAGTCATCCACCACAACGGAAAGGAAAACAACCAGTACCAAGGTCACCGCGCAAGCAGGCCACCATAGGCATTGTCTTGCCACGCATTACATAAGGGGTACGTATTGCAGGCAATATGTTAGGCCATGTGGATAAATTGTGGTACTCAGACCATGATGTGACTGACACAGACAAGTTCCGATAGTTTTCCAATAAATTTTATCTAGAGACTGTGGGTATAGGGCCTTTTGGAAAACTAATTAACCAACCAAGCTAATGGGCAGCCAGACTGGCCAAAATCGAGATTCTAGGCCTATTGGACATCCTGCACTTTGGGAGGGGCCAACACAAAAACAACTGTGTCAAGCGGATGATGACAGTCACCCACAGAGGATACCTATGGTTGGAATAGATCGTATCAATAGACCTATAACTCATTGCATACATCACAGGACTGCCATCATGGGGGGAGACACCTGCGTAGTTTCTTGAGGACAAGATGAAGGAGTCCTTGAGGACAAGATGAAGGAGAAGGCATTGGATGAGGAAATGAAGAAGAAGTATGGTACATAAAGGGGGTCATGTGGAATCCTAATCAACCGGATTAGTGATGCAGTGACAATAATGGTGTTGGTTAACTACTCTCTTATACGGTCAGAGTTATTGACCTAGGGTTCATGTCTTTAGGGTTTCCAACAAAGCCTCTAAAACTATCGGCCCTCCTGGTAAACCAGAAGGCAACACAGTACACATAGTGCACCACGTAGTCTCACTCGAGATAGCTTTAAATGGGTGGCTATAAGACTCATGTGTTTACAAACTAGGATTGAGTATGAGATAGGGGTTTATTAATATGATCCATATACTACGAATCGTGATTGCAATATACTATTACTCATGGGTGTGCATCTATCTTTCACAGTTTATTTCCTGAATCAACACAATCATATTCCAAAACAATGCATTAACTCATTCATTAAGCATACCAATTAACTGCTGAAAGAAAACAAAGATATACATGCATTCATCATGTTACA
The DNA here is from genome assembly GCA_009831015.1 of Picea engelmannii. Lineage (NCBI taxonomy): Eukaryota > Viridiplantae > Streptophyta > Pinopsida > Pinales > Pinaceae > Picea > Picea engelmannii. The sequence goes on from ML780058.1 coordinate 930,503, forward strand.
CAGATATTACCATGGTTCACCCCCTCTTGGGCTACATCCACAAATATTTGGCTCTTGGATCTTTTATTATGGTAGTTCTACATATCCAACATCGTGCGCTTACAATTCCCTCAGATGGGTAAGATTTGTATGAGGCGAACTAGATCTCACCAGGCTCCACAGCCTGTGATATAATCCTCAGATCTTCCTTCTCTCCTCTGTTCTTATCTCAACAACTTACAAATATGGTTCCAAGAAGCATTACATAACACATCAACTTGTACATATCTACGATAGAACATTACAAAAGATGAACTAATACAAAAGAGAATCAACCTTTATATGATACTTGCGTATCTCTATTTATATATATCGAGCTCTTCATCCATTTACAATGCATTACCAAAACCCTAACCCTACCGACATTAGGTTTTCCTCCCATGCAGCATGTTATTCTTCCTCCAACTGTCTCTTTCCTTGTGCACACTTTCTTGCATGTGCACGTGCTATGCTACCTTCCAGCTGTTACTTCCATTTCGGCTAGATTTATTTCCCACGATCATCCTTATTTCCACTTCGTCCTGGTGCCAACAGGCCCCCAACACTGACATGTGACTCGTCCCGAGTCACTTGATCCTTTTGAGCTTCTTCGATCTCCTTGGTGATCGTCTGGAACTTTTCCTTGAGCTCTGCTGCTTTTGTCAGTGCCTGTGCAGTCTTCTCCTTGATGGTGTCTACTAGCTGAAATGCCACTTCGTCTCTCAACAATATTGCACATTCGGCTTGGGTCTGTGCTATCTTTATTTTGGCTCCTTCTGCCTATGTAAGTATTTATGCTACCCATTCCTGTAGTGGCTCTATTTGATCCCGACGCTCTTGTTTCTATGTTTGCGCAGTGATAAGTTCTGCCTACATCTTCTTCATCTCCTGTGTCCCTTTGAATCGTTTTGGGATTGGTATGGTCTTCTGCCTCTCTTTGAGTTCTTGGATCATTTCATTGATCATTTCCTCTTCCTTGTCCCATCGTTGGACCTGTGGGTCCTCCTCCAACCTTGTCCAAAGTTGCACTGATTTATCGAGAAATTCAGCTGATGTGCTAACCTACTGTTCCATCTCATGTAGATACGTTGTTGCTTCTTGCTTCCTTTTCTCCTTCACTACCGGTGGAGTGGTTGGTGTAAGCTGTTCGCGAAGATTCTTGTTCTCTTTCTTATACTAATCAATTTCCTGTGAAATCTGTTCAATCTTTCCTTTTACTGGGAGTTCCCTCCCTTGCGCGGTTCTTGGGAGTTTCTCAAAAATTCCTCCCACTCTTCATTCTAGTTCATTCCTGTGTTCTTTTTCCTCCCGAGTTTTGATCTTGGCCTACTCATAGACTTTTTCCAGCGCCTCCTGCTTCTTTGTTTCTTGTTGTAGCTTGAATTTTTTTTTATGTGCATGAGACTATACCTCGTGGTCAACGCTAACCTATAATTTGTGTAGTGCCCTTGATGTCATCCATGTCAATACCAATTGGATGTGGTCCAAATCCTTCAGGGGTGTCTACCCCACAATTTCATCCATGCGCAACATACTAGGTTTGATGTAAATCGTTGCGTTTTCATGTGGCATGGAGTGGACTAGGTATAGTTCTTCTACCTCCACTCTTTATTTGGTCTGTATTTTCGGTGGATCTATGGATCTGCTACTACTTGTTATCCATGCTTCCCCAAATTTCTTGAGGAATTGGCCCATTTCTGCAAGCTCTTTTTGTAGTTCATCCCTGTGGTGTGCTGCATGATCGAAATATTCTGCTAAGAAATCCCGGACCATTCTGGTGATCATTTCCCCATTGTCCTCCATGATCATATAGTCTGGCGATGCTCGTTGCACTTTTGATTTCTTGTGCGCACCTCCTACCTGCATGGCTGGTCTCTTATTTCCCCCTGGTTCCTGTGTGATGGGGTTTGGGGTGGTCTCTTGCACTCCCTTAGCTTGTTTCAGCTGTCCGTTGGTCAGCTGTGTAGTCTCTTTCTTCCCCTTCTGGGTCCCTATCTGCTTTGAAGCTTCATCTTCCCGAGTCAACTTTCCTTGGCCCATTCATGATTTCTTGGGCACTTGGATTTCCGGAGGTTGCGTTTTTGCCTGTTCTGCCTCTCGTTCTGTTTTTTTTTTTCGGTACTTCCTGGGTAATGACTGGGATCCTCCATTCATCAGGCCATTCGCTGATGACCATGTCAATATCACCCTCTGTGATTCAATAGCGCATCTATAGCCACTATTTATATGGATCCTGCCTTGGTTGTATCCACATTGTTTTGCATGTGGCCTGAAAGTTGGTGATGTCCACATATCACACGATAGCCTCTGGTGTTATTCTCCATGATCAGCTGATAAATTCTTATATATCATGTAGGTATGATTCGAATATGATTTTGTTCTCCCTCTTATGCCTAGCCTGTGGTCCAGATCTCAGTAATAGGTATCTTGCTCCCGTTGGTTGTGGTCTGGTACAAAAAATTACATACCCTATTTCTTGCCATCCCATGAAGGTTATGAAGGTGATCAACCATGACTAATGAAACTCTGTGCCTAGGTCCTGTGCATCCTTGCAGTCCTCTTGAAATAATTTTAATAGATATGGCACCCAACTCATAGAGGTGCCTTCTATGCACTAAGATGCAACTACAATGAATCCTATTGGTACTTCCTCTTTGCAGCACTTTATGAGAAGTTTTCAAGATAATATCTTTGTGCCCAATTGTGTAGCTGTGTTGTTGATTCGTTTGATTATGATTCCCCTCGTTCCTCTGGTGGTGCCATATTTCTTCTTCATTTCTTCTGCCAACACTTTTTCCTTGGATTTTTTGTCCATAATCAACTTGGGATACATACCCCGGGTTGGTAACCTTGTGATTTGTGTGATAAGGTCAACAATTATGGGGATGGGTTTGTCTAGCCATATGTCCCCTCCATGTGTGAATGCTAACAACTGCTTGATGCATGTTGTCCCATATTGGCCTCTACCAAAATGTAATAGCTTCAACAAACCTAAGATTCTTGTTCTGTCCAACCCAACTGTCCACTGGTGTGGTTGGCTAATCGTTTCTCCAAGTTGGTTTACAGCTATGGTATGCATAAAGACCCTCTGTGCAATTTATGGGAACTTGGTTGCGTTTGATACATCATGGTCGTAATACTTGAGATTCCCGATGTGACCCAGTAGCTTCGGTTCTACATGTACTCTAGCTGGTATGTGTGGTAGACCAATTTCTGTTGCGGGTTTCTTATGGGGTGAGCTTAGTATATGAACTCTGTCTTCCTGTTGTGGTGGTTGGTTCGAAGTTCCAACAACTTCTGGTTGTTCCCCCATCTTCCATTCTGGCCAGGTCGAGGCATTCACAATGCTCTCCTCTACTGGTTGACTTGAGATGGTTGTTTGCGACTCGTTTGGTTGCACTGCTGCTTCCATATTTTGTGTCGTTCCGTTAACCTCTAGGGTTGCTTTGGTTCATTTTGGCTGCACTTCCTGTTGGTTTTCCACTTCCTTGTTCTGAGGTACCTGCGCCACTGCGGGCATATCCAATTTCATGGCCTCTTCTTGTGGCTGCTGAATATCTTCCAGTATCAGTGTGGATTTTACCAGTATCATCTCTGAGGATGGGATTTCGTTGATACCGATGATATCCGGCTGCTGCTGCTCATTCTCTTCCAGCAGTCCTCATGACCTAGTTTGAACCCTGGTCGGTCTAGTTGCCTGGCTTGCTTCTGCTAGCTTCGCTGGTTCCATAGTGGTGACTATCAAACATTTGTTGAGTTCGAATAACTTCGGTGAGCTCTGTGGTCTCACTCTATTCGTTCTGGCTGCTATTACTCTCTCTCTGTTTTCCTTTCACGAATAGACTAGTTTCTCCTGTCCTCGCGTGTTGTATAGGCTTGTCTCAAAGCTTGTCAAGGACACTTCCTCCATTATGTGTTTAATGCATCATAACTTTGGGTTCAATGCATCTGTAGTGGTTTTTTACTTTCCATTACATTTTATTTGTTGTCTCCCATTGGCATGTTTAATTTGATGTCCCATCGATCCTTGTCGTGCTTTAATTCCACTTAGTGTTGTCCTGTCATACTGCTTTTGCCAACTTTCCATTTCCCGCTTATTTTTCCTCTGTATGTAACCATTGTTCATGCCTTTGCCAAATTTGTGTTTCAAACGTCCTGTGGCCTTTCTATCTCTGGCGTGCTGTGCGCTTTTTAGTCTTGTTTCCTTTTTGTTCTCTCTCTCTCTCTCTCTCTTTTTTTTTACTGCGCGGTGGGTGGTCAACTGTCCTTGTACAAATTCAGTCGGCTCCCATTAATCATTCCTCGAAGGTCTACATCTACTAAATATCTTAACTGTACATCCCCTCCGTCTGTGACAGATTTTACCTCGTATGGTCCTAACCAATGCATTCTGAGCTTCCCCAGGTGCTGAAACGACTTGCTGTCGTAGAGAAATACTAGATCTCCTTCCTTAAACGTTTTCTTCTTGATGTGTTGATCATGCCAAGATTTTTCACTTGCTTTCTGCACTTGTTGATGGAATCCTGCCAGGATTCGGTCTTCCTCCATTGACAATAAGTGATTTAGTATTTCCTGTACTATGCCTTGTTCTGTCAACCGTGTGATGGCTACTACACGTAAGCTGGGTACTAAAAATTCTAATGGCACTACTACTTCTTGGCCATAGACTAGTTTGAATGGTGTGTTCCCTGTCAAAGTTTTTCATGTGGTCCTATATGCCCATAATACTACTGGTACTTTTAGGTCCCATTCATCTCTGTTGACGTTACAGATCTTTGTCAGTGTATTCTCCATAATTTTGTTGAAGGATTCTATTGTACCATATTCCTATGGGTGATATGGTGTGCTCTTCTGGTGATGAACTTAAAACTCTTTAGTCATTGTGCGAATGGTGTTGTTTATGAAGTGTGTACCTTGGTCACTCATCAAAACTATTGGGCACCCAAATCTAGTGATGACTTGTTAAAACAAGAAGTGTGCAGCTATCTCTGTGCTGCAATCCTTTACTGGTGTGGCTTTCGCCCATATTGTTAGGTATTCCGTTGCGGTGATAATGTATCTTGTGCCTGTTCTTTTGGATGGTGGGTTAATTGGTCCCACAAAGTCTATTGCCCATTTTTCAAATTCCTATAATTTTACTTGTGGTTGTAGTGGCATCTCATCCCTTCTGTTGGGTTTTCCTACCCTTTGACATACGTCGCATCCCTGGAAATACTCCTTTGAGTCCCTGTGAATCATTGGCTACCATAGTCTTGCGCGTAGTACCTTCTACGCGGTAGATTTTTCTGCATAATTCCCTCTTGCGATTCCCTCGTGGGCTTCTACTAAAATTCTTGGTCGTTCATGCTCTAATACGTATCTTCGCAAGTGTTGTCTGCACCCATCTTGTATAGGTGTCCTGCGATAAATTGATAGTCGGCTGAATGGACTACCAAGTTCTTCTTCTACGCCATGGTATATTTTTACGGCGTAGTACCTGTGCTCAAGTACTGGATGATCTCTATGAAGTAGTCATTAGCAATCTGTACTAAGAATAAATGTGCATCTGGAAAGTTGTCTTCTAAATTCGTAGGTTCTTCTCCATTTGTGACCCTGGACAGGTGGTCAGGTCCTGCATTCAGTTTTCCTGGTTTATCTATTACTTCAAAATCAAATTCTTGAAATAGAAGTAACCATTGACAGATTCTCCCCCCCAACACTGGCTTGTTGACTAGGTATTTCAGGGCTAAGTGATCTATAAACATCTTAAAGTGTTTTCCCAATAGGTAATGTCTAAATTTCTGTAGTGCATAGACCATGTCTAGGCCTTCTCTTTCTGTCGTGTTATAATTATGTTCCAAGTTTGATAACTTTCTTCATGCGAACACTATCGGATGACCCAAGTCTCTTTCTCATGGCTACCCTAAGATAACTCCCAGTGCTATCGCTGATGCATCTACATGCACATGGGATGTCTTTTCCCAGTCTAGAAATACTAATATCAGTGCGGTAACCATCTTTTCCTTCAGGGTATCCAGTGTTGACACTCGTCATTCCATTGATACTTTGTATCCTTCCTTAATAGTTTTTCCAGTGGTCTTGTGACTTGCGCATATACTTTGATGAATTTCCTGTAGTATCCCGTGTGCCCTAATTTTTCTCGTAGATGTCAGACTGTTTTTGGTGCTGGTAAGTTAACAATGACGACGATCTTGGCTGGATCCACTAACAAGCCATGTTTGCATACTATATGACCCAGTAGTATCCCAAACGTTGTTCCAAATATGCATTTCTTGATGTTCAGTGATATCTGGCATTGTCTACATCTCTATAACATCAGTCGTAGCACTTCCACATGGTTTTTCAATAGACTATAAATTGTCCAGTCATCCAGGTATACTTTGAGGAACTAATGGATGAATTCCTTAAATGTTGCGATGACCACTCTGGAGAATATTGAGGGTGCATTCTTCAGTCCAAATGGCATGACTGTGTACTGATAAGATCCCCATTCCATCACAAACTTGGTCTTCTGTCTTTCCTCCTGTGCTATATTAATCTGATGGTAGCCTGAGAATCCATCAGTGAATGAGTAAGCTTCATGTCCCCCCACATTCTTTAACACTTCATCCATGAACGACGTAGGGAATGGGTCGTGTAGGCATGCATCATTCAACTTCCTCAAGTAGATGCATATCTTGATCCCTCTTCCTTGTTTCCTATCTTATACTACCATCAGGATTATCCATTCTGATTCCTCAACTGGTTCAATGATGCTGGCTTTGAGCATTCGATCGATCTCATCTTTAACTTTCTATTTATATATGGGGTTTAGTCTATAGGGTCGTTTTCTAATAGGTCTCGCTTCAGGTCTAAGTGGTATCTTCATCTCTGTAAATGTTGTGGGAAAAAGGTCGCTATATTCGCGCAACAATTCTGTGATGTTTTCTACTGTGTCCTCATCCCAGTAGTCTCCAATGCCTGCCATTTTGGGTTGCTCAGCTGTCCCGATGTTAACTTTATTTACCTTGATTGGTGCGGAAATGACTTATGATTCTATGGGTGGTCCTTCCACATCTCTTTTTCCTTCTAATTATTCTATATGAACGTCGTGTGGGTCATCTTCATCTGGTGATTCCTCCTGTACATGATAACATGACAGTAATTCCTTGATTGTCTGCTTATTCCACTATTTCTCTTTTGTGATAAATTCTGTTTCTGGTTCTTTGATGAATATTAATCCTCTGATTTGTTTGAGGGCTGTGTCTATGTTGGGGTTCTCATGTTCGAATGAGAAAGTGATTGTGAAGTTCTGTTGTAATGTCTTCCATGTTGTAGTTCCTTTACACAATTCCTGGGCTATATACCATTTCGCTCGTATGACCTCTAAAGTATGTATGAAGTGATGAGGCCATTCTTCTGGTGGTATCATTTTCCACAACGTTTTTCACTTTACCAAGTGTTCCGCTGGTGCCTCTTGTCCATCGTATTTTTGTTGTTTGTTGTATGTTGTATTCCTATTCTACGTCGAACCTTATGTGCAATAGTCGCTTACATTGATACCAATCTGTGATGGTCTCTTTATGTGTGCCCCACCATCTTGCGGGTGTGGCCTTAAGTGCTAAGTCAAGTTCTAATAGTCACTGGTTTTCTAATACTTCATCTTTGTATTGTGTCAAGAATGTTTCCAAATCATTTAGTTCGTGGAAACTAGGTGGTTCTTTGATTTCTATGCCTACCCATCTTACTGTGTGGTCTTTTCTTGCACATCTTTGTGTGGATACTTCATGTAGTCTCTGCTACCAGTTTTCTAACCTGGTGTCTGAGTCTATTGCGCATGAAGTAATGCTCTTCCAACTGAGTACCCAATCTACAGTTGGGTTTACATAATCCTCATCACGTGCAATTGTTCTATACAGCTGGTCGATCTCCTCTAAGTACAGGCAATTGGGTTCTACGAACCTCTCCCCTTCCGATGGATCTAGTGGTGCTATGACCCTATATTCTCTAGATTCAAATTTCATTTTCCTGGTTTTCAAATTGATTATTGTCTGGTTGTCAAACACCCAATCCAGACCAAGTAGTTTTGGGAAAGGTGTTGTGTCGTCCACTATTTCAATGTCTTCAAAGTCTGCTTTAGCACGTACTCCATCAAGATCTATTGTCACTCCTTTCAGTCTACCTATTGGTAGGACTCTATGCTGGTTTGCTGGTTTTAATTGGACATTTGAGTATCCTAGTGTTGGCTCTCCCATACATTTCCATGTATTCTTGGGTAGCACATTCACTTCGGATCCTAGGTATAGTATAATTTCTCCCATATTGAAATACCCAATGTTAGCATTTAGTCTAAATTCCCTACTTGTTCTTCTTCTGGTGTGTAGGTGATTGACGGTTTTTTGTTCTAGCATTTCTTCCGTCTCGTTGCTACATTTCTCTCGTATGTTTTGAAATATTTTCACAGATGAAGGATCACTTAATAATTTCACCCATGATTGCAAAAAGGCTTTGATTGTACTTACTTTTCCCTTGGGTTGCATTCCGTTGGTATGATCCAGTGATAGAAGCATCTCATATTCTGGGGCTTCCTTGCACAGTTGCATAGTTGAAATCGACACCGTGTCCTCCTTTTGAAATTCTTATCTCGCTTCCTTAAAGGTCACCTTTTATTTTGGTGGGTCAAAATGATTTCTTGGTTCAGTGTTCTTCTTTACCCATTGGTTCTGTGCTGGTTCCTATCGAACTGCATCATTTCATGTTTCTGTTCCTCCATGAGCGACTATATTGATGTTTCATTCATCATCCCTAACTTCGGCTAAAATCCACTAGACATTATGATTGTTCTGGTTCCTCTTTTCCTAAATATTTACTAGTAGTGTCGAACATTCCTCTGTATCGTGGTCCGATTCATGGAAATACATACAAGTTTCTGGTGGAGGTGGACATTCTCGTGCATAATTTCCCAGTTGTTGACAATTGTTACATGTGACTGGTCCTCTACCCGTCCGACACCTCCTCTGGCTCGTGATCCTCCTTGGTAACCTGATCGGTCACCTCTCGATACGTTATACTATAGAACCTGATTGTACTACACAATATTGTATTGGGGTTGTGTCGGGTTATACTACAGTTGCACATTATTGTATGGTTTCCGTGTAGCATTGTATTGCTGCTGTGCAATATTGTACTACTGCTGCACAGTATTGTATGGAGCTGGGGCTTGATTGAACTCTGGCACTACTTTCCAAGTCATCATTTCATCCTGTACCCTATATGCATCTGATGTTCTTTCCTGCATCAACTCCATAGTTCTGCAATCTTTGTCGTCGTGACCTACTGACTTACAAAAGGTGCAATATGAATTCTTTGGAACTATCTGGTATTTCTGCATCATCGTGCAGTGATAAGAGTTGTGACCTAGTTTCTTTCATATTTCGAACCATAATCCTCCCTGTGGTAGCGGATTTGGCATACCTATTTCCATATACTGCGCAAAAGTTGGGAATTTGTTCTTGTGGTGTCCTTTCGTTGTGCATGTGGTGCACCAAACGACTTCTCGTTTTTCCTTGTTCTTATTCTAGTTCAACTGAAATGTTAGATTCTTCAAATCCACCTTCAATTCCTCAATAGTTGGGTCCATCTACTGGTACTGGTTCTCTTCCGGTTGCAAGGCTACCTGCATAGCCTCTGCTTGCGTATGAAATTTCTGTTGTCGTAAGGGATATTTTAAGTGTGGGAGTAGTGAGTTGACAAACAGGTGCCGATGTTACATCTCGGTCATAAGGTATTTTAGTTTTCCCTTTAGTCACTTGAATCTCTGGTCAATATCCCATACAGAATCTCCTAGTTTCTTTATTATCTCACTCATCTCATTCATGTACTGATCCTCTGAGCTTGGCTTCTAGAACTCATTCATCAATAGCTTCTTAATGTATGCGAGTGTCCTCGTCGTCCTAGGGGAAATATTTGTGTCTAGACTCATGTACCAGTCTAGTGCGTGGTCTCTGAGTGTAATCGCTAGCTGCGCGAGTTTGGTATCTTCATCAGTGATGTGTTTTTCCTCCCAGATCTTTTCATAAATAAACAAATGCTTCTTAGGGTCTTCTGCTTCTTCTCCTTGAAATTATGGTAATCTGATAGTGAGATCATGTCCTGCCATTCTGAATACTGAACTATTTCCTCCTTCATGCAGTGTAGATAATTTGACTAGTGCTTCCTGAACTGGCTCCTCCAGTTGTTTCTCCTAGTGTAGATGTGCTTCTTGCTATCGGATTTCCTTCAAACTTCGATTGTCTAAACAATGGTGTTCTCTTTGGTGTATTAGTCGCACATGGGTTTATGGGTTCCACATTGACATTAATATGGATAGGATGGCTGCCTTCTCCTCCCATTCTTGGGCCTCTCGTCTTCTTCTCATATATTGCACATAGTATTTCCTCAATTTGCACCACATCCCAAAGATCCTATACATCTTCCTCATCGCTCGCCAAGCCTTCCCTCACGGCTACGACTCTCTTCTTGGTATTCACCTTATATTGGTAGGGTACTCTACTACGCGTCATTCCTCATGACGCCAAGATCTACTTGAGCTGGACATCATCCATAATGATCGGGTCCAAGGGTTCCTCCTCCTTCTTTCCTTTATCCTCACCTCCTTCCATTTATTCTCTCTCTTTCAGTGTTTCCCCCCTTCCCCCATGCATGCAGGGAAGTTTAACTGTCTGCTTCGATTGTCATTACACCTTTTTTATATAGAATTATCTTAATAGAAGTATACAAGGATTGAATGTACCTTCCTCGAGGTCCATGTAGAAATTATTTCTCTGCTGCATTCTATGACTTCACTTTGTCAACTGCAAATTCGGTGATGAAACCTGCCAAAATACTGTCAAGCCAAAATTCTACTGCACAGGTGAATTTGTTGTTCACCTATTATAACTGCTCAATTTGTACCTGAGTCCAATCTAGCTATTGGATATGGTTTTTCACGTGGTTATCCTTCAACCTTAGTATCCACTTATATAGTAGATGAGGAAAATTACAGAAAAAGAATTCATGTAAATCAGTAAACATGTATTTATCTAGATATTTATGAGGTGTGATTCTAGGGTTTCTATTGTCTTGTTGTGCAAACTCTATCTCTTTGGTTCTCAACCAGCCTTCGATTTCTTCTTTCATTGGGTTCCAAGGTCTCAACATTCCCTTCTACTATCTCATTGGTCTTCTTGTTTCACTCGTTCTTTTCTCGTTCAATCTATCTCATCTACTCAGTCCTCTTCTTGTTCCTTCTAACATGACAATGAAACCATGTGTTGGTTACTACTCTCCTCTACCATCAGAGTTATTGACCCAGGGTTCATGTATTTTGGGTTTCCAACAAAGCCTCTAAAACTATTGGTCCTCTTGGTAAACTAGAAGGAAACAAAATACACAGAGTGCACTACGCAGTCTCACCCGATATATCTTTAAATGGGTGGCTGTAATCAGGTGTTTACAGCCTAGTATTGAGTATGAGATAGGGGTTTATTAATATGAGACATATACTACGAATCATGATTGTAATCTACTATTACTCACAGGTGTGCATCTATCTTTCACATTTTATTTCCCGAATCAACACAATCATATTCCAAAACAATGCATTAATTCATTCACTAATCATAACAATTAACTGCTAAAAGAAAACAAAGATATACTTGCATTCATCACATTAAACATATATTACCGTGGTTCACCCCCACCTAGGCTACGTCCACAAATATTTGTCTCTTGGATTTATTATTATGGTAGTTCTGCATCTCTAGTTCCACACACTTACAATTCCCTCAGATGGGTAAGATCTGTATGACACAAACTAGATCGCACTAGGCTCCACAACCTGCGATCTAATCCTCATATCTTCCTTCTCTCCTCTATTATTATCTCAACATATTACAAAGATGGTTCCAAGTAGAATTACATAATGCATCAACTCCTACATAGCTACGATAGAACAATACAAAAGTTGAACTAATACAAAAGTGAATCAACCTCTGTCTGATACCTGCGTATCTCTATTTATATATATCGGGATCTTCAACAATTTAAAATGTATTACCAAAACCCTAACCCTAACGAAATTATGTCTTCCTCCCATGCATGCATGTTGTTCTTCCTCTAGCTTTTGATTTCCTTGTGCACGCTTTCTTGCATGCGCGCGTGCTATGTTACCTTCTAGCTGTTACTTCCATTTCTGCACACTTTCTTTCCCATGATCATCCTTCTTTCCACTTTGTCCTAGTGCCAAAAAATGGACACAAAAATTATGGTGTGCAAGTTTCTTAGGGATGCCGCAAGGAAGAATTCCCTGTCGAGGTTGGTGCAGCTACAACACAGTGTGTGGAGGGCACCACACTCAGATGGGCCCCTTATTTGTTGAATCTGTTCTTGGAAGATTGCAAGGATGCGTAGGACATGGGGAAAAAATTCCACTATTCATGACTACTCATGATGATCACCTTGATTGGATGGAAGGAGCCTAAGTATTCATTCTTTGCCACAAGACCCAATCCTTTCCACGCAGTGTGATACCTATTGATGGGGTGTGCTCCAAACCCCAAGAATAGAAAGGCGAATGCAACCATATTCGAAGGATATTATAATGACCTACAAGAGAGCATCTCCAACACTTGGCGGGTTACACCAGAAATGGTCGCATGGCATCAAGGCATAGCCAACTTCAAAGAAACTAGGCATGCAATGTGGATCCAAGCATGAAAGGATCCCGGCAATCAATGTCTACAACTGTGCTACTACATAAAGGAGGAGGACATAGAGATGGCCATAAAGGATTGGAAAGATGATTCGAGGATGCCAGTCCTGAATCAAGAAATGCCTGTAGATACAGAGGTGGAGGCAGGGAAGGAACATACACCTGAAGAAGATAAAATAGTGCCCAAGAAGCCAAGGACTAGTCAGAACAAGTTGCAACAAAATAAAGGGGTTGTGTCCAACAAAGGCACTCAAGCGGGGAAGAAGAACAACACCCAGGCACCACAGGAATAGGAGAAACAGAGTGAGACAGCACAGGGAACCACATCAAGTGCTACTCAGTAGGAGGAAGTCCAAACCAAGAGTTTGGTCATACAAACGAGGGGTGCGCGCAAGAAATCTAAGGTGCACAGAATGCCACCAGAATACACGATCAAAAAGGATGACGCAGACCTCGTAGCCCAGATGGTACATGATCATATAGCGGAGGACTTTGATGAAGTTCAACGCTAAAGGGATAATATGCAGAATGAGCTCAAAGACATGAGGCAGATCCTTGAGAAAATCAAAGAAACACAGAGGGCTGATGGAGGAATAGAATGAGCTTCAACAAAATCACATATAGGAGCTGAGGATGGATCGAGTGAGAAGGATAGGATCTAGACAAAAACACATTCAAGCTCAACATTTGAAATCACCCTCAGCATGTTGTGCATGGATGAAATCATGGGGCAGACACCCTTGAAGTATTTGGACCAAATACAGTGGGTAATGACGCGGATACCAACAAAGCCATTTCATAAAATACAAGTCAATTTTGCGTAGGAGGTAGAGTCACATGCACACACAGATGCAACGAAATTGCAATAGACAAAGGACAGTTGAGACGAGTTGGAATTGGTACTCAAGCAAGTCAATCTTGAAACCAAAGAGGAGAAGGACCACGTGGATAGGCTAGAATAGGGATTGGACGTAGCCTATGAGAAAATTCCAAAGAGTGCGTAGACGGAAGAGCTCACAAGGATGCAAAATATTGATCAAATTGTGTAGAAAATCGATCAATACAAGTAGGAGATCAATCACCTCTGGGAGAAACTCGTACCTACCACTCCCCCGACGGTGAAGGAGATGAGGAAGCAGGAAGCAACAATGAAAATAAAGGATATGGATTGACAATTCCACCGACGACCGACTTATTCGAGAAGGAAGCACAACTATGGACAAACTTGGAAGAGGATCAATAGGTCCAGCAGTGGGACCAGGAGGAGGAAAGGACAAGCAAAACCATCAAGGGCCTCAAGGAGAGGCATAGAACGATACCAATCATGGAGTGTGTCAAAGTATCACATGATATGAATAATATGCAGGTGGAACTCATAGTTACGCAGACACAGAAGAAGGAGTGCCAAGATCAAATGGAACTGCTCCAAGAGCGGGTAGCAGAGGTCATTGCATAGGTAGAATATGCAAAGAAGAACATGGCACAAACTCAGGTAGATTACGCAGAGATTATCAATGACGAGATTGCAGTACAGGTATTGGATGCACTCAGGGAGAAGAACACACATGATCAAACAGAAGCAAAGGAACTCACAGAGAAGTTCCAGGATCTCGCAGGAGAGATCAAAGAGGCACACAAGGTTTAGGTGGCTAGGGATGAGCCACATGTTAGTGTTGGGGGCCTATTGGATGTAGGCCTAGCTAGGAAGAAAGGATATGTTTGGAGGAAAAGCATGGAAAAGATAGCTGGAAGGAAAAGAAGCACATGTAAGAGAAGCCGACGAAGTGCACATGCAAGGAAGATCTAATGACGCTAGGGTAAGGGTTTTTGTAATTCATTGTAATGGCTGGTGAGATGAGGATATAAATAAGTAGTACTTAGGAAATGTAAGAGGACACAGTGTGTGAGAGAATATAGAGAGGATATATAGAGGGAGGAAGAGAATTGTAAGAACTGTATGAGTCATTAAGCTGGTGAGCTAAGGCAGGGGTGAGTGACTCGATCCTGAGGGTTAGATCGCATGCTGAGGATATTGGTGCAATCTAGTCATCCTCGTAGGGATTGAGGAGCCTATGGGAAAGAGGGAGAACTAAGATTGTAACCATGCACAACGTGGGATATTTCTAAACTATAATAAAAGCTTGAGAGCCAGATCTTTGTGGAAATATCCCAGGGGGGGGGGTGAACCATGATAACATTGTGTTATGTGAATGAACGAATGCATCTTTATGTCTGATTAGTTAATGAATGTTATATGAATAAAGTAAATAAGTAGATCTGGTATTCCACATGCATGCATAGAATGAATGTTATAACTAGATGTTAGATGGATTGAATAAAGTTTACGACGCACAACCATAGATCTTTCTTCATATCAGGTTGCAAACACCTAAGTATTACAGCCACCCATAGAGATATCTTGGGTGAGACTGTGAAGTATACTCTCTTTGCTGCGTTGCCTTCTAGTTTACCAAAGGAGTCGATAGTTTTACAGGGCTTTTGTTGGGAAGCTTACTAAATTTGAACTAGGGTCAAGCTGTGATGGTCAATTAGAATCAGGATACCCCATAATGAATCCTCAATACCAATAGAAGAGTAGATAATAAAAACCAACAAACATTAATTGTCCTATTAAATGGAAGAATATGATCTTACTTTGTGCTGAAAAAGTCCCATCATTCCACTAATTTAACGGGTGGATCGTGAGTTGATGTTTTTCTTTAGACAATGTTCATTGATATGTCTTGGAAAAAATCTAGTGCCGATCCATATGTTCGTTCAGTGTTGATGTGTAAATGTTGACTTGGAAGTGTGACTAGGACACGGGGAAACCTAAGGTGACTCAGGATGAAACTAGGCTGTACGAAATGCCTACACGACATAGACACACGGAGTTTGAGATTGGAGTCTTTGTTTAATCATGTTATTCAGAATTGAGGATTTTCATTAGATAAGCACTTTAAAAAACATGTCCTACCCTGTCGATGCCGAAAAAGTATTAAGGATCGAAGATCAACAATAAGTTTACGCAAGTGTTCCCGGATTACCCCCCTCGAAACTTCCTGATTCCGAAAATGCATCGGAGGTCGGTGATCGGTGATGTGTCAATGAATTTTTTTTCCATATTTAAGATTTCACCGACCCTGAACAAACGCATTAGTAATTGTCTATTGGAGGTTCATCATGGCCCATGTCAATGTTTATCCCCTCTCATATTTCGCCGACGTCGATGGGAAATCAACCATTTCCTGAATCTTCTTTGTGAACAACCARCGCAAATCTACTCCATTTTTTACTGATGTCGATGATACATCGACGATCGATGATTATTGTTACTATGTGGTCATTTTACTTGATCGAATTTTTCTGACGCCGAACATATGCGCGTGGATCATAAATTTAGCTGTAGATTCTTATTTAAAATGAAAAATTCTTTTTAGACACAAAGGTTTCACTTTGATAGGTTCAAATAAATCCAACTTGATCGATGATGAGACATGAAAATGAAATTATCGATCCCTTCAAAACAAACTCAATTCGGAAAGAAAAAGAAAAGAAAACAAGTGGTACCCAAAAGAGAAAAAAAAATCATAAAATATTTTAGGGTGTTTTGAGCGCTCAACAAATGGTGATTCTCTAGGCGAAAGAAGAATCTCTGTTCCTTCCTTCAGGCTTAGATAATGTAAAACATGGTTGAGAAACTAACTGGAATCTCTTTTATCATAGCATTTCCTATCCATGCGTGTACAATTTCCTAGGTTCGTGAATCTGGGTTTGCCTATGGATTTTTTCCCTTATCCCACCTTCGTTCCTCTTGACCGTGACCCATGCCCCTTTTTTACAAGAGCCGAGTAAGGAATTCACTAGTTTGAGGCCATTTTAGTCATCATTATTCCCTCGCTACAGTGTTGATATGTTTCTAGCGAGCGTCCATAGCCCTGGTGGAGTCACCCCGGCGTCACAGAATTTGCTCTGCTGCCAGCGAGCGTCCATAGCCCCTGTAGATTTATCTTCATACGCTCTCCTACTTTTCACTCATTTAATATAATTGATTTATTTCTGGCAGGAATTCCCTGAGTGAGTTGAAGAGGATGGTGTCTATTATTTGCAAGATGGAATAGTTAATGTGAAATTCTTCCCAGCTCTACCTATAGGTACATATGATCCTTTCCAACTTGCCATATTTACCTATGGGATTTACTAGACCACCAGGAAGAAACTTCATCACTTTCCAAGGTTGTTTGTTTTGCAAAGACACGATATATATCTCCTTGAAGGAATTTGTAATTTTCCAACATTTCTTATGTTGCATGTAAGTGTAAGTCAAGAGCAAAGTTTGCTACACCATATTTATTAAGGTTGACCAATGTCTTACATAAAACAACTTTATTAGAAGAAAATAACAAGAAAAATAAAAGACAGAAATAAAAAGGAATCCGCAGTCAGTCTACCCTAAACCTACACATTTATCCTAATCAGAATGTATTCTAAAGAAACATGAAAAAGACACATTTATTTTTTATTTTTTATTTATTTTTAACATAAATATTGTTTTAAGGATTGACCATTCACTGGGAGGTCATCAGGTTCCCCCCTCATATTTTTCAACCGAAATGTGCCTGCCCCAATTTTTTCGGATACCTGGAAAGGTACGATCCATAGATTCTGAAACTTAGAATGTTTTCCCTTAGGTTCATTTTCTCTATCCCGTTTCAGGACTAAGTCTCCTACTTCAAAATTGTTCTCTTTGTCCTTATGCTTGTTAAACCATATTTTAACTATCTGTTGATGATTAACGAACTTGGATTTTTCTTTCTCCCTTTCCTCTTCAAGCACGAGGAGGGTATCAATTCTTTGTTGAATAACTGATGAGGGCTTCCCTCTTGAACCCTAAGCAAGCTGAAGTGAAGGAAGATATAACCCATTTGGGAGAATGAATTGTTGTCTATATACCAGAAAGTATGGAGAGTTTCCTATAGATTCCTTGGGTGTTACTCTATATTATCATAAGGCATTATGAAGTGAGCTATGCCAATTTCTTTGATTGTCTATGACTGTTTTCTTCAAGATCCTCACTAGGTTCTTATTAGTTGATTCTGCCACCCCATTTCCTTGTGGATAGTAGTTTGAAAAGTTTCTTATTATGATTCCTTTGTCTAGAGGGAACTCTGTTAATAGAGTAGAAGAAAAGTAATCAACATTGTAAAAAATGAGAACAGAATGCATCCCAAACCTTGTGATCAACTATTGTTCTATAATTGGATTGCAACCTTTTCATTCACGTGAGTCAGAGGGATGGCCTTTGCCCATTTGGTAAAATAGTCCGTAGCAATCAATATGTATTTATGTTGTTTTGAATAACTCGAGGTAATATCCCATATGACGTCTAACCCCCATTGCTCGGATGGTCTAGATATAGTCACTGGTTGGAGTGGGAGAACTTCCCTCTTCTCTCTTCCAGCACTCATTTGGCAAGATTTATAGTTTCTAGCATACGTATGAGCATCCCTAAATAGAGTAGACCAATAATAACCAACTCTTAATATTTTGTGATTTGTGGTATTTCTTGCAAAGTTTCCACCCGCAGGACCATCATGTGGTTCCCTCAGAACCTTTTCTGCATCTTTATGTTTGAGACATCTCAGGTGTACTCCATCATAATTTACATGGAAAAGTACTGAATTTACGAGCCGATATTGCACAGATTTTAGCATGAGAGATCTCCTTTCCTTAGGGCTTAGGTTTTTTGGGAAAGTCCCATGATGCAAGAGGTAAATCAATTTTCCATACCAAGATTCTTTCCCTGGGCGATTGTACAAATCTTCACTACACCATAATGCTAATTCATTCTCCCACCCATGGTCTTCATTTATTTGATCTTGGGCTTCTGTGACCAGTTTACACAATTATTGTCCTTTAACTAATTTGGCAGGTCTTATATCTAGATCAAATTCTTGGACAACTTCCATCCAATTCCCCCTTCTCTCCCCCATATCCTATTGAGTGAATAGGGATCAGACTATGGGATGAGGTACGATGACTTTTGTGTGAATTTTGAGGATGTAATATCTGAAATGTTTTACTGCTTTGTACACCACATAAGCATGTTTGTCTATAGAAAGGTAGTTCAATTCAGCTCCTTGAATATTAGTTCTCATAAATGATACCAGTGTCTCATTAGTATCATCATCCTTCTGGGTCAATACTGCAGCTAAGGACCAGTTGGAGGCGAACATATAGAGGAAAAAATATTTACTAAAGTCAGGACTTCGTAGCACCGAAGATTGATATATTGCAGACTAGATATTGTTGAAATCATATTTTTTCTCGTCATCCCACTTAAAATATTCATCCTTGCGAATCATTTTTTGTAAGGGTTTGACAGTTTCAGCGAAATCGGGTGTGAACATTCTCACACAATTAATTTTCCTAAAGAAGGATTGCATACCCTTTTTGTTATGGGGTAAGGGAAGTTGAGATATTTCCTTTATTTGTTCAGTATCTATATAAATTCTTTCTTGAGATATAATATGACCTGGTAGTTTCCCTTCCTTGACACCAAATATAGTTTTCTTAGGGTTTAAAGATATTCCATATTTCCTACACCTTTCAAAGATCTGGGTTAGAATTTGGATGTGGTCTTCTCTTTTCTTTGAATACACAGTCACGTCGTCAAAATATAATACTACACATTTGTTAATCAATCCCCGATAATCTATGTCCATGGCCCTTTGGAAGGTTTCCCCTACATTAACCAACCTAAAGGGCATGCGTTTATAAGCCAAATTTCCCCACTTGGTTCAGAAGGTAGTCTTCAATCGGTCTTCCTCTGAAACTGGAACCTAGTTATAACCTAAGAAACTATCTAGAAGGGACAAAATTCTAGAACCAGACATAGTCTACAAGAGCTATTCCATGGGTGGGACTGGGTAGTTATCCTTTTTTGATGCTCTGTTAAGGTTTCTGAAATTTACACACAAGAGAATCTCCCTAGAATTTTTCCTGAAAGGAACCAAATTTGCTACCCAGGCAAAGTGTCTAAACTGAAAGATAATCTTAGCATCTAGCAATTTATTTAACTCTTGATACATCAAGGGTTCTAGATATTGATGGTACTTCCTGAGATTTTGTTGGAAGGGTTTTACTCCAGATTTTAACGGGATTGTGTGTTGGATAATGCGAGTGTTATAAGTTTTCAATTCCTGGTAAGACCATGAAAAGACATCTCGATATTCTCTAAAAAGTTTGAGATAGGCTTTCATGTCTTTTTTAGACACTGTTTTAACTAGATTTACATTCTTAGGGTTTTCTGAGGTTCCTAGGTTTATAGTCTCGTATATGGGACATGAAATCCCTGTATTTGTGTTCTTTGACCCTTTAAATATTTTCCTCAGGTCGAAAAGGTTCACCAAATTGGCTATCCCTTTCAGTATCATGTGAAACCTTGGTTTATTATTAGTGTGATCTGTTCCACTCTTCTGTTCATGGAAATTGGTTTCTTCCAGTTGCTCTTGGAATACCTCATCATTAATAGCCAGATATTTAAAATTCTCTTGATTGGTTAGAAAATCTACAATCTATTCATCTCCTTCAAAAACCTTCCAATTATAAATATTGTTGGGTATTGATGGTTTGTAGAGTAGTTCCACAATGAACCTGGAGGCTTCATATTATTATAAAGGGGATAACCTCGAGGATTCAGTGGCTAGGGAATCAAGAAGAGTATTCTTTGTCCTTGGAACAACAGTAATTTTGAAGGCATCAAAATGTTCTAGTAGTCTATGAACCTCTTGTTGGTAATTTCTCAAGTGGGGTGAATTGAAATGGATAGTATTCTTCACTTGCCTAATGATAATTTTAGAGTCCCTAGAAACTTTTAGTTCTTTAATGCTTAAGTCTATGGATTTCTTCAATCCCTAAACTAGAGCTTCATACTTAGCAATGTTATTGGTGCATTCAAATTCTAGTCTGCAGGACAGGAAATTATGCTTCCCCTTAGGGCCAATGAGGATACATCCTGGTCCTGAACCTTCTTGTGATTTAGACCCATAAAAGTACATCATCCAAACTTGTGAGCGAAATTTAGCATCTTCTTCAGGCCTAGTTATTTTCTCATCTCCATATACCTTGTCTGTTGTTTCCAACATAGGTTCTTGACAGAAGATGCTTTCTTCTTCTGATACCAGTAGATTCACTTGAAAATTCATTTTGGATTTTTGATTGATAGGTACATCATACAAGAGAGGAGAGAAATTTCCGAAATCAAAATCGCAGGAGTAGCTTCCTAGCATGGGGAAATTTGTCGACGATGGTTCATTGAAGGCTTCTAAATTGATGAAAATATGTTTGAGATATCTTTCCATAACAATCCTAATCATGTTGGTATGTCCCTTTATGGGAAACCAGAGGTGATCCCATTCCTTTCTAAAGTATACATTCAATTTCTCATATCAATCTCTACTAGGTAGTAGTCCATAAGCTTCTGGGATATCTACTACAATTATGTCAATCACTTGCACAAATTTCGGGTGGGTAGCCATTCTGATCATGAAATCCTTAAGTTCCCCAATAACGTTTACCTGAGTTATGTCTAGTTGTATAACGTGTTTATCACTTTTAAGAGGAATTGCATTCAATTTCTTGCAGATTGATAATGGCATGACATTGGAGGATGCCCCTGAATCGACTAAACAATTATGCAAGTTTCTGTTGAAGACTTCAAACGTTAAAAGGAAAGGTGGGACAAAAGGATTTCCTCTCTTGTCTAAAGAGAAACCATTCACATTCGGTTTTTTCTTTAAATATGTGGGATATGGGACCTCACCTAGATCAATGCTCATTATAGGGGCTTCTATTGACTTTAAGGCTTGTAACAAAAAATCCTTTTGCTGGGGAATTATGCACATATCCATGACCGACACATTAGCCTTCAACTTATTTAAGTCTTGTACTATGTTGTAGTACAACTTGGGTGACTCCCATGTGTGTATGTTTATAGGATTTCTTTGGGAGACACAAGGTGCTTTCGAGTGATCAGTTGTTTGTTTTCCTCTCAAAGATTGGACAGTGATAAGATCATTTGAGAGCGGTTGACCCTTACTTCTCATTTGTACAGCCAAAACATCAACGGGTGGTTCTTGGACTTCAAATACATCGTCAAGAGGCATCGAAAAGTCAGGATCCCACAACAACATGATTGTTTCTTCCGGCGGCTCAACTTCCTTCTGATCGACGATGTTCACCATTCAACTGCTTGGTTGTTTGGTAAGAGAAGCTTCGTCTAGGAACTGATTGGCCATTAAATTCATATCATGCACCCATTGGGGATAGTCTCTTTTAAAATGTTTCTCTTGATGGTATGTATAAAAAGAGTCAGATGCTAGATTACCCAGGTTAATGTTTAAGTTATATGGGGGGGTTCAATCGCTTTGAAAGGTGGGTTTCTTTTAAAAAAGGGTTTATAAGGCCTTTGACCTTAGTTTCCTTCCATGCCACTTCTTTTCATGTCTATGATTTAATTTGAAAGTTTATTTATCATCCTTTGTAGGTATTCTATGTCCCCACATCCTTTTTCAGGACCTTGTTCTATTTTTTTTCTTGGGGGTCTAGTAAAAAAAAGTCCTCTCCTAGGTGGAGGTTGAACTCCCTTCTTGTTGATGGGCGAAATTGACCGTCCGTCAACTGAGAGAGTGGAACCGGTCCGGGGTTGTCTAATAACCCAAGCCATTTGGAATGAACCACCCTGACGGGTTTAGCGGCTCCGTTAGCCATTCTAAGGTTCTAGGAAAACCAAAGAGAAAACTAAGTTAAGCTAACTAATCTAACTAAAAATAAATAAAACTAACTAAAACTAACTAAAACTAAATAAAACAAACTAAAACAAACTAAAACTAAATAAAACAAATTAACTAAAAACAAACTAAAATGAAACTAAAACAAAACTAAACTACTCTAATTAACTATATATACACAATCTACTAATAACTACTATACTAACTCTACTAATTAGCTATTTAACTACTTATTGCACTATGACTTATTCACAAATATACAATATCTACAACTGGCAGATTTAAATAAAACCTGTAAAACTCATTTGCTTTCTTCCCTAA
>ML780058.1:1001803-1013422 GCA_009831015.1 Picea engelmannii
CTATATTCTTCAAGAGAAAGACTGCCCACGCCATCACCAAAACTATCACACAAGAGGGTGCTGTAATTTTTATAATTTCAGACCACAAATTCTGAATTCATGATATGACACAAATGATAAGTGTGTTTCCTCAATGGGGATTCAACTTTATTTATTTAAGACTTGTCACATCAAATGATGTGTCTATTGGCACAATAGGGACGACCTCAATAACTCAAAATATAATTAATAATTACCATATTAATTATATTTTATATTAATTATATTTTACATTAATTATCTTTTACATTAAGGTGGGGCCGACCTGTACCCTTTACATTAAAAATAGGGTTACAGGTAAGTCTGACTCTTGAAAAATATATCAAGGGATCTCATACACCCACTAGTTCTCAGCCACTAGGGGCACATCAACAGGGATGTTCACATCTCTATCTCACCAAGTCTCACAAGAGAACCACAATCACTAGTGCTTAGCCACTAGGATCACGTTCACCTTTGCTCATCCACAAGAACATGAAACTCATCATATCTTCTTTCCCACTGCATTACAAAGGAGAGTCATCTAGAGTTCATCATCTCAACTCTCTTCTCAGAGGAGTCTAATACATTGTTTCATCTTTGTCTCAGAATGATGCACCCAACTCATGGGAATTCACATGTTCACCTATGCTCAGCCACATGCACGTCCAACTCAACATATATTCTTTCTCACTGTGTTACACATGAGAATCATCTGGAGTTCTTCTCAACTCTCTATAAGGAGAAGGCCAACACAACGTTCTAGTTCTTACTTAGATAGGAACCACACACCCAACTCAGGGGCTCTCTCTCAGGTCCGTGTCCTGGAGGATGTCTCACGCAATTGTAATCATCAACATAAGGTATGCTCAACCTCATGGTCACCTTGCAGATGGTTTGGAATTAATGCATCAAGGGTTGGAGAAGATGCTCCCCCTGGTTCTTTCTCCTCTATAATTGGTATCAGATTTATAAGAAAGACCTCTGAACTCTCTGTATCATCATATATAGTAATTAGATAAAAAAGGGTATTAGGCACACCTATTTCACCTGGGTTTCTTTGAATCTCATGTTGGGTTGGAATGGTCATCGATGATTTGGCCTGTGGTGATGGAACTTTGGGATTTTCCAAACCGACGGTTTCCTCCAGTTGTGTTGACTCTGAGCCATTTATCTCCTCTCCGATTGTGATTGGGTCGGTTGGGGTGATCCTCATAGTTTCTAATAGTTGAGGATTGATTTCTAGCTACTGGATGACTCTTTGGGCTTCTTCTAATAATAACATCCCCCTCCTTTGGGCCTTTGTGGCTGATGTTTCTTTGTTTTCTTCTCTAACCCTGAGATTTTCTTCAACAATTTGTTCTATCGTTTCGACTTTATCATCCATACTCATAGATTTGAACTTATTCATGTTCATGTTTTCTTTTCTATGTAGTACCTCCTCCTAGTCCTGAGCACATTATGTAAATATCTCATCTTCAAACATGTCATGTGCATATGGCCAGCAGGAAGAGACTTGTCACACATACTGGAGAACTAGGCCTTTAGGGTCATGCTTGCGAAATCGGCCTGTTGGGAACCTGTATTCCAGTTGGCTCAAACCCTCTTGTTTAGCTTTCACAATATCCTTTACTATGAAAAAACATACATGGAAACCATAGGGTATGAACACTTGTTTCTTGTCCTTAACCAAAGTGGCATTATAGCCCGGCATGATGGTCTAGTAACATATTTATCCTATGACAATCCGGTCTGGGACATGAGCAGAGAGTAAATGTGGTGCGTTGGTGGCCCTGAATACCCTGATATAAGTTGCAGTTTCCTCTAGGTACCAGTGGCCTAATTTGAAATCATTTTCTTGGCTGCTACAGACAGTCTTGGGCATTCTTTTTTGAAAATAATGAAATAAACCCAAGCTATGAATTCATCGCAAATGAGAGCATAATATTTATTGTACCTGTTTTCCCATAGGATGTTGCGGTAGACATGTACAGGTAGATCTATGACATGCCAATGTAGATTCATGCTAATGAAGACATTTCTTGCGTTGATCACGTCTAGCAGATATGAATCGATGGGAAAAATGGGCGCTTCTACCTCCTTTGGTGTCTGAGCGTACAATATATTGGTGCTCAATTTCTTGGAGATGATTTCTCCCTAGTTGAAGATAATCCCAGAAATAGCCATAGTGTATTCTAAGGGCATCCAAGCCTCTGAGAAATTAGCGCAATATTTTTCCCCATATAATCGGCAAATTAGAGCCATTAAGTATAAATATGGCTCCCTTAGATTTTTTGTCTCGTACCATCCGTTTCTCCAGTTTGTAAATTTCTTGTCTTCCTTCCACCAAGAGGGAATTAATTGGTTGGTGTCATGGAATTCATATAACTTCACCACAAAATCTATGTTCAACCACTCCTCCGAGTCCCTGATATTGTAATATTTCTGGACCTCTATCGGGAGAAAAACACCGACACATCCGCCATTCTCATCATTGACTAGGCACTTCTGCACATCTGTATGATCGATTATCAAACCCAGAGTCTCAATACAGGGAAATACTATAGTTCAGAAGGCTACCATATGCAAGAACGACCGCTGGATATTCAGAAAAAACCTGGTCATCGAGCACCCTTACATCCAGGTCGTTGTGGAGGATAAACTCTGAGGAATCTTCCCAGTTAATTCTGTTGAACAAATCTCCCCATTGTGGGAGCATTATCTTTGATCCAGTGGTTGCTTCTGTATCGTCCAAAGAAGGGGGATGAGAAAATTCCTTCTTAGTTGATGTTTTGATGACTGGTTCCACTCTAGTAGCAAACTCCAACTGCCTCAGAGTGTCAAGAGAAGATCCTTCACCACCCTTTTCTTCCTTCAATTTTAGTACCCTTAGAAAGCGTCTGGTAGTTGGCTTCCTTGGAGGCATTTTTTCCTACAGAGAGAACAATGTTAGACACCGTGTTACATATAGAATGATGATACATAAAAATGCGACCGTTGAAATGATAAAATTAACACATACCTCTTCTTCACACTAGCTTAACCTAGTTTTGAAATTCTGAGAATCAAGCACAACTCTTAAGATAATCTCTTCGCTTCTTCGACTTCTTTGGAAATGAGAAAATCATATGCATAATTTAGGTATTAGAAGATGTCTTAGTGATTTTAAATGGAGAGAATACTTACCTTCTCGCATTAGTTCTTCAATTCAGGGTGTAAGTGCAGTTCTACAAAATATGTCGCCAGATCCACATCATGCTCAAGATTAAATACAGTCGTAGGTTGGTGGTGTAGGCACAGGCTATAATGCAGTTCATCAAAGATTTAAAATCCCCATTTTTCAATCGACACATGGGGTAGATATGTATGTAGAGTGAAAAATTAATTGGCCTATTAAATGGAAGAATCCTATCTTATTTTGTACTAAAAATGTCCCATCATTCCACTTATTTAACAGGTGGATTGGGAGTCGATGCTTTTCTTTAGACAATGTTAATTGATATATCTTGGAAAAACTTTGACACTGATCCATCTTGTCGTACAACACTGATGTGGAAATGTTGACATTGAAGTGTGACTAGGACACATGGAAACCTAAGGTGACTCAGGATGAAACTAGGTTGTAAGAAATGCCTACGCGACAAATACACATGGAGTTTGAGATTGGTGTCTTGTAATATACCAGATATAAAATGTATGCAGATCAAAAATAAAATTCTAGTAATGGTAGAATAACAACAATATAACCAGAACATTCACCACAATAACACTGAAATGATATAAGAATAACAACATAAATAACACTTTGAATATGAAAGCAATGTTCATGGGCCTCTTCGAGGGGGAAACCTCCAATTGAGAATAGCTCTATTACAATAGCTAGGTTTCTCATACCCTCAACTCCTATTTATACTAAAAAGGAGCATCTAGAGGAAGATCCTTCTAGAAGCAAAAGCTTATATTAGGTCTTCTTACATCCGCCTTATTCTATTTTATTGAAAGGCCTTATTAATATTGACCTTTATTACATCCGAATATATTGTTCTACCTATATGCGGGTTAGGACCCTAACATGTATGCCCCCTTAAAAACAACCTTGTCCTCAAGGATTGAGACGAGGAAATTTCTATAGAATGGTAGCTGGTTCCCAAGTGGCGTTTGCTGGAGTTGTATCTTTCCACTGGACTAGCACTTCCCTGATGGTTCTCTAACGTAGGCGACACTCACACTGGTCTAAAACTGCTTCTAGTTGTATCCAAATGGATCCTTCTTTAGCTAACTCTAGAAGGTTGGTTTGAATTTGGCACTTAGCTCCAATCAACTTCTCTAAGCATGAAACATGAAAAACATGATGTAGCTTCAAATGGCTGGGCAAAGTTAATTGATAGGCAACTTGTCCCACACGCTTGAGCACAATATAAGGACCATAAAATTTGGGCGCTAGCTTTTGACAATGCTCCTCCTTGAGGGAAGTTTTCTTGTAAGGTTGTAGTCGAAGAAACACCTGATCCCCTTCTGCAAATTGACATTCAGAGTGACCTTGATCTGCTTGTTGCTTCATGTGATTCTGTGCCATGAACAAATTCTCTTTGAGGATACGGAGAATAGCCTCTCGAGATGTAAGTGTTAGATCAACCGCCTGGACCTTCGAGGCACCAGATAAGTATGAGAGAACTGAAGGTGGCTTCTATCCATATACCACTTCAAAAGGATTCATGCATGTAGCTGTATGGTATGAAGTGTTGTACCACCATTCAACTAGGGGTAACCATTGAGCCCACTGATTTTTCTTTTCCAAGGCAAAGCACCTCAAATATGTTTCCAAACACTTGTTGACAACTTCCGTTTGGCCATCAGTCTGGGGATGATAAGCTGTGCTGAGATGCAATTATGTGCCTTGTATCTTGAGCAGTTCTTGCCAAGAATTGCTTGTGAAAGTTGGGTAGTGATCAGAAACAATAGAGTGCGGCATACCATGAAGCTTGAAGACCTGATCCATGAAGATTTGAGCCGCCATGGATGTTGTAAATAGGTTTTGAAGGGCATATAAATGAGCATACTTGGAAAGGTGATCAACAACCACCATGATGACAGATTTATTTCCCGATTTGGGTAAGCCGATAATGAAATCCATAGAGATATCCTTCCAAATAGAAGGTGGAATCGGGAGCGGTTGTAGTGTGCCTGACGATTTGACTATTTCTCCCTTGTTGCATTGACACACATCACATTCAGATACAAAGTTATGAATTTCCTGTTTCATACCATCCCAGAAAAAGGAACGTTTGACCCTATCATAGGTTTTGGTGAACCCGGAGTGCCCTGCTGTGGGTGTAGCATGAAGCTCATAAAGTACCGTGGATTTAAGCTTTGATTGTTTACTTAAATAAAAATGGCCTTTGTATCGAAGTTCCTCATGGAGCCAAGAGTACCCTGGGGAATCTGTAGCATTGGACTGAAATTACTGGATCAACTACAAACTTTTGGGATCTTATAGCCATTCCTGGCGAACGACTTGGAGCCAATCTAGTACAATGAATGAAAGAGAAAAAAGGGATCCTTCATCTTCATATTTTCAGGAAAGTGCATCTGCAACCACATTGTCTTTTCCTTTCTTATAAATGATCTCATAATCATATCCAAAGAGTTTAGTCGCCCATTTTTGTTGTTCTGGGGAGGAAATGCATTGTTCCAGAAAATAATTGAGGCTTTGATGGTCTGTCTTAATTTGGAACCGTTGCCCCAATAGATAAGGACGCCACAGATCCATGGCATGAAGAATAGAAAACATTTCCTTTTCATAGAATGATTTTCCCATATTTCTTTTAGATAGTTGCTTATTGGTAAAGGCCAAAGGTTGACCCTCTTGCATAAGGACAACACCAATTCCTTTCCCTAAGGCATCACATTCCAACAAAAAGGTCTTTGTGAAATTGGGAAGGGCGAGAACTGGAGTGGTGCACATGGCCATCGTCAATGTTTGAAAAGCTTGAGCAACGGTTGGAGTCCAAGTGAAAGAGTTCTTTTTGAGGAGAGCAGTGATAGGTGTTGCAATATTCCCATAATTCTTAACAAACTTGCGATAATACCCACACAATCCATGGTTAAGTAGCGGTTAAGCCGAGAAATCCACACAAGCTCTTAACAGTCTTTGGGTGAGGCTAGTCTTGCATAGCTTCAATCTTTTTAAGATCCACCCTGACGCCATCTTTGCCAACCAGATGACCCAAATATTCTACTTCTGAGGCACAAAAAGCACATTTAGACTGTTTCAGGAAAAGTTGGTGCTGAGAGAGTAGATGGAGAACTCGATCCACATGAGAAAGATGGTCTGTCGAGGTTTTTCTATAGATGAGGATATGATCAAAGAAAACTAAGACAAAATGGAGGAGAAAAGGACGAAAGACATGATTCATGAGGCTTTGGAAGGTGGAGGGGGAATTACACAAGCCAAAGGGCATGACCATTAACTCATAGTGTACCTCATGATTTCTAAAGGTAGTCTTGGGAATATCTACCTCTTTCATACATATCTGGTGGTAGCCCGAACGAAGATCCAGTTTAGTGAAGAATTGGGCGCCACTCAATTCATCTAGGAGGTCATCAATGACAGGAATGGGGAATTTATCTTTGATGGTAAGTTTGTTGAGGGCACGGAAGTTAGGACACATTCACCAAGAACCTTCTTTCTTAAGGACCATGACCATAGGAGACGAATAGGGGCTCGTACTAGGGTGGATAATGCCTGCATTAAGGAGTTCCTGGACCATTTTCTCAATTTCATTTTTTGGGGAAAAGGGGTGACGATACGGATGGATATTGGGAGGAAGGCTTCCTGGTACAAGGGGAATGGAATGATCATGAACACCATGAGAACGAGGGAGGCCTTGGGGAGTGGAAAAGACCAATTGATGTTTAGAAAGGATGGCTTGGAGGTCTTGCGGTACCGAGGGTGTCTTTGTTGCTTGTATGGCATGGAGTTGGGGGATAACACCAGAATGACCCTTTTTGAGTAGCTTTTCCATGCGATGGGAACTAATGATCTTAGGTGAACCGGCTGTGATGCCTTGGAACTTATATTGGTGGCCCTCCTGGTTGAATTGCATGGTTAAGTCTTTAAAATCCATGAGAATGGGACCCAAAGTCCTTAGCCAGTATGCACCCAGCACAATGTCACAACCTCCCATGTCGATAGAAAATATATGGGATTTTAGGTGGTAGTCACCAATTTGGAGATGCACATTTTCACAACGCCCTCCACATTTCATGGAACCACCATTGGCAATCATGATTTGGAAATTATTGACGTCATGGATGTAGCAATGAGTTTCTTGGGCAATGCGGAGATGAATAAAATTATGGGTGTTGCCACTATCAAATAGAATGATGACCTTCTGATGCTTGATGTGCCCGATTATCTTGAGGGTTTGGGGAGCGGAGAAGCTAGTGAGAGCATTGAGGGAAATGACTGGTTCTACTTCGGGATGGTCTAATGGAGGGGTCATGTCAGTGGATTCATGTGATTCAGACATAGAGGGGGTTTCTTCATCTTCTTCCGAAATCTCCTCGGAGATGGCCATAAAAATATTTTGGTCTTTACACTTGTGGCCCGGGAAATATTTTTCATCACAGTTATAAGAAAGGTCTTTGAGTTGGCGTTCATCCATTTTAGCCCGGGTCAATTTTTGGATCTTTAGTGGAGCAGAGGGAGTAGTGGGATTTACTGGTTTAGGGCGAGGGATGACGGAGGGTTTGTGGTTTTGAGAAGATACAACATTTTTTGCTTCTTTATCTCTTTTGGTAGCCTCCACCCAACTCTTAGGCTGAGCCATGAGGACATGGGCCCAAATTTCATCCTTGAGGCCACTGATAAAATACTCTCAGAAAAGGCATTAGACATGCCCTCTGTTATAAAATCCAGGTGCTCAAAGGAAGCTATAAATTCTTCCACTATTCCTAATTGTTTAATCTTTTTCAAACGGCCCAAATGGTTGGTGTCAGCTTCAAAGCGTTCATTAAGATCTGCCACAAATTGTGTCCAAGAAATATACCATTGCCACCATTGCCAACATTCTTGATCTAGATGGAGAACACCATACCGGAGTTTGGTCAAGTCATCTGTAATGATGTATAAAGAGAAGTGATGTTCCATTTGGGTTACCCAACCAGTGGGGTCCGAGCCATCAAATTTGGTCACATCCACCCATGGAAGGCGTAGGTCACGTTGAAAGTGTTGGTTCTGCAAGGTATGGGAATGAGAGGAATGGTCACCTTCAATATGTGGGGGTGAGGAAGAGGAAAGGTTATCTATAGGGATATTCAGTTTGGTGCAGAGTGTCAAAAAGACTGATTCAAGCTAGGTGGTGAGGTCTTGCTTGATTTCACCCATTGAGGACTACATGGTTGTATTGATGGCGGCAACATTGGCACTGAGTTGTTTCACTTTTTTTTGGGTCTCAATGAGACCATATTGCAAGCTGTTGAAGAAAGCTTCCAAGTCTTGGCTATGAGTATGGGCCATGAGGATGGGGGAACTGAAAAGGGGCGGGCAAGGTAAAATAATTTTTTCCGAAAAAATGATATGGATGAATGTGATAAGGGTGAAGAGATGAATCCAATGGAATAGGTCTGAAATAATGGTGAAAAATTTTCCAGACTTTTTTTTTTTTGTCTGGTCTGAAGAATGTTGCAGAGAGGAAATGTCCAAATGCTTAACCAAAAAGAAATGTGTATTTACTTGGCAACCTGAACAAATTTGCGCGGAAATAGATCTTGTCTGTTTTAATTTGTTTATGTTTCTGTCCCCAAGGGTTAGGTATTCAAGGGTTCTACAGACAAGGGTTTTCCCTATACCATAGCTCTCTGATATACGTGCAGGGTTCAAAAGTAGTACTCGGCCCAATATCTCAGGGCACTGACTAAGGAGGATAGACCATACCCTTAGCCATACTACCTGACTACCCAGGTACTAGAGAGTATCTTCCCGAGTGTTGTTCTCGGTGACACTATAGAAGTCAGGTGGTCGATTGGTTTATCTAAACAGGGATTCATGTAATCTAGGCCGATATATACATAGGTGTTGTCTGGTGCACTACCACTCGAAGGGGTACCAACAAGGGTTACAAGGGTGGCCAATAGATGTGTGCTTAAGTACCACTTGTATTTCCTACGTGTATGAATCCCTCAACTGTGGGTTTATGTGCATAACGATAGATCTCTGTTACGCTGTAATATGTCTCTACCCTGAAAAAAAAAATTAACACACACTTTCTGTTGAGGAAAGTGCTTTGATACCACTTGTAATATACCAGATATAAAATGTATGCAGAACAAAAATAAAATGCTAGTAATGGCAGAATAACAACAATATAACCAGAACATTCACCACAATAACACTGAAATGATATAATAATAACAACAGAAATAACACTTTGAATCTGAAAGCAATGTTCACATGCCTCTTCGAGGGGGCAACCTCCAGTTGAGAAGAGCTCTATTACAATGATATCCAAGCTAGGGTTCTGTTGGCAGCCAATTCAATTTTTTTAATTGCCCTAAAAAACCGCCTACACCTATGTCTCTTGAACTCCAAATTTCTGTCGCATCTTGCAAAGAGACGATTTTTTCATTTCAAGCAACATTTGCAAGTTGGTTTTAATTCAGTTTTCACGACTGAAAGCGTGAAAACCCCTCCATCGTTATTTTAATTGTCGTGGTCTGCTCATTGATATGCTGATTGGTACTTACCTTTGGTTTATTCTCAAAACTATGTCCATTAGCCTATCATCATTTTGATTGCGCAACTTGACTTTGATTCAATTGATAAGGCTTTGAGCATGCAAATTCATGATTTATACTTGATTACATAAGGGTCATGATGGATTAAAGGTTTTTATATAATGTGATCCTTATGATTTTAAAGCTTTTGGCTTAATCGATTTGTCTATTATCACCTTGCTTTGAAAAAACTTTGATCAAAACATTGTATTTTGTAACAAACGCATGAGTTTTATTTCATATTGAATGGCAATGTTTGGAGTTTTACAATGGCGCATTGATTGAACTTTTGGATTTTGATTTTATGGTTTGAATTATTACAGGCGCATATTCAAAACTAAAGGTTTGATTTTAGGATCGTGGTTTCAAACTATGCATTGGCACATTGATATAATGGTCTACCGTTTAAACCATGGGTTGGCCGAATGTTTTAGTTCATGTTATCATTGATGGAACAACATGGTATTGTGCCATTAATGTTTTGCATGGAGGTGAACTAACCCACCACCTTCGCATGCGCATATTGATTCACCCCTCTTTGATCGTTCTCATAGATGTTAGCCAAAACGATTTTGCTCCTGTGTATTTATCCGAACCCTACCATGAACCCAAGCCATGGCGCCAGTCGTGAGGGTTGAACCCAATGGCTGCCAGGCATTGTTGATGTTTGATGGTGCTTACAGTGATCTTGAGGAATTCGGATGGCTCCCGTTCATTAGAAAGTTTGATGGCTACAACCCTGTTGTGGCTCGGTAATTTGCATTAACCTTCGATGGTTGCCGAGCCAAAGTTGGGGATGTGCAGTTGGAAATTGATGAGAAATTCCTTAGTCTAGCCACCGGTCTGCCTGCTGTCGGACAGAGATGGTCGAAAAATTGTAAAGTGGAGGATGTCCCGTGGACGTTACTCTTTCAGTCACGAAGAGTGAGCTCTTGTGACAAGAGTTTGCCTGCAAACAAGCTTAAGCAGCGCTGGCACGACTTGCTCATGGTAACCAAGCAGTTCATTACCTGCGAGGGCAGGTATGGTTTCATTTTCCTATATCACCTTCGGCTACTTATGGTTTTCATAGGCTATGAACTTAATATGCCTTTCTACCTGCATAGGAGTCTGTTTAAAATGTCCAAAAGGTACAAACAAAACTAGGCCGAGAACAACCTATTTCATTTTGGGTTAATCAAAATGCTTGTGGTTTGTCATTTGGAGTTGTGTCGGGACTGTTGGAATAATTTTCTTAAACGCAATAATTTTGATGAGTCAAGCCCACCACAGGTTGACAAACCTATGGTGAGCGAAACCAAGTCAGTACCCCATGTCCCTTACAGTGCTCTGCTACCCAAACCCCTACCCGAGCAACCTATTCACCTATCCAATTCTATCACCGAGGATGTGGAGAATGTTAAACTCGTGGCTAAAAATACCAAGACCAAACCCATTGCCAATTCTAAAGGCAAGAAGAATGCTCGGTTAATCTCTCGCATGGCTAGAAACAAACCAAAAGCACCTATCAACCCTGACCCTATCGTGCTTAGTGAAGAATCTGACTCGGAAATTGAACGTTTCCTAGCAAGCGAGTATCCCTATTCCGAAGGTCTATGTGACAAACCCGCTTATGATTTTGTCAAAAACCTACCACCGTGTTTATGAGATGATCCGAATTATCCCGGCATCAAAATGCCCTATGAAACCCCTGGTGACTCGTCGAAACCCCCTCCTGTTCTATCTCAACTAGTTGCACCACCGTGTGATCAGTGTGGTGCATGGCTGGAAAGGTATTACATTGATGTTCCAATGCTGAAATCCAGAATTCACGATCTGGAAGAT
>ML780058.1:1030309-1048792 GCA_009831015.1 Picea engelmannii
AAGATTCTCATCTTCTTGTTGAATAATTTTTTCTTCATTATTTTCTTCTTCTTGATTGGAATTTTCTTCTTCAGTGTCATTTCTTTCAATCCTTGGATGAGGACATTCAATTTCAACATTACTTACTCCTTCACAATTAAAGCAAAAGAACTGACCTCTATTTTCTTCTTTGAAATCTGAGATGTTGTAATTTGCTTCAACTTCTTCTTCTTCTTTTGCTTCTTCCCTTACATAAATGTCTTGTAGCTTGTCCCAAATCTCTTTTGATGATGCACATGATCCCACCTTGGATTTCACTAAATCCGTCAATCCATCCGAGATGGTATCTATTGCCAATTTGTTGTTCCTTTTTGCTCCCTTCTGAGATGCAGTCTTTGGTTTCTTCAAAGCATTGTATCCTGAAGCAACTGAGAATCAAACATCTGCCCCAAGATCTTTCAAGTAAGTTTCCATTCTATTACTCTAGTATTCAAAATTTATTCCATCAAATGGTGGAATCCCATTTGGAATTTTGTCTTCCATTTCTTCTTAGGATCTTCCTTCCAGTGGTTAAAATGTACTGAAAGTAACTTGCTCTGATACCAATTGTTGATACTGAGAGGGGGGTGAATCAATATAAAGTACAATTTAAAACCTTTTTCAACTTATACTTAAACCATTCAATTATATCCAATGAGAAATGAACAATAGTATAAGAGTTACAACAATACACCACAATACACCATGCACAATATATGAGAAATAATCAATAGTTATTGTTCAAGGGAAGTAATGACTTCCAAAGGTAGCTACAACTTTCAAATGTAAAGGGAGGGATAAACCTCCAAGAGAAAGATACAATCCTCTAATATACAGAGAGAGTTGAACTCTCCAATCTTTCCCCTTCCTTCCGCCCAAGAATATACGAGAGATAATAAAACTTCACATTAAATCATCACCATCAACTAACCATCACATAGAACTTGATAATGCTTCCTGAGACTTCTTCAATTTCTACAATTATTCAATTCTTTGGATAATTTGATCCTGTTGAGTATACATTGTATGTTCATCTTTCTAACCATCCTCCTCTTGTTATTCAAATTCATCTCCTTGTGTCACTAATTTACATAATCCTTGACCTTTCATAGTATTGGTTAGCTTGAATTTGAGGTCTTACTCTTGTAGATCTATCATCTAATTCCCTCATCTTTCACCTAGTTCTTTCTAAACGAATAGAGACCTCACTTATAGGTGTGGGACGATGAATTTAGTATGATTTTTGAGGACATAAGGTATGGAGTACTTGATGGCTTTATGGACAACAAAAAAATGCTTATCCACAAGAGGATAATTCAG
Source organism: Picea engelmannii (assembly GCA_009831015.1). Taxonomy (NCBI): domain Eukaryota; kingdom Viridiplantae; phylum Streptophyta; class Pinopsida; order Pinales; family Pinaceae; genus Picea; species Picea engelmannii. Next base: position 1,031,648 of record ML780058.1, read on the forward strand.
TTCAACACCTTGTAATCTAGTTCTCATAAAATAAACGGGGTATTCATCTCCTCACTCATCCTTTTGTGTGATCATGACTACCAAAAAATGATCAGATGTGAAAGTGTATAGCATGAAATCTTTGGATAAATCAAGACTCCGAAGAGATGGTGTGTTGGCTATAATGGTTTTAATGTTTTCAAATGATTCATTTTCCAATGGTGTCCACTTGAGATGCATGTCCTTTTTAATAATCTTTTGTAATGATCTCACAATTTCAGCAAAATATGGAACACATCTTCTTACAAAATTGATTCTACCAAAGAATGATTGCATAGATCTCTTGTTGTGCGATGGAGGAATTTGTAGAATGGATTTGGTTCTTTCTGGATCCACCAAAATCCTGTCTTTAGAAATAACATGTCCTAATAAAATACCTTTTGAAATAGTGAATATAGTTTTCTTAGGATTAAGAGAAATCCCATATTTTATGCATTGTTCAAAAATTTGTCTTAGATGTTTTGGGTGGTCCTCTTTTTTTTTAGAATAAACGGTGACATCATCAAGGTAAACCACCATGCTTTGATCAACTAATACTTTGAAATAAATGTCCATCACCCTTTGAAAGGTATCTCCTACATTCATCAGACTAAAGGGAATCCTTCTATAAGCACAAGTTCCCCGTTTAGTTCGGAAAGTGGTTTTTAATTGGTTTGGTTTTTCCCTGAGAACCTGATTGTATCTCGAAAACTCGTCTAATAGAGAGAATAGTTGATATTCATAGACGCGTTGTAGGATTTGTTCCATTGGGGGGACTGGATAGTTATATTTGTCGAAAGCGTGATTTAGATTCTTGAAATCTATATAGATTTTTATTTCTCCCGACGTTTTTGTTACAGGAACCATATTAGAGACCCAAGTCAAATGTCTCAGTTTAAAAATGATTCAGGCATCCAATAACTTCTTGAGTTATTTTTGTTTAAGGGGTTCAAGAGTTGGATGTATATTTATAATACTTTATTGTAATGTATTGATCCTTTCTTCAATGGGGATCACATGCTGTATAATTCGTGTATCATACGTCTTCAAATCATCATACGTCCAGGAAAAAACATCTCAACTTTTTTGATAATTCTCACACCGTACAATTATTTTGAATGGAATACGAAGGGTGAATTCCAACTCTAAAGGAAAGGATTTTACAATTTGACAATGGTGACGTAAACATAACCTACATCAATGATTGAGAAGACTAGATGGGAGAACCATAAGGATGAGGCCACAAGACTTCTTCTTGAATTAATTTCAACTGATTTATGGTTTCATGTTTCCACATGCAAGAACCCAAGCGAGATCTGGACCACCTTGGAAGGTCTATTTTGAAAGAAGGATGAGACGAGAGGTCATATGCTTGAGGTAGAGTTGAATACCTTGGATCCTAAAAGTTTTGATAATATACAAGATTTATTTACCAAGTTTAAATCTTTGATACTGAGCTTGGAATCTTGTGGTATTGAATAGTCTAAACAAGAGAACCAACTTATTCTAACAATATTGGCTAAGCTAGGGCCAAAATATAATCTCTATGTCTCCGCTTTCCATTGTAGTAGATATCTCTTGGGATCAAAATGGAAAATGCATACCATGGAGTAGTTTGTTGATTCTCTCACAGATAAGGGGATCAAAATATGAGCAATAGAGTCTAAGGCTGGGAGGAAATCCTGAGGTCTGCAAGAAGTTGGCGACTTTTTATAAAATATAAGTGTCCTTTATGTGCTTGTTATAATTAGTGTGTTCCTATTTATCTATTTTATATTATGGTTTTTTCCTGTATAATGTTGTATTTGTGTATTTTTATTATTCTGCATAGTTTTGTGCATATGCAGAGCATTTTTTAGAATTAAATCGGTATCAGATTTTAGAAATTTCATGTGGAATTTCCCAGCTTGGGGCTGGGGATGATACAATGAAGTGTATTTTATGTACTTGTTATAATTATTGTGTGCATATTTATCTATTTTTTGTTATGGGATTTTCCTATATAATGTTGTATTTGTATATTGTTATTATTCTGCATAGTTTTGTGTATATGTAGAGCATTTTTAGGAATTAAATCGGTATCAGAGTTTGGAAATTTCGTGTGGCATTGCCCAACTCAGGAATGGGGATGCTTCAATGTGGTATCAGATCTATAGTTTCAACATTGATCCTGGATGGGCCGAATTAGTAGAGTGTTGAAGCAAAAGTTTGCAGAAAGTTAATTCTAGAGTATGTCTGCGAGTTGTTTGATAAAATTATTGTAGTGAAATTGAAGGAATTTCATTAGAAATTGGGGAGAATTGTGCCCATTAGTATAAAATGAGTAATTTAAATCTCTATTTGGGGAAAATTCGCATCTGTAGGAGGCCAAATTTGGAATTTATAGCGCAGCCATGATGCCCATGGTAAAATTAGGTGAAATTGGGAAAAGCCCCAATTTCTACAGCGAAATTCATGAAGAATTCAACATGAAGGAGTCAAATTAATGGTTACTGGGCCCAAAATTGGCCATAAAAAGATTAATTATTGTTCTTCAATGGTGACCACAGGAATAATTTCAAAATTGATCATTTTTGGAAAATTTTGAAAATAGGAAAAATTGGCAAAATTGGGAATTTTTCGGTATGCTGACGTCAACATGACGTGGGGGCCATGTGTCAGTTGTCGTGGAGGAGTGGTGATGTGTACTACCACATTTGAAGGTACATGATGGCACAATGGTAGAGGTGGTAGGAGACCTAGCGCCGTAATGAAAAATGCCTTCCTACTTGACAGAACCGAGAGCTTGGGCCTGTGGAACCAAATTGGAGGGGGGTACTATGGGGTTAAGTTAACCATAGGTCAGGGAGATAAAATGCATGGATGCATGATATGTCACCCCAGTATTAACCATGGTTAAGTTTCATGTCCCCTCCCCTCTATGTTAATGTTCAATGGGGCAGGGGGGTCGTGATGCGATGTGGGATGTCGATCACCACTAATGCCCCACAATCCTCTATTGTTCAATTAAAAGTAAGTGGAACTTCACGCATCAGGGAGAATGGGTCTGGGATGGGGCCCACCCTTCACCATGACCCAATAAAATATTTCCACATGGAAGCTAGGATTTGTGGCCTAAAAACTAAAGGAGATGCATCATGCAGAGGTAAAGTAATGCACACCGACAAAGGTAAGGAAGAATATATAGGATGAAAAGGAAATATTGGGAATATAGGGGCTGACATAGGACCACTTTAGGGTTCTAGGTGGACTCGGGTGCCACTTCGACTTCTAGGTCATTTTCAGAGGCCTACATGACACTTTTTATTAGTCCAAATCATACAAAACTGTATGTCCTTATAGGAAATACAATTTCTTCATCTAAAATAATAGATCTCTAAGACAAATTTCTAACAGTGTAAACTATTCATCAAAAGAAGATAGTATGAAGAAGTTATAGACCAAATAGTGCAGGGTAGTTTGAGACCCAATTAAATTCCAAGGGCCATAACTTCTTGCTCCGGAATTACACCAGGGCACATGAGTGGTCTACAAAAATATGTTGATCCATAAAATACAACCATGGATCTAATTTAAGACTCTTATCATTAAACAAATGAACACAAGAAGGTGGAAGGAACATGTAGCATTTAAGCCTAAAAATATAAATTATCCTAAAACTTCAATAGGATGTATCTAGCAGCCTAGAGCCCATATGAAGGTGAAAATTGGAAATATTGCCCAAAATTTGGTCATGAAGGAACCCAATCGAGTGCTTGTCAATTTTCCAAAGGAGTAGGTGCAAGGTGTTAGAAAAGTGGGTGTGCTCGTTTTAACCATAAACAATATAGCAATATTGTAACCCAACCATAGGCATGAATTCCACTCTCGAGCACCTTGACCTTGAAAGAGAGAAGAATTCTGGTATAAAATCAATATCCAAACAAGGCTAATGCACCAAGAAAATATAACCAAGACTGATCAGAAATTCCAACCTAGAAAGACCAAAATTACAGGTTGCAGTAACTGCAACTGCAACTGCTCCGCATACTTGTGCACTACTGGATTTCTGCAATTGCAACTCGTGTGTGAAAAATGAGCTCTGGTGCCCTATATTTATATTTCTCTCTCTAGACTGTCTGGGATGACTTCTCTTTCTGGAGGCTAAAGACTCAATATAAAATATTCTCTTTAGCCGACTTTACTTCTAGGGTTATGTCCAAATCTTTAAGGGTTCTTCTTGCTTCCTAGAATATTCTAATCTCATCAAAGGTCACAAGTGGAGGTTAATACCTCCCGCAACTACCATAATATCAACACTCCCTCCTAGCTAGGGAGGTATAAGAAAGGAAATTTTCTTGAGCATAAACAAACCATTCAACTGGTAGCATCATCATATCCACACAGGGTATCTCATGATCAAATCATGATCATCGTCATCATTATCCAACTAGATAATCTCCATGAAAATCAGTACAATTCCATCTGATAGAACACAACTGTTTCTATCCATAGTAGTACATAACTATTATCCAGTGGTGCACAACCATACCAAGTAGCACATGGCTACTAACCATTGACACATAGTCACAATCAATGGAACACATCCACCACAGTAGTATACAACTACTATACAGAGACATATAGTCTCTACAACAGTCATATCATCTGATATCAACCTGCATAAACAATATGATGATACAAGTTGAGTCATATGGGCCATTCTTCCACTCACATATGTGAGATCGGTAGGAACATCTTCCCTCATACAGTAAAATCATCAACCATGGGCTATATGGACTATTCTTCCTAAGCATGGAAGAATAATTGTCCCTGATTTCTAAGCCTGGACCATTCACCTAACTAGGCCATTCCTACAACACTAAACATAGTGCAACCTCGATAGAATGAGTCTGCCCTATGAAATTCCTGTCCCTAATTCCTAAACCTAGACCATTCACCTAACTAGGCCATTCCTCTGACACTAAACATAGTGCAACCTGGAGAGAATGAGTCTTCCCTAGGGAATGACTATCTGGACCATTTCCTAAGGAATTGATTGTCCTGCACCAACCTCCAAAATGAACCATTCTTTGAAACTGCTCACAACTGTGAAATTCGAAATAATGACTGCCCGACAAGGTAGACCATTCTACTTGACCACTACTGAGAGTGATTTCGAAGAAGAATGATTGTCCTAGACCATTCCCCCACAATGTCCACAAGGTGAATCATTTTATATGGTACATAACAATCTATCGGACCATTTTCATTACGAAAATTACTGTCCGATCTAGACCATTTTTTGAACTGGAAAATTCATGTCCATCATAAATCTCAAGCCACTTTCTGAACTAGAAAGGAACTACCCATCCTGGACCATTTTCCAAAATTGAAAATGTCTGTCCATAAATAAATAGTATATATATCAGTTCTCCCTCCCAACTTGGGAATCCATCTCCTCCCTTTCAGCTAAGGGAGTTATCTCCACGAGCCCTATATTGTCTCGTAAGTATGCAAACTTTATCCTGGAAAAAGGCTTTGTCAAAATATCTACTATCTGCTCATTTGTAGATATATACTAGAGTTTCACTTCTCCTTCCTGGAATTTATCACAAATAAAGTAGTATTTCATCTCAATGTGTTTTGACCGATCATGAAACACTAGGTGTTATGATATCCTTATATGTGTTTGATTGTCACAGTATATTATGATCGAATCTGGTACCTAATCAAATAATCCAGAAATCATCTTCCTCAGCCATACTGCTTCTGTACATGCCTCACATGATGGGATATATTCTATTTCTACTGTGTTGAGTGTGATAGACTTATGTTTCCTGATTCCCCAAGATGTCATAGCAGAGCCCAAGTTGAAACACATCCCTGAAGTACTCCTATCTTCTGCACTCCCTGCCCAATCTAAATATGTGAATCCATCAAGTTGTATATCATTGAATGAGGTATATCCGAAACCACAGTTTAGCGTCCCACAAATATATATTAGAACATGATTTGCATCTATCCAATTCTCATGTCTGGGTTCCGCATGAAACTGGCTTAGGGTGTTTACAACAAAGCAATTATCTCGTCGAGTATGAACTAAATACATCAATGACCCAATCTATTATTGATATAGGGACGGGTCTACTGGATCAAAATATGAGTCTCTTACTTTTCTTATATATGTGTTCATAGGAGTGTCCATGGATTTTGAATCCATAATTCCAAACTTCTGAAGAATCGTCACTGCATACTTTCCTTGTCCAAGTAATACTTCACCATGTTTCTTCCATATTTCTAGTCCGAAGCAATAATGCATGAGATTGAGGTCTTTCATATAGAACTCAGAATCTAGTTTCTTCTTACACTGGGTGATGAGAGACTCTTCACATGTCAATAATAAATCGTCGACATATAACAGTAGAATCAAAAGTGCATTGTTCATGACTTTGTAGTATAGATTTGGATTTGCATGACTCTTGGAGAAACCAAGTCTTATTAAGTAGCTGTCTATTCTTTCATACCAATCTCTTGGAGCTTGCTTGAGTCCATATAGGGCTTTATTTAAAATGAAAACATGAGTGTCTCTGGAGTGTACTTCAAATCCTTGATGTTGTTCAATGTATACTTCTTCTTCAATTTTTCCATTGAGAAAAGTTGTCTTTACATCCATCTAACGTAAAATCCATCCCATGGAAGAAACAAGAGACATAATGGCTCTAATAAAAGTATATCTGGAAACAAGAGAAAATGTCTCGTCATAATATTCTCCCTCCTTATGGGAGAACCCTCTAGCTAAGAACCTTGATTTGTATTTGTCCACACTTCCATCTGCTGCATGTTTGATCTTATAGACCCATTTTGAAGTTACTACTATTTTTCTTTGGGTCTAGGCACAATTTCCCATACATCATTTTTCATGATGGACTGGCGTTCTTCTTTCATGGCTTCTTTCCATTGTTTCTTATGAGCTACCTCTTCAAATGTGGTGGGTTCCTCATTTATAAGCTTTTTCATGCATGCTGCATAGTTGGAGAATATTTTGGGATTTTTTATTTTTCTGAAGGTGCCACTTGGGGCTTTAAGTCTTTCTACTTCTTGTAGAGTAGCTTCAATCCAAGCTGGATGTTTCTTGATTTTGGGTACAATGACTGATTCAATAGGTTCACATGGTTGCATCGGATGATCAAGTTTTTATGTTTCTTCATTCTCACTTTCTGGAAGATATGTGCTTTCTTATTTAGGCTCTTCATACTCTTATTCTTCTATAGTTTCTTCTGTGGATTTCTTGAAAGCCATATTTTCATTGAAGATTACGTCTCTACTGACTTCAAACTTATGTTGTTCCAGGATATAGATTATGTAGGATTTGGATGATTCATTGTATCCCATAAATATTCCCTTCTTTCCTGAGAGTTATAATTTCTTCCTTTTATCCTTGGGGATGTGAATGTAAACAGGGCATCTAGAGATTCTTAAGTGTTACATATTAGGTTTATTTCCTAAGAAGGATTCTTCTGGATTCATATCCTTGAATATGTAGTGGGGACTTATGTTCTGAACATATATTTCTGTCATGGCTGTTTCTCCCCACAAAAACATAGATAAACCTTGATCGTTCATTAGTGCCTTCACCGTTTCTTCAATAGATTTTTTATTCCTTTCTGCTACACCATTTTGTTGAGGATTATGAGGAACAATTATCTCCCTCCTAACCCCTAGTGATTTGCAAAAGGCAAAAAATTCCTTGGATGTGTATTCTCCTCCATTATCTATTCTCAAGGTCTTGATTTTCTTGTTTGTGAGGTTCTCTATCTCCGCTTTGAATTCTTGAAACTTGCCGAAAACTCCATCCTTTGTCTTCAAGATATATAACCAAGTATTTCTTGAGTAAACATATATGAAGATTACATAGTAAAGAGAACCTCCTAGATATTTGACTAACATCAGAATGCAAACATCTGAATGTATTATATCTAGGATTTCCTTAGATCTATTATTGTTGCTTGAAAATGGTTTCTCAACATTCTTACCAAGAGCACATCCTTTGCAAATTCCTTCATGTGTAGATTGTAGTTATGGTATTCCTTCAACCATGTTTTAGAGGAAAGGTAATTTTTGATAGTTGGTATGAGCATACCTTCTATGCCAAAGTTCATTGGGATTTACTTCATCATGTACACAAGCTTCATCATTTCATTAGTAGTCTGTATAGTCTTCCTTCATGGGTTCCAATAACTCTAGCATTCTCTATGCTGGAGTCTCTAGACCAAGTTAATACTTTTCCATATACAAATGATATTATGTTTCCTTTGTATTCTAGGAAATATATGGATATAATATTCTTTTCTAAACCAGGTCCATATAAGACATTGCTCAAATGAACATTTTTACCTGCTTTCAATTTGATGGAGGCTTGACCAATTCCTTCGACTGGATATGTGTTCTTATCTCCAAGTTCTACCTTGTAGGACATCCTCTTTTCATTCAGATTAGAGAGTCTGACTTGGTCTCCTGTCATATGCCTAGAAGCTCCACTGTCAATTATCCACATGTCATCTTCAAGAGTTCCTGTGAGATATGAATAATGTCTATGATCAGTCTTTTCATTCATGATTTATGTTGACTGGTAACTGGTCAAACTTTGAATTTGACCCAAAATATCAACCTTGACGTTTTTTCATTATGATAGTGCCAAGAGTTGTGCTGGATTAAGGTGGACTAGAATATCTTCTCCTTGAGTAAGGTGTTCCATCATATGGTGGTGGGCAAGTGTTTTAGGGTTTTTGCAATGACACCTGCTAGTAACCCTAGCGACAGTTCTTCAGTAACTGCACCTGCTAGAAACCCTAGAAATAGTTCTTCAATGAGATTGATAGCCTTATGGCTTATCTTCCTTTGATGGTTAGACTGAATGAAGGGGGTGTGAGCCCATAACCTGTTAGAAAAGTGGGTGTGCTTGTTTTAACCATAAACAACATAGCAATATTGTCACCCAACCATAGGCACAAATGCCACCCCCGAGCAACTTGACCTTGACAGAGAGAATAATTCTGGTAGAAAATCAATATCCAACCAAGGCTAATGCACCAAGAAAAGATAACCAAGATTGATCAGAAAGTCGAACCCAGAAAGATTGAAATTACAGGTTGCAGTAACCGCAACTGCAGTTGCTCCCTATACTTGCAAACCACTGGATTTATGCAGTTTCAACTTGTGTGTGCCAAATGAGCCTTGGCACCTTATATTTATACTACTCTCTCTAGGCTGTCTGGGCTAACTTTTCTTTCTGGAGGCTAAAGACTCAATATAAAATATTATCTTTAGTCGACTTTACTTCTAGGGTTATGTCCAAGTCTTTTAGGGTTCTTCTTGCTTCTTGGAATATTCTAATGTCATAAAAGGTCACAAGTGGAGGTTAATACCTCCCGTAGCTACCATAATATCAACGCAATGATGCACAAGCAAAATTAAAAAATTTCACCTGGTTGAAAGATTTTTTGGGGTAAATTCAAGTGACCATAACTTTCTGCTCAAAATTTAGAATTGAGCAAGGAAGTAATCATTGGAAAGGTACTAGACGGAGGAGTCCATAAATTCATCCATAAATTTGAATTGGGTAGTTATATTCAAAAGGAATCATAAGAAAGGATTCCAATACACCAATGGAACATACTTGTGCATAGTATTTATAGATTTAAGAAAGTATTTAGTCTAACAAATCTTGTTCCTACACATTTTGCAGAGTTAACAAAAATTTGATCATAACAAGATGAACATAGAGATTAGAAGTATGGAAGATGCACAAATAAACTACAACCATGAAGATGAGGTCAGAGGGATGTATGTCAATGTGGGTAATGAGGGTACAAATTCAAATGGACATGGAGAAGGAAAGGAAGAAAGCGTGAACTTGGTGGAGACTATAAAAAGTTTACAAAAGGATGTTCAAAGTTATAAAGTTTATAATGATAGGATTATGAAAGCCAAGGAGAAACAAGGCGTCTTCAACATCAAGTTTCTACATCATTTGGATAGAATAAAAAAGAATATGGATAAGGATATCGAATCAAGCTAATAAAGGAGGCACATGTCTCATGATGAGAGAATAAAATAAAGAAGTGTTGACAAGAAACAATATCACTCTTCAACGAATTCAACTAGGAGAGCACACAGTAGTACACACCCATATCCTGTAAGAAGGAATAAGAGGAGGTCTGGGGTGGATGAGCTACAGGGAGAAATGAATAAGATAAATACTCCTACCTTTGATGGTGAGCACAAGAGGGATGGGGATTCAAAGACCCTTCTATTGGGCATGAGGAAGTACTTTCCATTACATAATTACTCTTCACAAGAAGAAGGGATAATTTTCGTCTACCAACTCAAGGGAAATGCATCAATGTGGTGGGACCATCTTGTGCAAGTGAAACACATTGATGAGAAGAAGATTACTTAGAGGGAGTTTAAAAGGTATTTCCAAAATAAATACTTAACCAAACTTTACTATGATAAGAAAATGAAGAATTTATTGGAACTCAAGCTTGGGAGTATGACCATAGATGAGTATGAAAGGAGATTTTTAGAGCTACTGAAAATGTTTCTTTCATCAAGGATCAACAAGTTAATATTTATAGGTATTTGAGTGGGATTCCATTATTTATCAGTGATAAGATATAATATGATGATCCCAAGACACTAGAGGAAACCATAAGGAGAGATAAATGCATCTATGATCAACATAGAGGAATACCAACTTTCCAAAAGGATTGGGAAGACAAGAAGAGAAGCAATATGGAGTAGAGGAAGAAGGGGACCAAGAAACCATTATTAAAAAACAACACTTAGGGATAGATAGCTTATAAAGAGCCCTGAATGATATAAATAGTGGGGCAAAGACCAAGGAAACAACCTATGAAATGTTGGGGTTGTGGGGGAGATCATATGTATAGATATTTCCCTCATAGAGGCGAAAAATTAAGGACTATTCACAATGTACATCAAGTTGATACAATGGAGGACATAGGGAAAAATGTACCTAGGATCTATGCAGCCCTGGATAACAAGCAAGTTGATTTTCAGTCACATATGATTGAAGTAGAAGGTAAAATCAAAAACCAATTCATCTCTATTTTAATTGATTCGGGTGCTAGGCATAGTTATCTAGATCCTAAGATGGTGGAAAGATTTCAATTTTCAAAAAGAAAGCTTGGAAAACCTTGGTTGGTGCAACTATCTATAAGAGAAAAAAGGAAAATTAATGAGATGGTTAAGGCATCTCTAATGGACATGAATGAACTGAGCACTAGGGAATATTTAAACATCATACCTTTGGGACCATATGACTGGCTAATTGGTATGGATTGGTTGGACCGACATCATGTTATCCTAAACTATTATAATAAGCAATTTACTTTCTTGTATTAAGAAGGAAACTTGAAATTAGTACAAGGTATTCCAAGGGATGTAACTATCAAAGAATTTTCAGCTTTGTAGTTAAAGAAAAGCTTCAAGAATGAAATTACAAGTGTCGCAGATAGTGTCACACTTTAGCCTTAAATAGGGTGTGACAATGTCGCAATGTGGCCTTCACACATGGTGTGACAGTGTCACACTGTGGTAATATAAAAGTTTGCGACAATTTCACTTCGTGTCCTTCAGACATGCTGAGACACTCTTCAAAAAATTATTTTTTGTAGTGATTTATTAGGGTTTTCTCTTGCAAATTGAGGTTAATTTTTCAGGGTTTTCATAACCAACAAGAGGGATGGATACGAAAACAATTCTTCAGTCAAATTTGGTGATAATTTTCACATCGTACAATTATTTTGAATGGAAGAAGGAGTATGAATTCCAAATCAAAAGGTAAGGGCTATACAATTTGACGATGGTGACAAAAACATAACCTACATCAATGATTGAGAAGAATAAATGGGAGAATCGTAAGGATGAGGCCACAAGACTTCTTCTAGAATTAATTTTAAATGATTTATGGTTTCATGTTGCCACATGGAAGACTCCAAACAATATCTATACCACCTTGCAAGGTCTCTTTGGAAATCGAGATGAGATGATAGGTCATATGCTTGAGGTAGAGTTGAATACCTTGGATCCTAAAAGTCTTGATAAAATACAGGATTTATTTACCAAGTTTAAATATTTGATATTGAGATTGGAATATTTTGGTATTGATAAGTCTAAACAAGAGAACCAACTTATTCCAACAATCTTAGCTAAGCTAGGAAACAATATGCTGTCTATGTCTCCTCTTTCCATTCTAGCAGATATCGCTTGGGATCAAATTGGAAAATGCCTACCATGGAGAAGTTCATTGATTCTCTCACACATGAGTAGACAAAACTCATTCATATGGGTCTAATTAAGGAACCCAAAGTACATGCACTCAATATGCAATATGGAAAAGGTTCATCCAGTCAGAAATACAAACATAAAGAAAAGGAGGGATATTCAAAACCCTTCAAGGATTCTTCAGGTTCCAAAGATTCTTCAAATTCCAAAGGAAAGAAGAAGAAGGAAAAGAAGTGCACTTATTGCAATAAACAAAATCATGAAGAATCCACGTGCATGAAGAAGAAAATCGACCTTATGGCACAAGTACTTCAAAAGAAAAACCTTGGAAACTTCATTCACGAAGGAGCTAAGAAGAAGAAGGAAGAAGATCATGCTCCTAAGAAAGGTAATCATCATGCTTTGGTCACAATTAATTCCTCATATGATTCATGGATTATATATTCTAGCGCATCACATCATATGTTATCCAAAGAGGAAGTTTTTACTTCTTTGAGTTCATTCTCAAGACCCCCTATTCTCATGGGGGATGATACTCCAGTAGAAGTAGGGGGAGACTAAAGAGTGGAAGTCCCTAATGGAAATTTTGATAATGTTTTACATGTTCCAAATATTTACATAAATATGTTCTCACTTTATCAGATCACTCAGACAGGTAAAAAGGATTAATTTACATCAAATTTAGTTTTTGTAATTGACATGCATGACAATTACATTATTGTAATTGGTGAGGTAGATCACAAATAAAGGATGTATAAATTCACTAAGTTTGTTGACCATGAATCCTATTAACTATTTACACATGTTGATGATAGTAGTAGAGTATGGCATGAGATATTTGGTCATTTAAACTTTAGGTACATGCAATGAATTTCCAAGCAAGGAATGGACAAAGGCTTGATAGACATTCACTTTTCTGAAGGGGTTTGTGAAGGATGCATTCTTGGCAAACATCTTGAAGAGAAGTTTGAAAAGGGGAAGGAAAAGAGAGCTTCATCTTCCTTGGATCTTGTTCAGAGTGATCTCATGGGTCCATTTCCACATCTTTCCATCAACAAAGCAAGGTATCTCCTTACATTATTGATGATTACTCACACTATACTTGGGTTTGTTTTTTCAAGAAAAGGTCTGAAGTTTTTGAGCATATCAAAGACTTAAAAGATATAGTAGAGAAACAAATTGTGAAGAAGATCAAGATCCTTCATATAGACAATGGGGGGGATTATATCAACAAATATTTTCAAAATCTTTGTCGTGAGGTTGGTATCCAATTGCATCATACAGTTCCATACACCCCACAGTACAATGGAGTTGTTGAAAGGAAGAAAAAATATCTAAAGGAGATGACCAATTGCATGTTGGATGCGAGATATCTTCCTTCCAATCTTTGGGCTGAGGCACTTAACTATGATACTTACATACAAAACAAATCTCCTCATAGATCTATTGAGGATATGACACCTTTTGAGGCTTGGACAGGTGACAAACTAGATGTCACACACTTCCGCATATTTGGATATCGTACACGGGTCCATATTTCTTCTAAAAAGAGGAAAGCATTAGATCCATATGTTGATTGATCCCTCTATAGACTGACTCATCATTGAGAGTAGTGTTCACCTTGAGGAGAGTCCTTTACATGCACCACTAGTGCAACATGCAGATACTCCTGTGCTTCCATCAGTTCCAGACATCATAAATGATGATTACATACACTCAGATGATACATATTTAGACTCAGAGGATTGTGTACATGGAAAAGAGAAATTAGTATAGCCAGATGACGATTCAGTTCCAGAGTTTCATAAGATGCCCAAGTGGGAACAATCCACACTTTATTCAATAAGAGACCTTGCAAGTGATCCATTGGATTTGAGGAGAGCTCGATCTCAGCATGAGGATGCTTCTCATTTACTTTTAACTTTTGAACCAACGATTCCCATGCATCACTATATGGTTCAATATTCTGATCCATAGATCTATAGTGAGGATGTGGGAAATAAATTATGGGAAGCATCCATGCAGGAGGAGTATGACTCACTCCTAGATAATCATACTTGGGATTTGGTTCCACTTCCACCAAGGAGGAAAATTTTCAGATGCAAATGGGTCTATAGGACCAAGAGAGTAGTAGATGGTCAAATGAGCAGGTACAAGGAAATATTATTTGCAAAAGGAATTCAACAGATTCATGGGATAGATTATGATGAGATCTTTTCTCCTGTAGCAAATATGGACTCTATTCGATTGGTTCTAGCTATTGCAATAACCAAAGGATGGGAAGTTTACCAGATGGATGTGAAGAATTATTTTCTTCACAAGGATATTTCATAGGATATCTACATGGATTATCCACTGGGGTTCATTCATAACTCATATTTAGTATGCAGACTGAAGAAGTCACTCTATGGCCTCAAGCAGACACCTAGAGCATGATATGAAAAGAAGTATTCTTATCTAGTTTTGCATGATTTTGGTAGATGTAAAACTGATTGTAATTTTTACACGCTGAGGACTATTGACTATGTTAGCACTAAGAGTCACCCTTAGACTGCAAGAGGGTAAGCTCAGTACCCATCAAAATGTTTTTGGAGGTAGGTTTATGAGTGGATGTCAAATGGACAAAACTTGGTACAAGAATGTTTTAACACATAAACTAGACAAGCAATGCATAGGGAAATGAGGTCCTCATTAACTTCAGTCAATAGTTTAAGGTTAAAAGTGATAAG
This sequence comes from Picea engelmannii, assembly GCA_009831015.1. Taxonomy (NCBI): domain Eukaryota; kingdom Viridiplantae; phylum Streptophyta; class Pinopsida; order Pinales; family Pinaceae; genus Picea; species Picea engelmannii. The sequence continues at coordinate 1,046,686 of ML780058.1, forward strand.
GGGGAAGAATTAGTGAGAAAGGTGGACAATTCTGCCATGAGCATCTGACCTTCAAGCAACTTGGTGAAGAAAAACTCAGGCACAAGAGCACTCTTGAACTCAAGTTTCAGAAAATGAAATATATCACAACAAAATAATAATCAAACTTCCCTCACCATGTGACTATGAAAACGAGTCTGGATCCTCCATGCAAAATCATTTCAACATAAGAGGGAAAAAGGAAACAAGGAAATTATTGAAACAATTCACAACAACATTAGAATCAAACCTACATTATAATACAACTAAAACCCTCGCCTAGATCCTCTATGCACTAGTGTTTCAACAAAGATTTAAACAAGATGATGAAAGAAGCTGACTTTTATTAATGAGAAAGTCCCAGGTCTCATACATAACCAGAGAACAACTCTGCTATCAAAATACTAAAAAATAGGGAGCTATGCTCAACCATTAACGACCATAACAAAATATTGAACTGGTCTCTTTATACTCAGATCAGTCCACAACTACCAGGAGTGTGATCTGGCCATCCCATTCAAAGGTTTTTGTCTGTTCATCCTTCTGTCAGAATGTGCGTGTTTCCTCCTGTTAAATACAAAATTAGCTTCTGTAAGAAGAAACCGTTCATTGTTGTACCTTGGGCTGACAACTTTGTCTCCTTATCCATAATTTCCATGCTTTCTATTTATTGTACTGAGCTGAGGTTTCAACTACCAATCCCTCTTTTATTAATTGATCTCTCCTCGGGATTGGGGTGAAGCTTGGAGATTAGGGGAGGCCACGTGCTACTCTCAGATTTATCATTATATAAGCATGTGATTGATAGGCCGTCAAAGGAGGTTTGGATTCACATCACTTTTGAGCATGCAATTCACCACCTTCTGCCACGTAGCCCTTCTGTTATACCATGGTTTCAATTGTGGGACCTCTCAATAATTTTATCATTTGAGCATGTTACATCCTCGCAATGAAACATGGCCATTGATATGGTTGCTATCTGTGATCTGGGCGCACCTGCTAAATTTAGCGCCTACGCTAAAGTTTATCTGCCCACCAATTATAGGATCCATTAAAACCATGCATGGAGATGGCGCTAATCTTGGCGCTTGAACAAGAACACTTCTTGGAGGATGATCTTCCATAGCTAAGGTGGCAGCCTGATGTCACTATGATGACATGTCGTAAACGAAGGGGTGACATGTGTCACTCGAAAATAGGATGAACACATGTCCAAAAATGCTTGAAATGAGTGCCATGTGTTAGTGCTAGATGGATGCCACGTGTCTCTAACAGATGAGTGCCACACATCGGAACTGATGGGTGCCAAGCGTCTTCGACACTTTAGAATCAGGGGGGGTCATCATATAGAGCTATCATAACTCATGGAGTAGTACGAGCCCAGGTGAATTGGCGTCCTGAAATGAATGTTGAATCTTGGAAGTGAACCACGATCATCGATCTGAGGAGGACACACGAAAAAGATCTGTGAACTTAGGGAGAAAAGTACTCTAGAGGAAATTGCGAGTAGAGAGGCTAAAAATCCTGAAGCCCAAACTCCCAAAGTGAATCTTGACCGTCTTCTCTAGAGGATGCATGGAGCTTGATCTGCAACTCCAGGAGAAATTACTCTGGAGGAAAACGAGAGGGGAAGTCCTGAAAGGAAAAAGTCCCGAAGTCCCGAAGTAAATCATGACCGTTGATTTGAGGACACACGGTGAAGATATTTCGATTCTGGGAGAGATTACTTCAGAAGAACATGGGAGTGGGGAAGACAAAACTCTTGAAGCCTGAAGTCTTGAAGTAAACTACCATTGTTAGATTTGGACAGACACATGACAGGGATCTGTGGACTTCGAGAGAAATCACTTCGGGGGAAAACATGAGTGGGGAAGATGAAACTCCCGAAGCCCTAAGTCCCAAAGTAAACTACCACCGTTAGATTTGGATGGACACACGACATAGATCTGTGGAATTCGGGAGAAGAAACTCTAGAGGAACCCGAGTGTTACACATGATTTTGGTCACTCTGGTGATCTCTCTACCAGTGATGTATTCAGGCTCCCACAAGGACTTTTTTCCTGAGAAAAGTGACTGTTGTCTCCTTCCA
>ML780059.1:0-28652 GCA_009831015.1 Picea engelmannii
GGGAATTGACACCTTTATAGGTTTGTAATCCTTCATGTTGAAACATTTCAAAATTGTTTCAATATACTTATTCTGATTCAACTAGAGCTTTCTAGCTACTCGATCTCTTTTGATCTTCATTCCCAGAATTAAGTTCATTGCACCGAGATCCCTCATGTCAAACTTGGAGGATAGTTTCTTCTTCACCTAATTTATTGTGTCCATGATGTTTCCGATCAACAATTTGTCATCAACATATAATTCTACATATCTGAAACTCCCACTTTCCTCCTTGGAATATATGCAGTGATCAACTTTGCTTCTTACAAATCCCAAAATAAGGATGTATGTTTCAAAATTTTGATACCATGTCCTTAGTGATTACTTTAGACCATAAAGGGATCTTTTCAATTTGCATACTAGCTCTTTATTGCCCCTTACTACAAATCCTTCAGGTTGTTTCATGTATATTTTTTTCTTTCGGGTCCCCATGTAGGAATGTTGTCTTCACATCCATTTTCTCTATTTCAAGATCAAATGTTGCAGCCAGAGACATTAGTACTCTAATGTAATATAATTTTATAATAGGGAAAATATCTCACTAAAGTCGACTCCTTCGACTTGGGAATATCCTTTTTCTACCATTCAAGCTTTGAATTTCTCAACTTGAACTTTTGCGTTCATCTTTTTCTTGAATACACAATTTCTACCGACTATATTTCTTCCATTAAGTAGCTCAACAAAATCCCACATATCATTCCCATACAAGGATTCCATTTCTTCAATCATGGCATCCTTCCAGAGTTATCATCTACCAAATTGACTACCTCCCTGACCAACTTGGGCTCATTTTCAGTGGAAATTAACACAAATGTGGAACGGAAGTCAGGCAAACTATACCTTTTGACTGGTTTTCTTACTTGTTCATACCTCCTTACAACTGGGGTCAGTTTTCCACCTCTTAAGCTGATTTAGTTGACTCATCTTAATAATATTCTTCATTCCTTAGTTCAAACCTTACCTTCTCTAGATTTTTCTCTGTTTGAACCACGTCAAACTCGAACTTCCCTCCAAATTCTATGAAGACCAAATCTCGACTATACACTATTTTCCTTGATGCAGGATCCTATATATTATATCCTTTCATTCCTTCTTTGTAACCAATGAAAATACACTTGACTTCCTTCATGTTCAGCTTTCTCCTCTTTTTCTTGGGAACATGAAAAAATGCATCATAGCCAAATACTTTGAGATGGGAAAGTGAAGGATTCTCACCAAAACATACATCATGTGTAGTCGAGTCGACTAGTGTCGACGAAGGAGACATATTCACCACATATTTTACAGCGTTGACTGCCTCTGCCCAAAATTCTTGTGTGATCCCAACACCACTCAGCATGATCCTTTCTTTTTCCATCAATGTTTTGTTCATTATTTCAACAACTCCATTTTGTTGTGGGGTATGTGGTGTGTTATTTTAGCATGCTATTCCACACTGCTTACAAAACTACTCAAAATATTTTCCACATAATTCACCACCATTATTAGTTCTCAACACCTTTATCTTCTTATCTATCTTGTTTTCTACAAGAGATTTAAACTTTTTGAATTTCTCGAAAACCTTTGATTTCTTCCTCGATAAATATATCCATGTCTTCGTAGAAAAATCATCTATGAAGGAGACATAGTACAGGGATCAACCAACTGAAGTCACTATTACAGGTCCAAACATATCACTATGAACCAATTCTAGAATCCCTTTTTCCCTTGTCTCTCCATATGGGAACCTCACCTAATTTTTTTTTCCATATATGCAATGTTCACAAGAATTGACTTCTAAATTACATTCAGGAAAACCTTCAACCATACCTTTGTTTCACATATCTCAAATTCCTTTTTCTCCAATGTGTCCCATCCTCTTATGCCATAGCATGGTCGGGTAAAATTGATGAAGACTTGTCGAGTCAGTTTGAATCAACTCAACCTGATATGAGTCGAGTCAACTTTAGGAACAATGTTGTTGTTGCATCCAGTCAAGTTGACATTCCCTAATAGCTTGTATAGGGTTCCAATCCAAAATCATTTCATTAATACCATCGCACCTATAACCATTTTGCACATATCCTTATGAAATAGAGTGTCCACACCTGCATCACTCATCTTACTGACATATATCAATTTTCTTTCCAAACCTGAAATATGTAGCACACCTACAAGGGTTCTACTCCTCCCATCCTGCAGTATCAGTCGGACTCTTCATCAAGTTATCCCCTAAGAACACATATCCTCCTTCATATTGCTCATATTCATATAATCTTTATATATGTTATGTCACATGATAGGATGTTCTTTTATCGATCAACCAAACATCTTGATCCAACTGTGTACTGGTTGACGCTAGGTACACATCACCTACTTTATCTGGAGTAGTCTTTCTCTCAATCAATTGATTCTGATCAAATCATGTTCCGACTTACATTTCCTTTGACTTGTAGTCCATTTTATAATTCCCATATTTACCTCATTTCCATCATCTTATTGTTGATTGAACATGGGAATTAGATCTATCCTTTGACTGAGTTTCTACTGGAGAATTTTCCTTTATCTTTGTCAACTGGTCAAATACTCATCTCTAAATCATCTTTGGTCGATCATTCCATGTTCTTCCTTCTCATTTATTCTGATAGTAGACATGTAACCATGTCTTCTAGCACTAATTTGGTTGAAATAGTTCCTATAGCCATGACTAAGCTATCCTAGGAGTCTGACAAAGAACATAATAGGATAATACATTTCTCCTACTTAGTGATTTTGATATCTATAAATGATAATTGTCTTATCATGTTATTAAATGCATTTAAAAGCTTAGTTACTGAACTATCATCACTCATCCTTGGAAGATACAATTTCTTTCTAAGGAACAACTTATTTACCATGGATTTCAACTGGTACAAGATTCCCAACTTGTACCATAGTTTCTTGGCCAAGTCTTCACTTGATACATTTAGCAGCAACGAATCTGCAAGACATAATCGAATTTTACTCCTTTCCCTTCTTTCAATTTTATGCCATTCTTCCCTTGACATGCCTATCGAGATGGTACCTGGATAGGTTGTTTCCCATTGTTCTTGATCTACAAGGAGATCTTCAATTTTAAGCTTCCAAATCTTAAAATTTTGGCCATTGAATTTTTTTTCTCTATTCTCGAACTACTTGTCATTTTTTCAGACATAAATTTTAAAGATATTTGACCTATGAATATTACTATACCTATGGTTTATCTCAGATCCAATATTTTCAAACCAAGCTCTGATACCACATGTTAGGAAAATATGCTTCCACACTAAACCTAATAGAAGAGAGGAAGACCAATTTAAACAAGAAAGTAAATGACAAAGTAATCAGATAGAACACATAGATTTTACCCTAGAAACCCAAACAGAAAAACCAACATTCCTTGAGCATCTTGCTCTATTTTTTTTATTCATTCAGAATAAAAGGTTACATGTCTAACCTTGGTATACACCTAAGACACAATTGACATCATACCCTCTTGCTTTCCACTAGTACAGCCTTGTAGCCAATTTGTCTTACATCTACATGACCAACAATATATTGCTAAATATTAGCATGAAGAACAACTTAACAAAAATACAACATGACTTTTTTATAGGATTTATAGTAGGAAAAACCCTAAATAAACATGCTCAAAAATGGTTTAAGATCCACGCATATTATTGGCTACAAATCCCTCGAATCTCAAAATTTTGTTATAGTCGGATTACTAGTCGACCTTCATTCAGTATTCAGTTGGTTTCCACACTACCTCCTTAAGACCTCTTATCGATTGACCTCTTCAACTTGTTGTCAATTACTTTGACTTCAAATTTTCCCAGTTGAACACTTCGACCTTCAACTTTCACTACCAATCGATCCACCTCGACTAGACTTTCACTGCAAAGAATATAACAACCTAACATCAACGTCCTCTTTAAAAGTACAAATTGATCCTCCAAATGCTGACATAATCTCTTTGAAGGGGGAAACTCCTTCAAAACAGGTCCACGAAAAGGATGGTGTAATGCTCCATAATCCTCAAGCAAAGTCTCAAATGTATTCCCATAGTCGTATCATAGGTCAAGGGACCTCCATGGAGCATGGGGGTGACCTTCCACATCCTAAAATGGGTCATTAAACCCTTATGAATAAAAGTGACATCAAAATAGATGGCGTTGTCCCTCAATACCAACTCATTATTCTTCATGTTGAGTCCTCAATTTATATCCATGTCATATAATTTATATTAAGTAAATGACATATCATCAAAGGTCTCTTAAGTGACCCCTCAAAGTCATCATGTGCTATAATTATACCCCACGGTGTCATAATTAGTCCAAATGTAGGTCAACCATTCAAACAAATGCAAATCAGCTTCAAGGTGACCAATGAAGAGAGAACTCATAAAATTTTCATGTTGCATGTGATGAGGTTGTCCATGCATTCCTAAAGAGCTCCCAAATTCTTCGATAGATATTACCATTGCCTTGGGAGATGTAATATGTCTCAAAAAATGTGAAACTGTGTAATGTTCCCAAGCCAGTATGTTAGGAACATCACGATTTGGTTGAATTTTAAACCTTTACTAAGTGTGGCATTTCGTCAAACACTTTGTTGATTTATTTGTTTGTATGTGGTTACTTGCATGTTGACCTCTTGATTTTGGCCTTAGAGTTTATTTTCAATAATCACACATAGATCTGAAGATACAATCAATGAAAGTACAAGATACCCAAATATGGAACCAATAGCAAGATCTGACCTTTATTAATATAATGAGCAAGAACCCGATACAAGAGTGAGGCCGATCTGGAATGCTCATCAGATGGCTCCAATAAACATAATAGAAGATGCTAAAAAATGCTCCAATAGAATATTACAAGACTCCAAAGGTTGAATACTCAATGAAGACCAATGCAAGAATAGATTTGGGTCATATGAAGTGCCAAACCCTCAAGTTGGAAGATGCCACGTCCTGCTGGAACCCTGAATAGCCTCAAAAATTTGTCCCTGATGTAAAATATGTACAAACCCTCCAGTAAATATACCAAACTGTAGATCAAGAAAATGCAAGGACAACCCAGGTGCTCAAATATCCAAGACCCCTCTCAAGGTCATGGATCTAGCCTCCCTCCAAGGAATGGTGCACCCCCTGGATGCCTGAAACCCTAGATAATTTGGCCTGTCTCCTAGATGCCTCCAAATGCTCCACAAAACCACTAGAATGATAGATCGGGGATTGGTTATGTCCCTAGTGAAGTCCCAAGCGAATTGATGAAGATTTGATCTACCAAATGACTGAAACCACTTTATGAAGTGTGCTCCTCTCCTCCAATTCGTCCCATGCATCTAATAAATCAAATGACACATAAATCTCCACCGGACTACACTAGATCTAATGGACATGACCCTGCAATGAAAAAATAGGTGCTAGAATCTCCAGAAGCCCTTCCAACCACCTGGAACGAACTTCCCTCAATGGATGGTGCGCCCCCCTTGCTGGAAACCCCCAATGGTGCGCCCTCCTTCTCTTCCTATGCCCGTGGCTGGTGTAGAACCCTCTTGCATTGAGTAGGTCTGAACTAGAATGGTGTGGGAGAGTATTGCATCCCCGATACCAAGCTTGGGACAATCTAGGTGGAATCTTTCACCACTGAATCATCCTCTATGGTTTGTTAAGTCAAAACCCTCAAAATCCCCAAGGTATGGGCTCTCTAACTAGAAGCCAGATATTAGAATAATAATCATACATGAATGAATGCCAGAATAGAGGCCCTTGCCTCTCCTTTATACTTCCTTCTCACCTTATCCCTCCAAAGTGACTTTCATTTTATTAATTATTAATTAATTAATTAAATCACTTTAATTAATTAATTAACCTTTTTACCTCTGAAAAACACCTTATCTCTCTTTGTGGCTTCCCTGGCCACTGAAAGTCACTTCTCATCATCCTATCATGTAGTGTTGTTCCTCATGATTCCAATGAGCTATTACACCGAGAGGTTCCTCCAAGTATTGTGCCCAAAATGACTTCTTAAGTGAATTTAATTAACCTATAGCTCAAAATACTCAAAATCATGGAAATCGTCAGAATGCAACAGAACCAAATTCAATCTATGCGGAATGGATCATAATGATGAAATAGGATGAGCAATGTAAGACAAACCCAAAATATCCCTCAATAGCTCATGTACTTGCTATAATATCCAACTGGCTACCTTGGTCATCATAACACTGTGTAATACCCTGATGTCCCAAAGTGGGGACATTACATTCCTCTCTGCTAGAATATTTCTTGTCCTCAAGAAATAACTGAAACCATCCAAATATAATACCAGGGTCCCATTTCCACCTGTGGGACACACAGTAGATCCCATCCAGATATGAACTATCATACACTCCACCCCCTGGGTCCCATATCAAGAAATGAATTGCAATACCCTGTGAAGCATATTCCTGAAATACATCAACTATGGGAATCTCTTGCACATGACACATGGCCTCATCCTGGAATGAGTCCATCCTCCAAGTCCCTACCAAGATCAATACAGCCTCCATCAGTTGCTCATGTTGATCCCAGAATGAGGTACTGCAAGACCTTTGTGAGACGCCCTCAAGTGATGTGCTCTCCTCAATATTGAAGCTCAATGGAAAGTCAAAACAACTTTCCCCTGCAAAGTTCCACTCGCCCCTGTCAGTCAGTGAAATGCTCAAGTCTGCTATCCTCAGGTCCCATGCTTGTCTTTGTCGAAGATCACCATGTTGGTGTTGCACTACTCTGACCCTGCATGTCTTCTCCCTATATATATATTGGATCTTCAAGTTGAAATACTTGTGGCAATTGGACCTATTGTCCAAAAGTTGTATCTATAAAAATATCTTTGTGGGAGTAGTACCTGCCCAACCATCTCCATGTCCAATCATGATGATCAAGAGGGAGAAACTGCCTCGATCCATAGGACAAGTCCCTGCAGGCCCACTCCAAACCATCCCAAGGTGGATTATGTGTCTCTCTAGTGCAATGTGGGTCACCATGAAGTAAAACATCTTGCTAGAAAAATGAACTTTCGGATCCCACAGTAAACTTGGAAGTTTATCACTTCCAATCTCCTCTAACTGCTCCTGTGTGAGACTGATCACTATCAGAAACCCTTTGTGCTCATCTACTATCACCTAGCCTATTATGTTCACCATCACGCACCAAGCCTCAACTGGATGCCCATGACGATCCACCTCAATCCGGATGGATGTCGTAAAAAAACTCATGTTAGGTGGTCTTGGCCTAGCCACTCCCCATGTCCTCATCCATGGCCTATCTTTCCTCATGTTGTTGTCTATGATAAAAGTGTTAGGAAAGGCTAATAGAAACATCTGCAGCTGACTATAGGACTGGAAGATATCACATGATTTGTTCAATCTCAAGGATTCGACCAGAAGCTTGTCCATCGGTATCCATGATAAATACTCTCTTGTGGTCATCACCGAATCCCAACCATCCAGTACAACCAGAAGTAACTCCTCCAACTGTTGGTCAACCAATCTCCATCTCTCATCTCCCATGCAACTTCTGATATGGTGAGGGTGATCTCTCATAACTAGGTGTTGATGCAAAGGAGTGACATCTGCATGCTCCCCTAGGTGTGTCTCCTCCCTGTAAGGCAATATACCCCTCTTAATCCCATTGTACATCTTGGCATGTCCCTGCAAGCTATCACTCCTCACGGTATGCTCCAACATACTCATGTCGTCTCCTGCATACTCATGTTGCATCGGAGATCCTGGGCGTACTACTGGATCAACCTCTACCTGAAGGTCAACCACTCTCAGGACAAAAGTGGAAGTGACCTCCATCAACTGGTGCTCCTCTGCTAGACCACCACCATCCTCTAGCCATGTGACCGAAGGACATACCTAACTGTCCACTAGGATAGATGAAATGAATCTTTGATGAATCTCCTCAAGAAGATCCTCTAATATGGACTTTGACTCTTGAAGGGTTTTCTGTGTGCCGCTCAAGAATCCTTGAGTGCTCTCCAACTACTGAGTGAGTCGGTCCTCCTCCAACTCATGCTCCCTCAAGTCCCTATGATACATCTCGCCAATCCCCAATAGGTAGTCCTTGTCCGTCAACAATTGCTGGTAGTCGGTCCTCATCACAGACACTCTCTCCCTGAGAGTATGAAATTAATCCATGGAAAATCCCCCATCTGAACTATAAGGTGCCACTAATTCCCTCCAACAGTAATCTTCCACCAATTCATGTGTGTCATCGATGCCCCTAGTGGCTTCCATGATCATATCCTCAATGAATCTTAATTGTCCTGCCAAGTAGTGTGAATCTTGATCACATTCATGTTGAGGTGCTATCTCACGCCCCTCTCTACTAGTGTCAACACTAGAATCCCCAACAATACTCTCTGCAAAAGATAAAGCATTGAACTGATCCTGGTCCACTATGCTACTAGGTCCTCCTATATGCGACTGCACATCATTACCAGATGTTATCTCCCTTTGAATCACATTGTATCCTGTATGAGCAATTGTATCCTTCTGTGCACTCATCCTGCTACTATCATATGTGCCTCGATCCCATATAGATGTGTCCAGACACATGCTATGGTCATCCTGGCTAATAAAGAGTGCATCCTCATCAATGCAGGCCGATCCTGGAAGTAAGTGCCCGATCAACCTGTCAGTCTCCACAATATGCTCAACTAATGGAGTCTCCAAAAGTTGTGACTCAATCTCCTCAAGTTGATATGAGAGTGTAGGATCAATTTTTTGCACGTCATATATCTCCTCCTAGATCTGTGGATCTACATGTCCATGGTGTGCATCCCTCACGTACGAATCTTCTACGCTACTGCTATCTTCATGTGATGTGGTTGTTATAGGTGTCTAGAAAGGTGACAAATGTGTCACGACCCTCATAGGAAGCTCATCAGATCAAGGTGCTAACACATGTGAACCCTCACTAGTGTCACCACACTGTTGAGGTGTAAGATCATCAATAGTATGTGATATGTCTGTTGAAACATTGATGTTATCGTCCTGCCCATCCAACTATCCTTCCAATGCGCAAGGGTCACTATCCTCCTCAAGCATGCAAGAATCGCATACCTCAACCATACTATCATCATCAGACAGCTCCAAATAAGCATCTATCACTCCATCCTCACATACCTCATCATCATCGTCATAATGCACCTCAATAATATGCTTCTTACCCTTACCCCTACACCTATGATCTGGTTTCCAAGGCACCTTTCAACTGTAGCAAAGTTTTGTTCTCCTAATGGGTGTGGGGTTTCTTTGTTATTCCTTCCATTTAGCTAGTGTGGCCATGTATTCCTCTATTTGGTTGACCCAAAAGGTAACCTCATTTGTGGTCCACCTAGGATTGTTCATGGATAAATATTGTTGGAATGTTACTTGATCTCTAAACCCCTCACTAAGTTCGGAGTAATATTCCCATCTACAACATACAGTCTCTCTAGCAAAATCCTTAACATCCATATCTTCTTATGGAAGACCCCTCTATGGCTCTGCATGCATGCACTAATTCCCACTGACTGGTAGGAATCTAAGCTCTGATACCACTGTAATGTTCCCAAGCAAGTATACCAGGAACATCACGGTTTGGATGATTTTTAAACCTTTACTGAGTGTGGCATTTCGTCAAACACTTTGTTCATTTATTTGTTTGTATGTGTTTACTTGTACGTTGACCTCTTGATTTTGGCCTTAGGGTTTATGTTCAATAATCACACATAGATCTGAAGATACAATCAATGAAAGTACAAGATACACCAAATATGGAACCAATAGCAAGATCTAACCTTTATTAATATAATGAGCAAGAACCTGATACAAGAGTGAGGCCGATCTGGAGTGATCATCAGATGGCTCCAATAAACATAATAGAAGCTGCTACAAAATGCTCCAATGGAAGACTATAAGCCTCCAAAGGTTGAATACTCAATCAAGACCAATGCAAGAATAGATTTGGGTCATATGAAGTGCCAAACCCTCAAGCTGGAAGATGCCACGTCTTGCTGGAACCCTGAATAGCCTCAACAATTCATCCCTACTGCCAAATATGTCCAAACCCTCTGGTAAATATGCCAAATTGTAGATCGGGAAAATGCAAGGACAACCCAGGTGCTCAAATCTCCAAACTAAGACCCCTCTCAAGGTCATGGATCTAGCCTCCCTCCAAGGAATGGTGCGCCCCCCTGGATGCCTAAAACCCTAGATAATTTGGCATGTCTGCTAGATGCCTCCAAATTCTCCACAAAACCACTAGAATTATATATCAGGGCTTGGTTTTCTCCCTGGGGAAGTCCCAAGTGAAATGATGAAGATCTGATCTACCAAATGACTGAAATCACTTTCTAAAGTGTGCTCCTCTCCTCCAATTCATCCCATGCATCCAATAAATCGAATGACACATAAATCTCCATCGGATTGCACTAGATCTAATGACCATGGCCCTGCAAGGAAAACCCAAGTGCTAGAATCTCCAAAATCCCTACCAAACACCTGGAATGAACTTCCCTCAATGGATGGTGCGCTCCCCTTGCTGGAAACCCCCAATGGTGCGCCCTCCTTCTCTTCCTATGCCTGTGGATGGTGTAGAACCCTCCTGCACTGAGTAGGTCTGAAATAGAATGGTGTGGAAGAGTATTGAATCCCTGAGAACAAGCTTGGGACAAGCTAGGTGGAATATTTCACCACTGAATCATCCTCTAGGGTTTGTTAATTCAAAACCCTCAAAACCTGGAGGTATGGGCTCTATAGCTAGAAGCCACATATCAGAATGATAATCATACATGAATGAATGTTAGAATAGAGGCCCTTGCCTCTCCTTTATACTTCCTGCTCACCTTGTCCCTCCAAAGTGACTTTCATTTTATTAATTATTAATTAATTAATTAAATCACTTTAATTAATTAATTAACCTTTTTACCTCTGAAAAATACCTTATCTCTCCTTCTGGCTTCCCTGGCCACTGAAAGTCACTTCTCATCATCCTATCCTGTAGTGTTGTTCCTCTTTATTCTAATGAGCTATTTCACTGAGAGTTTCCTCCAAGTATTGTGCCCAAAATGACCTCTTCAGTGAATTTAATTAACCTAAAGCTCAAAATACTCAAAATCACAGAAATCGTCAGAATGCAATGGAACCAAATCCAATTTGTCTGTAATGGATTATAATTATGAAATAGGATGAGCGATGCAATATGGACCCCAAAATATCCCTCAATATCTCTTGTACTCACTATAATCTCCAACTGGCTACCCTGGTCATCATAACACTATGTAATACCCTAATGTCCCAAAGTGGGGACATTACAAACTGCCCAAAAATCAGTTGTTCATAAAAATTTCCTACTCATAAAAATGTATGGGAATACCCTTGCTAAGATGAGGGGTAACAACTAGCTCCATCTCGGGGACATGTTCCCTTCTAGAGAGTGCATGAGAACCTTAGAATCACATCATGTATACATCAGCTCCATATCAACAACTCAAAAATAACAACTGCTACACTAGTGTTTAAGTACTTATTCCTACTATATTACTACTCAAGTGAGATTATTCTTTTCCTATCCTATTGTAGCATGTGAGAATGGGGTTTCTAGGTGAATTCTGAATGCAACCACCTCATTATCACATTACTACAATGGCATTTTCCCTTGTGTTTAGTGATCATAGAAAACATGGAAACATGAAAATATGAATGCTTGTATGATGGAACCTTTGTGACTACTTATGGACTAAAAGTAGACCTAGGAACCTACAATGTAAGGAGGTCATTAAGAGTTTATAGTCCTAGAACTTCTCTTCTACACAATGTGTCTATCCATTCTTGTAGAGGACTATTATTACCCTTGTTCCACCATACATTGTTCTCTTCAACAACCTATGAAAAATATTATTTGCGTCCACGTAGGAATATACCAAGCTATCCAAATCCTTGATGTTGAAAAGCTGCATTAGGTGGTAGGTACATGTATTCAAATGGGGTGGTACCATATGCTTTTACAATTGCATGAAACCTAGTGAAAACGTGTCCATTATAATGGAGCCTTTGAGACTATATAATTATCACATTTAAAGAACTGGAAGTTCTTTAGAAAGATTTTTCATGAGTGTCATCCAATGTTTCAATGTTATGGAAACATTCCAATAAATCTTCATGATAGCTCCATTCTACAACAAATATGATAACAATATGTTCTATTTTTGGAAACCTTGCAGTCTTGTTGTTTCAATTTTTTTAAAGTCCTTCATCAAGGTGGTTTCCAAACAATTTGGACATTCCATTTCTTTCTTGTAGGTTATGACAAAGGTTTGGTAAAAGGAGGATCCCTCATTTTCATGATATGTTTCTTCATGTTCTTTCTTGATTCCAAATAAATTGGCCACTGGTTTTCTAATGGCATTCCTTTTGTTGTCCTGTAATTAGCGATTCCATGCAAAAATTTTGTTTGATTTTTTGCGGAAGCGATATGTTGGCTACATGATGGACAAACTTCTCATTTAGTAACATCATGAAAAAAAATATTACATTTCTTCCTGATCCAATGGTAAAGCCTATTTTCAAACAATAGGTTTAATATAATGTTATCATGTATGCTTGTAAAGTTCATACCTACCTCGTCCTTAACCATAGTTGCAAACCACACGTGAAATCTTTTAATTAGAAAATCCAGACTAGGTAAAAGTTCCTCCAAGTAGAATACAATTCAGTATGGTAAGCCATTTAAGGAAAATGTCCCTTCAAGTTTTTTCCATGCTTTTATTGATGTTGTCATTGTTCCAATTCTTACAAAAGTGGGAGCCAAACTTGGATTTTCTAATTTCAGCATTGTCAATACAACAAAAATATTCTAAGAAGACCTCCATATGAAAACAAAATATAAAATATTGTACGTCATATGTCTCATAGTGACATCTTGTTCCAAACCTTGCTGACATTATGTTTGATTGGATACAACAAAAAACATACATCCTAATTTTGTCTTGATTTCTTCAGCTTAGTCGGCACTAGCACAGAGAAATTTGTTACTCAAGTAATCATCAATTTCTTTTATCTCAAGTGTCACCATCTTCATAATTCGTAAGTCATCATCCATGTTTATGTATACTTTTCTAGAAGTAATTAATAAATGGATTAGTCTTTTTATTTAAGCAGTAATTAATACTTCCAAGGATTCTATCAATCCATACTAAATTCCTTTAACCACAACGAATTTTCCATAAGGGTCTTAGCCCTTATATAAATTTTCATCACATATGTAAGGGTCTCCAACTGCAAATGCTTAGAGACAACATTACCCTCACTAGTTCATTCATTCTTTGAACTTAAGAAACCCTTAATATGATGTTTCTACTTCAACCATTCACATTCAGGTCTTACCCTTAATGCTTGTCATCTTATTCTCACTCTTGTAGGAGTATTTATCATTCTAACAAGAAAAAATTATAATTCTTCTGTTGTAATATTTCCAAAACAAGATCTCCATCTACAGTCCTTCTTCTCAAGGAATCTTGTGAAGATAATAACCAAAATTTTGTCGCAGAGAAAATCTTCCTAACAGGATCATCTTGGTCTTGTTATACCAATATTGTTATTGGTCTTTGGCCCATCTAGACCTAGTGTTTGAACTCGACTCGGGTACCACTTTTTAAGACACCTAGCCCCATAATCCTTACTTAGCCTGATGGGGTGTTAAAATTTCCTCTTATCCCGCTAGACATTTATAGACCTTCTTTGGCCAACAACCACCTTACTTCCACATGGAATCCATGTGGCCTCCTATCCATTGTATCATATGATGTGGAAATTATGTGGAACCTTCCACCTAGCTCACCACTCCATAATTTTGACTTTACAAAACCTTTTTTCATCATAATCGAGCCTATCTCCCATGAGATATCATTACCCCAACCACTTCTACTTCAACGATGATCACTCTAGCGGATTAATCCATGGATCTAATGACTCTCGAGATCCAACAATTAATGGCTTAGATCTCCTTGACACCTCCATCATGCACAATGAATAACGCTCATCTATTAGCCTCTTCTTACGTAGTCATGTGGAACCTACAATGTATCTCCGATCATTATTACATTGCACTCATTTTCCAATAAACGGTTGTCTCTTATCCCTAAGGCTTCGTCATAATCAGGGTTCTTATCTCACAGACCCACCGATCGCCCCAACTTACCAAGTTTCAACGATGAACTCTAATGGATTCACTTCCAATATATGACAGCTCTCGGCACTTGATTTCCAACAAATCCAATCATGTTGACACCTCGAACTTGCACAATGATTAACTCTCATTCCTTTAAAATTTCTAGGATGAACAAGTGGGACCTATGGAAAATATATGACTACCATTTCTCCTTTCTATTCCTTGATCCATGGACAAGATTCCACGTGTTGCCTCCTGAAAAGTCCATAGCCCACTGTCCTTTTTGTTAATGACACCTCTCTAACCCATCACTCGAATCATCGATCGTCTACGCTCCAAAAATGATGTGAGTGGCATCAACGACCTAGATCTATTTGAGATCACCTCCCATTGAGTCAATGACACTCGCTCCTTCTTGGATTACCCCATCATCGTAAAAAACCTTGATCTAGCCTCTTTCCATATCTCCACTTTTCTCTCTCTAGTGAATGGTTAGGATATAACAACATCTAGATCCGACAGCTTAGAAATTAAGTGGATGATCTAAGAGCCATCTTGACCAACTAGACAACACTTAACCCATCGATCAATCAACTATCGACAAATGTCATCCCACGTGACATGTTAACTGCCACACTGGCATTCCTCATCAATATGATGACACCATTCCTCCTTCCTCACTTAAACAAAATCTATGGTAAACAATGACGGATACTAACTCTTGTTCTCATTTTCCTATGAATAATTTATTGTTGTTGACACTCTTGGCCAGCACGTGACCTTACCAACCTTCAATTCTCTGACAATGACACATCTAGATCCAACTGTCCAGATCTCATCATAGTCACCTTCGAAAAATGACTAAATCTAGCCACCTATAGATCCAACGATCAATATTTTAAGTGAAGCCCTAAGGGTCTTTGTTGGCAATAGGCCGAGGTGGAAAAGTAAGACGATTGTGGGGAAATAAAGCATGCAAAAGGAAAGTGACAGTTGGAAGGAATCACAACACACACGCATGAAATAAAGGGAAAAAATGGAAGGAATAACAACACGTGCATGAGAGGAAGAGCTAACATCAGTAGGGTTAGGGTTTTGGTAATGCATTGTAATGGTTGAAGAGCCCAAAAAGTTTTAAATATAAATACTTAGGTATCATAGGGGGCTGGAATTAATTCGATGCAATAGGGAATGTTTTAACTGTATGAACTATTTTGTAAGTTGTTGAGATAGAGAAGACGAGAGAAGGTATATCTTGAGGATTAGATCACAGGCTGAGGATCCTGGTGCGATCTAGTTCTCCTCATATAGATCTTACCCATATGAGGAGTGTTGTAAGCACAGGGAGTTGTAGCTGTAGAACTACCATAATAAAAGAGCCAAGAGACAAATATTTGTGGACGTAGCCCAAGAGGGGGTGAACCACGGTAATATCTGTGTAATTTGATGAATGCATGTATATCTTTATCCCCTTTTCAGTAGTTAGTTGTTGTGCTTAATGAATGAATGAGTTATTATATTTCTTGGTTAAATACGATTGCAATATTGAGGAAATAAGCTATGAGATTTGTTGCACAGTCATGATTAAAAGTAGGGTGCAATCACAAGTTATAATAAATGGTTTGGAATACAAACCCCATATCTCCCACTCAATCCTAGGTTGTAAACACTTGAGTCTTACAACCACCCATTACAGTTATCTCGGGTGAGACTGCACAATGCATTCTGTGTGTTGTGTTGCCTTCTGGTTCACTAGGAGAGCCAATAGTTTTAGAGGTTTTGTTGGAAACCCGAAAGACATGAACCATGGGTCAATAAAAACTCAAAGTAGAATAGAGGAAGAGTAGAAAACCAACAAATGGTTTTGTTGTTGTAGGTAGGAACAAGAGAGGATTGAGTAGAGGAAATAAGTTGAGAATCTGTCAGAGGTAGATTAAAAGGGTTAGGGCATAGACCAATGAGCCATTAGAACGAAATGTTGAGATCGTGGAACCCCACAAAAGAAGATATTGAAAAATGGTTGAGAACAAAAGAGCTAGAGTTTTCACAGAAAGACAATAGAAACCTTATAATAACACCCCGCAAATATATGGACAAATACGTGTTTAGTGATTTGCACGAAGTTTTTTTGCAATCGACACAGAGTTTGCAGTCGACACAGCGAAGTCATACAACGCAGTGGAGAAATAAATTTTACGTGGACCTCGAGGAAGGTACATTCAATCCCTGTATACTTCCAGTAAGATACTGATATATAACAAAGGCATAATAACGATGGGGTCGGACAACTAAACTTCCCTGCATGCATGGGGAAAGGGGGGAAGCATTGACAGAAAGAGGAGAAATGCAAGGAAGAAAGGATAAGGGTAAGAAGGAGGAACCCTTGGACCCGATCATGATGGACAATGACCAGATCAAGTGGATCTTGGCATCAATGGGAAAGACGTGTAGTGGATTTCCCTACCAATACAAGGTGAATACCAAGAGAGACATAGCTGCGAGGGAAGGATTGGCGAGTGATGAGGAAGAGGTAGAGGATCTTTGGGCTATGGATCATATTAAGGAAATCCTACGTGCAACATAAGATGAGAGGTCCAAGAACGGGAGGAAAAGGCAACCATCCTATCCATATTAATGTCAGTGTGGAACCCATACACCCATGTGCAACTAATACATGAAAGAGAACACCACCATTTAGAAAACCAAAGTTCAAAAGCATCCAGATAGCAAGAAGTACATCCACATAAGGAACAACAACTGGAGGAGCCAGTTCAGGTATCACTAGTCAGGTATCTACACCGCACGGGGTTAGTAGTTTAGCATTCAGAATGGTAGGACACAATCCCACCATTAGATTAACAGAATTTTGAGGAGAAGCAACAGAAGACCCCGAGAAGAATTTGTTCATTTTTGCAAAGATCTGGGAAGAAAAACAGATAACTGATGAAGATACCAAACTCACGCAACTAGCAATTATGCTAAGAGACCACACACTAGACTGGTACATGAGTCTAGACACAAACAATGCCCCTAGGATGACAAGGACACTGGCAGACATTAAGAATTTACTGATAAATGAATTCCAGAAGCCAAGCTCAGAGGATTAGTACATGAACGAGATGATCGAAATAAGAAAGAAACTAGGAGAGTCTGTATGGGAGATTGATTAGAGATTCAAGCGACTAAAGGGAAACTTAAAATATCTCATGACCAATATGCAACATCGACACCTATTTGTCAACTCACTACTCCCACACTTAAGTTACCCTTTACAACAACATAAGTTTTAGACGTAGGTAGAGGCTCTGCAGGCATCCCTGCAACTGAAAGAAAACTAGTACCAGCAGACAGACCCAGTTATTGAAGAACTTAAAAAGGATTTGAAGAATCTAACTTTTCGGCTAAACCAGAATAAGAACAAGGACAAATGAGAAGTTGTGTGGTATACCACATGAAGGACGGAAGGACACCACAAGAATGAATTTCCAACGTTCGCACAATATATGGCAACAAGAATGCCAAATCTGTTACCACCAGGAGGACTATGGTGTGAAATCTACAAGAAATTGGGTCATGACCCTTATCACTGCATGATGATGTAGAAATACCAGACATTCCCAAAGATCTCATATTGCAACTTTTGCAATTCAGTGGGCCATGATGACAAATATTGTAGAACTATTGAGTTGATGCGAGAAAGGACATCAGACACATATAGAGTACATGAAGAAATGATGACTGCGCAAGCAACACCATAGTTCAATCGAGTCCCAGCTCCATACAACACTGTGCAGCAACAATATAATACTCTATAGAAACCATATAACAACACACAACCATAGTACAATACGACACAACCTCAGTACAATACCGTGCAGTATAATCAGGAGCCTCAGTATAACACACCAAGGGGATATCGAACGGGCTACAAAGCTGGAGGACGAGTTAGAGGAGGATACGAACAAGGTAGAGGACCAGTCACATGTCACAATTGTCAACAACTGGGAAATTATGCAAGGGAATGTCCGCTTCCAGCAACAGCTTGTATGTATTGTCATGCATCGAACCATGACATAGAGGAATGTCCGACACTACTACTAAATATCCAGGAAAAAAGGAACCAGAACAACTAGAACGTTCAGCGGATCTCAGTCGAAGCAAGGGATGAAGGACGGAGCATCAATATCATTACTCACGGAGGAGATAAAACAGGCACTGACACAGCCCGACAAGAACCAACATATAATCAATGGGTAAAGAAGAACACTAACCCGAGGAAGCAGTTCGACGCGTAGAAAGAAAAGGAGATCTTTAAAGAAGCTATACAAGAATTTCAGAAAGAAGACATGACGTCAACTTCAACTGCGTAGAAAAACAAAGAAACACCAGAATACGAGATGTCATCATTGTGGGATCATACCAGTGAAATGCCGTCCATGGGACAAGTAAGTACAGTCAAAGGCTTTCTGTAATCATGTGTAAAGGTATTAAGTGATCCATCATCTGTGAAAATATTGTAAAGTATACTAGAAAAATGTAGCATCGAGTTGAAAGGAAAACTCGAACCAAAAACTGTCAATCACCTACATACAAGAAGAAGAATAAGTAGTGAATTTAGATTGAATGCTAACATCATAGATTTTAATATGGGAGACATCATACTAGATCTGGGATCTAAAGTTAATGTATTACCAAAGAAGACATGGCAGTGCATGGGAGAGCCAACATTAGGATCTTCACCTGTTCAATTAAAATTGGCAAACCAACACAGAGTCTTACCACTCGGTATACTGAAAGGAGTGACAGTAGATATTGATGGAGTGCGCACTAAAGAAGACTTTGAATTCATTGAAATAGTAGACGACATGACACCTTACCCAGCATTGTTTGGTCTATATTGGGCATTTGACAACCATGCCATCATCAACTTGAAAACTAGAAAAATGACATTTGAATCAGGAGAATACAAGGTCATCGCACCATTAGATCCATCTGAAGGGGAGAGGTTTATATAACCTACTTTCCTAAACCTAGAGGAGATCGTCCAGTTGTAAAAAACAACTATGTGCGGTGAGGATTACGTAAACCCAACTACATCTGGGGTACTCAGTTGGCAGAGCATTACTTCATGTGCAACAGACTCGGACACCGGTTTATAGAACTAGCAGCAAAGGCTACACAAAGTATCCACGAGAAAATGTGCATGAATAGACCGCGTAGTAAGATGGGTAGGCACAGAAATCAGAGAACCACCAAGTTTCCACGAAATAAACGATTTGGAAACATTCTTCACACAGTATGAAGACACAATATTAGAGAACCAGATACTGCTAGCACTTGATCTAGCACTCAAGGCCACACCTGCAAGATGGTGGGGTGTGCACAAGGAGACCATCACATATTGGTACCAATGTAAGAGGCTATTGCGCATAAGGTTTGGCGCAGAATAGAAAACCAACAAACAAAAGAAGTATGATGGACACGGGGCACCAGCGGAACATTTGGAGAAGTGTAGAATGATGTGGAAATTGACACCCCCAAAAGAATGGCCTCATTACTTCATACATACTCTAGAGGGCATACCAGCGAACTGGTATATAGACCATGAGTTGCGCAAAGGAACGATGACATGGACGACATTGCAACATAAATATTAAATCACTTTCTCATTCGAACATGAGAACCCCAACATAGATGAAGCTCTAAACTAGATAAGAGGAGTAATGTTTATTAGAGAAACAGATATAGAATTGATCACATAAGAGCAATAGTGGAACAATCAGACAGTTAAGGAACTGTTTTCTTGTTACCACGTACAAGAAGCAGGACTAGATGAAGATGATCTGCATGATATTCAGATTGAAGAAGTTGAAGGTGAAAGAGATGTGGAAGGACCACCCATATAATTGGAAGTCATTTTCACGTCGATCAAGGTAAAGAAAGTCAACATTGGGACAATCAAGCATCCCAAAATGGCCAGCATTGGAGACTATTGGGATGAGAAAATAGTAGAAAGAATCATAGACTTGTTGCACGAATACAACAACTTGTTTCCCAAAAAACTTATATAGATGAAGGGTATATCTGGAGAGTTAGGAGAGATGAAGATACCACTTAGACCAGAAGCAAGATCAATCAGAAAACGACCATATAGAATGAACCCCATATACAAGAAGAAATTCAAAGTTGAGATCGACAGGATGCTCAAAGTTGGAATCATAGAACTGGTTTAAGAGTCATAATGGATAAGCACGATGGTAGTACATGACAAGAAACAAGGAGGGATCAGGATATGCGTCGACTTGAGGAAGTTGAATGATGCATGCCTACATGACCCGTTCCCTACACCTTTCATGGATGAGGTGTTAGAGAATGTAGGAGGACATGAAGCTTACTCATTTACTGATGGATTCTCAAGTTACCATTAGATCAAGATAGCACAGGAGGACAAATAAAGACCACGTTTAAGACAGAATGGGGATCTTATCAGTACACAGTCATGATGTTTGCACCAGCAATCTTTTCCAGGGTAGTCATTGCTGCATTTAAGGAATTCATCCACCAGTTTCTCGAAGTATACCTAGATGATTGGACAGTCTATAGTTTACTTAAAAAACATGTGGAAGTTTTACAACTGATGTTAGAAAGATGTAGACAGTGTTAGATATCATTGAACATAAAGAAATGCATATTCTGAACATCGTTTGGGATATTATTAGGCCACATAATATGCAAAAAAGGTTTATTAGTAGATCCTGCAAAGATCACAGTCATTGTTAATTTACCACCACCAAAAATAGACCGTCATCTAAGAGCGATGTTGGGACACACGGGTTATTACAAGAAATTTATAAAAGGATATGCGAAGATCACTGCATCAATGGAAAGGTTGTTAGGAAAATATACAAAGTTTCAGTGGAACGACGAGTGTCAACATGGTCTGGATACCCTGAAAGAAAAGATGGTCATTGCATCGATATTAATATTTCCAGACTGGGAGAAGACATTCCATGTGCATGCATATGCATCAGCCATAGCACTTGGAGCTATCTTGGTGAAAACAAGAGCAAGAGACTTGGATCATCTGATAGCATTCGCGAGAAGAAAGTTATCAAAATTTGAACATCACTATAACATGACCGAAAGAGAAGGTCTAGCCATGGTATATGCACTACAAAAATTCAGACACTACTTATTGGGAAAACACTTTAAGATGTTCACATATCACTCAGCCCTGAAATACCTAGTCAACAAGCCTATGTTGAGGGGGAGAGTCTATTGATGGTTACTACTATTCCAAGAATTTGACTTTGAAGTAATAGTCAAACCAGGAAAATTAAATGCAAGACCTGATCACGTGTCAAGGGTTACCAATGGAGAAGAACCTACGAATTTAGAAGACAACTTTCCAGATGCATAATTATTCTTAGTGCAAATTGTTGATGAATACTTCACAGATATCATTCAGTACTTAAGTACATGTACTATTCCGCAACAATATAGCATCGTACAGAAGAAAAACCTAGTAGTCCGCGTTGTCGACTATCAATTGATTGCAAAACACTTATACAAAATGGGCGCAAATAGCATCTTGTGGAGATATGGTTAGAACACGAAAGACCAAGAGTCTTAATAGAAGATCACAAGGGAATAGCAAGAGGGCACTATGCAGATAAAGCTACCACGAAGAAGGTATTGTGCATGGGACTTTGGTGGCCAACGATTCAAAGAGACTCGAAGGAGTATTGTCAAACATGTGATGTCTGTCAAAGGGTAGGAAAACCCAATAGAAGGGATGATATGCCATTACAACCACAAGTAACGTTACATGCATTCGACAAGTGGGCAATAGAATTTGTGGGACCACTCAACCCACCAGCCAAAAGAACAGGAGAAAGGTACATTATCACCACGACGGAATACTTAACAAGATGGGTGAAAGCCACACCAGTGAAGGATTACAGCGCAGAAACAACAACACATTTTCTATTTGAACAAGTAATTACTAGATTTGGGTGCCCAAGAATTTTTATGAGTGACCAAGGCATGCACTTCATAAACAGTACCATCACCACTATGACTGAAGAATTTGAAGTCCATCATCAGAAGAGCACATCGTATCATCCATAGGAAAATGGCACAGTGGAAGCATTCAACAAAATCTTGGAGAATGCACTGACAAAGATCTGTAACGTCAACAGGGACAACTAGGATCTCAAAGTACCAGCAGTATTATGGGCATACAGGACTACGTGAAAAACTTTGATGGGGAACACACCATTTAAATTGGATTATGGCCAAGAAGCAGTGGTGCCATTAGAATTTTCAGTACCAAGCTTGCACGTAGCAACAATAACAAAAATGACAGAATGAGGCATAGTACAGGAGAGATTGAATCAGTTACTGACCATGGAGGAAGACCGAATCTTGGTGGGATTCCACCAACAAGTTTAGAAAGCACGAGACAAATCTTGGCACAATAGACACTTCAATAAGAAAACGTTCAAGGAAGGAGATCTAGTGTTGATGTATGACAACAAATCGTTACAACACCCAGGAAAGCTTAGAATGCATTGTCTAGGACCATATGAAGTAAAATCTATCACAAATGGAGGAGTTCTACAGTTACAAGACTTATCAAGCATAGAACTCAGAGGGATGATCAATGGGAGCCAACTGAAGTTGTACAAGGACAGTCAACCATCCACCGCGCAGTAAAATAATAATAATAATAAATAAAAAAAGAACAAAAAGGAAACAAAACCAAAGAGGGCGCAGTGCGCCAGAGGTAGAAAAGCTACATGAATTTAGAAACACAAATTTGATGAAGTACAATGGTCACATACAAAGGGAAACAAGCAAGAAAAGGAAAATCGTCAAAATCTGGATGACATGACATCACTAAGCGGAGTTAAGGGATGGAAAGGAACGATGGGACACCACATTAATCGTGCCAACAGAAGATAGCAAGGTGGATTAATGGCAAGTATGAAACCGTAAGAGATTCATTGAACCGCTAATCAAGGTGCATTAAACCCATAACCAAGAAAGCATCCTCGACAAGCTTCATGGGGAATCCATACAACATATGGGTGAGGGAGCCAAGAATCTACTCACACATAGAGAACAGACCGAGAGCGATAGAGGAAAAAGAACACAGAGAGAGCTCATGGAGACCATAGAGACCGTTCGAATCCAGTAGACATTTGATATTCACCGCCATGGCACCACCCAAGCAAGTAGAAGAAAGCACGACCGCCAAGAAAACCAAAGTTCAAACCAGGTCATACTAACAGGCCAAAGAAGGTGAACAGTAGCCATCAGATATTGTCAATATCGATGAAATCCCATCCCTAGAGATGATACCAGTACAACCCATGCTGATACTAGAGGAAATTCAACAGCCAGCAGCAGAGGCCATGAATGTAGATACTCCAACAATGGCACAGGAGCCATAGAACCATGAAGCAAAAACCCTAAAGGAGGTGCAACCAGAGAATACATAAGCATCTCTGAAAGTTAATGGCATGACATTGAAGCCGACAACAATAGTTGAGCTAGATGAGTCTCAAACGACCATCTCAGAACACCTAGCAGGGGAGACAATTGAAGATGTTTCGTCTTGGTCAGAATGGTATACATAGGAAAAACCAGAAGACACTGGAACTTCGACCCAACCACCACCAACGAAGAAAGATAAGATACAGATACCTAGGTCACCTCGCAAGAAACCAACAACATAAATTTTTCTACCGCGCATACCACAGGGGGTACAGATAGGACCAGAGCTACTGGGTCATGTCGGAAAGCTCAAATACTCATACCACGATGTAGCAGATGAAGGCAAGTTGTTATAACTTGCAAAGAGGGTATTCTTATAAAACACGTGCACAGATCTGGTTGGAGAATCGATCTATTGGACCTACCACATTTTGGCAAAGGCTAGTACGCAACAGCGTGCGTCAAATAGTTTTTAGAAGACACACATGGAGGGGACATATGGCTGGACAAGCCCATCCCCATATTCCTTGATCTTATTGTGAACATAACATGTTTACAAATTCGAGGAATGGATCACGCGTTGTTTCTGGATGAAAAAACCAAGGAGAAAGCACTATAATAAGAGATGAAGAAGAAGTATGGCACCGAGAGGGGAATGAGAGGGATCATCATCAAGAGGATCAACGATGCAACCACACAATTGGGTGCAAAAATCTTAGCCTACAAACTTCTAATAAAATGTCACCGAGAGGAAGTCCCAGTTGGAGTTGTTGCAATTGTAGCCCAGTGCGTAGAAGGCATCTCAATGAGCTGGGCACCATACCTATTGAACGTGTTCCTGGATGACTGTAAGGATGCACAGGATCTAGGCACAGAGTTCCACTACTCATGGCTAATCACATTAATAGCCTTCATGGGATGTCAGGAGCCAAGGTATGTTGTTTTTTGTACCAGACCAAAGCCGAATTAGGGAGCGAGGTATTGGTTGCTCAGAGCCAGGTTAGAGTCAATGAGAAAGAAGGTGAATGACTCCATTTTTTAGGGGTACCTACGCAACCTACAGGAAGCCATCTCCAAGATGTGGAGAATCACACCATAAGTTGTCACAGGATATGCGAACATCGCCAATTTCTAGGCCACACGACATACCATGTGGATATAGGAAAGGAAGGATACGGATAAAAAAATGGTTATAGATGCGCTACTGCATCATAGAGGATGAAATTGACATGGTCATCAACAAATGGGATGATGAATGGAGGATCCCATCCATTAACTAGGAAGTGCCGGAAAGAACAGTGAAATAAGAGGCAGAGCAGGGAGAAATGCAGCATCCGGAAATCCAAGTGCCCAAGAGACCAAGAATTGGCCAAGGAAAGACAATACCAACAGATGAAGGGCCAAAGAAGACAGGGACCCAGAAGGGAAATAAGGAGAATACACAGTCGACCGAGAGACAACAAAAATAGGATGAGGGAGCGCAGGAGACCGCCCCAAATCCCAACACAAAGGAACTAGGGGGAAATAAGAGACCAACCATGCATATAGGAGGTGTGCGCAAGAAATCAAAGGAAAAACGAACACTGCCAGAGTATACAATCATCGATGATTACAAAGAGATGATATCCTAAATGGTCTAGGATTGTCTAGCTGAGGACCTCGACCATGTTGCACGCAACATGGATTAGATCCAAGAGGTGTTGGTAGACATGTGGCAGCTCATCAAGAAGATCGGCGAAGGGCCAACAACAAGTAGAAGGGGAATTGGACCATCATCACCGCAGATAAAAGGAAGAGTGAAAGAGAAAGAACTAGAGTCAGTCCAGGCAATACTGCAGCCACGCGTAACATTCCACATCAACCCTAGTATGTTGCGTATGGACAAAATTGTGGGGAAAACACCCTTGAAGGAATTAAGCCAAATCCAACTTGTGTTGACAAGGATACCATCAGGGGCACTACAGAAGTTGTAGGTTAGCGTGAACAATGAGGTACAGTCTTGCACATGAAGAGACGTAACCGAATTGAAGTAGGCAAGAAAGAAACAGGACGCACGAGAAATAGCCTATGAGCAGGCTATATCTGAGACCCAGGAGTAAAGGGAACGCATAAAAGGATTGGAGTAGAAAGTGGCAGGAACTTATGAGAACATTCCACAGGCCACGCAGAGTGAGGAAATCATAGCAGTTGAAAAGATTGATCGGATTGTGCAAGAAATTGATCAATACCAGAAGGAGATCGAGGATCTCTAAGAACAAATCATACCAACCACTCCACTAGCATTCAAGGAGCAAAGGAAGCAGGAAGCAACAACATAGTTGCAAGAGAAAAAAAAGTAGGTCAGCGTAGCAGCTGACTTGTTTGATAAAGAAGCCCAGCTTTGGACCAAGTTGGAGGAGGATCAGTAGGTCCAATAGTGGGACAAGGAAGAAGAAAGGATCAACGCAACGATCCAAGAGATCAAGAAGAAGCAGAAGACAATACCAATCATAGAACGCATCAAAGGGATGCAGGACATGAAGAGATTGTAGGCAGAGCTAATTACTGTGCAAACTCAAAAGCAGGAGCGACAGGCTCAAATGGAACCATTGCAGGAGTGGGTAGTAGAAGTCCTATCACAAGCATAGGAAGCTAAGATAAAGATAGCACAAACTCAGGCAGAATGTGTAGAATTGGTTAGTGACGAAGTTGCAGCTCATATAGTGGACACAATCAAGGAGAAGGCTATTAGAATATAATGGATGTGCTCATTTTACCATCAACAATATCACTATTTTCACCCAACCATAGGCCGAAGCCACCCTCCGAGCATCTTAACCTTGACAGAGAATCATTTTGGAAGCAAACCCTAGGCTAGATAGCCAAACAAAGGGTAGTGCACCTTTATCCAAGGATAGAGCACCAAACAAGAGCTGATCAAATAGTCCAAACCATAACCAAGATATATTCCAAGCCAAAACTGAAATCTGCTAGCTACAACGACAGCTCTCCTCCAAACTTCCGCACAAACTGGGCAACTGCAGTGCGCACAAGTGTTGCTCTGCAATTCTGAGAATGCCTGTCAGAATGAAGACTGGCCTCCTATATTTATACTAATTTTGGCTAACCGCCTAGGCCGACTTCTCATTCTGGGTACCTATTTACTCAGTATATATTATTTCTTTTGGTTGACTTCTTCTCTTTGAGGCTAATAACCTAATACAAATAATCTTCTTGAGTCGACTTGTCTTCTAGGGTTATTAGCCAACTCATTAGGGTTTCTTATTGCTTCCCAGAGTATTCTATTCTCATTAGGTTTACACATGGAGGTAAATACCTCCTGAAGCTACCATAATATCAACACTCCCTCCTAGCTATAGAGGTATTACAGGTAATGGTCTTGAGCACAAACATACCATTCACCCGATAGCATCAACATAGTTGTATAGACTATCTCATGACTAGATCATGAGAAACATCATCACCATCAGTGTCATCATTTGCATCATCTCTTGAAACCATACTCCATATGAGTAATTAGACATGATGTTGGATAAGTCACTCACACCACAGAGTGACACAAGAGCCATTCTTCTAATCTGGACATATTTCCTAGAAGACTAAATGTCCTGAACCATTTTTCATCTGGTAAATCTTTGTTCATTGATCATCCATATAGATGATAATCATTTTCAACATTTCTTATAGTCTTCAAGGCAACCGGAAAAATATCAATCAATAGAACACAACTGTGTCTATCCATAGTAGTACACAACTACAATCCAGTGGTACACTACCACACCAAGTAGCACACAGGTACTTGATCAGTGATGTATAGTCACAAACAGTGGAACACATCCACCATAGTAGTATACATCTATTGTCTAGAGACATACAGTCTTCATAGCAATCATTTGATATCAACCTGCACAGAAAACATTGTTATGATATAAACTGAATCATCCGGGCCATTCTTCCACTCACATTTGTGAGATCTTGGAAGACCATCTACCCTCAGAAGGTAAAACATCAATGATGATATATCTGGACTATTCTTCTCAAGAAAGGAAGAATAATTGTCCTGGTTTCTGAGCCTGGACCGTTCCCCACCCTGGGCCATTCCTCCAACACTAGACAAAGTGTAACCTAGAGAGAATGAGTTTTCCCTAAGGAATGTATGTCCATGATTTTTTAACCTGGACCATTCCCCACCCTGGGCCATTCCTCCGGCACTAAACAAAGTGAAACGCAGAGAAAATGAATATGCCTTAAGGAATTATTGTCCAAACCATTTCCAAAGGAAATGACTATCCTGCACCAACCTCCAAAATGGACCATTCCCCATGTTAACCACAATGGAAATCGTTGTTCAGCGAGGAGGGCCAGTCTTCTTGAGTAACCCTCAAGAAGAGATAATTCCCTAGACCATTCCCCATGTTAACCATAATGGGAAATCGTTGTCTATGGTACATCAGAAATCCACCGAACCATTTTCATTACGAAAATGACCATTCAATCTGGACCATTTTCTGAACTAGAAAAATACTTGTTCATCAGAAATCTGAAACCACTTTCTAAACTGGAAAGGAACTGCTCATCCTGGACCAATTTTCAAACTAAAAAATGACTGTCCATAAATCAATAATACATCAATGCTCCCTCCCAACCTAGGAGTCGTCTCTTCTTTTTTCAATAAGGAAGTCGTATCCATGAGCTCCATCTTGAGTATGCAAACTCTTTCATCTTGGACATGAGATTTACCAAAATGTCTACTTATCTACTCATCTATTGAGATATATATTGGAGAACCACTTTCTCCTTTCTGGACTTCATCATGGAGAATGTAATACTTGATCTCAAATGTACTTCGGTCTGGAACACTGGTTTTCTCGGAAGGCTTCATATAGCTCTGATCAATAAAGTATAT
>ML780059.1:60700-102399 GCA_009831015.1 Picea engelmannii
TAGTTATTAAAATGAAGATTTGAAAATTATCATTTTAGAAGTCAATTTTTTTCTTTAAAGTGATGGTTTTAAAATTATTATTCTCAAAGTTGATTTTTTTCTTTAAAGTAGATTGGAATATCATCATGGATCAGAGCTTGAAGATTATAGCTACTAGTATATCACAAATTTATTTTAGATGTGCTTTTATGTTGGTGCATTAAATGCGGTATCTTAGAGAGAACATTGTAGGAGTTATCTATTGTTTTCTCTTCAAGGGTGTCTATTCAATTCTTCTTAAACCATTGTATATATGTATTTCTGAGAAGGCACAGAGTTATTGTTAGAGAGAGAGAAGTTTTTTATCTCACACTCGCTTGTTTGATTCTATTTGTTGAATTTGTGTTGTAATACCATGGATTGTCTCGAAAAGTTGAAGTATTGCATAAGATGTATCATTGAGTATTCAAGTTATTATGGTTATTGTTTTGATTCAAAAACTTTATGGATTGTCTTTAATTCCAAAAGATCATTTATTTTGGTATACCTAATCATGACTAGAGTCTTTGAAATGTGCCCAGTAGTATTTGGACTTCAGATCTAATAAGAAATGATGAATAATTTGTAAAATCACATATTTTCTTTGAGATCAAAATTTTTCCTCTATATCTACTTACACCAAATACTTTGGGGATTGAAGTGTCTCCTCTCTTTATATTGACATATTTTAACTTTCTAGTGTACTTCTAAATTGAGCTTCATTATGTAAATTCAAAGTTATATACACAAAATACATATACTTTAAACATTACAGAGAGGATCTTGGTAGGGACCTCTCCTTTTTTTAGAGGATCTTAAGAGGGGCATTTTCTTTTTGTTAAAAAATATTATACCGTGGTTCACTAAATCAAGTGGAAACTACATCTTCCAAGCATTTTGACATCCACTATATTTGGAATATAAAACTACCTAGAATAAATCGATACATCCATACACATTGTTACCCAAAAAACCACCAAAAAATCAAATTTCAAGGTTGTCGAAAAAAAAATCATTCTAGATTCTAAAGACTATTGATTGAGGCTTATTTGTCTAGTAGCCTAATTGGGTTCTTTATACCTATGATGTAACATAATAGAATTCTAAAAAGAATTCCATGAAATTGCCTTATCCTTTTTGGACCAAGTGATGTCCCTTATTTATATATAATAAACCCAAATAATGGACATGATTTTGATAAACTTCAAACTACTTAACTTTGCATATAACTTGTTTTCTCTAAACATCTTTAAAACAAGGGCCAAGTGCTCCTCATGATCCTATTCTAGAAAAATGCCTTTGAATTATTGCGACACTAGGAAGTCTTCAAGCCTAGGCACTTCATCATCGTGGTTTAACACACAATGCAACCAATTGGCAATGTTTTCTGAAGAACTTCTTCAATGGAATAAATGATATCTACCATATAATCCTAGGATTGTCTTGAATCGTTCGGTCGTTCGCTTCCTCGTTGTTGCAATCAAAATCTTTACTATGGAAATAGAATTTGACTCTGTGGCTCCAACCAATCCATGGTGATTAATACGCCATATCCAAGGGACAATTGAGTCACTATTTCACTTATGTCCCTCATGGTGTTGATGGCTAACAAATATAACTATAACTTGTTATGCTCAAATTGCTTGACTTTGCAACTTTCAATTAATTTAGGGGCAACATAACTATGACTAAATAGAAATATATTGACTCTAAATATTACTTGGAATATCCAATATGATAGATGGATCATCTACGAGTTAATATTTAAGAGTTGCATAAATCTTGTGCACACTAGCAATATTGCATAAAATGTGTACTTCTCACACATTGCTAACACCTTTAGTATTTCCCTTTCTTCATAATCTATCTCTAGAATAATGATTCTTTCATTTCATAGAGCACTGTGGAATTTCGAACTTTCTTTCATCTATACTTCCAATCAATTTTTCATTACACTAGTTGATTTTGATGTAGAATACTCTGCTTAGCATTGAAGAAGGTTTATACCCCTTTTGATTCTTCTCTTGTTTTTCCATATTCTTATGTTTCCATTTCTTATGTAAATATTTTTTATCTTTGGAGTTGATTCGAAAAATCCTCTTTAGAGTCCTTTTGGCTTCATGGCTCGGAAAGAATTCACCTTCCATTGTTCATCCTTGATGTAGGATATGTATTCCAAACATTACATGGTCATTATTCATGAAAAATATCTTAAGTTTTCAAGTGACTTCCCATTCTCTGATTTTCTTCACCTTTGAGCAATGCTTCCACCACAATGAGGCTTTCCTTTTAAGGTCTGAAATTGCTAATTTTTCTTGATGGTTTCCTATGTAATTATGCAATTGGAAGTATTCATTTACTCCTAGAAACCATGCCTCTACTCTCATAGTTTTTATGTCTCTATCAAAGGTAGATGGCATTGCCTCTTTTGTTTTCGGAGAACATCTCATTTTATCTACTTGTTTTTCACTTTCATGAAAACTCTCAAGGGATTCTAAGGATGTATAAGTAAAGTATGGTTTTAATTGATCCTTGATTTCTCCTCTTTACCTTTATCATATTTTTTATTTCACTATAATGACCTATACTTTTCCACTAAAGTCCACAACAATTTACATCGATGTTTTCTCAAA
This sequence comes from Picea engelmannii, assembly GCA_009831015.1. Taxonomy (NCBI): domain Eukaryota; kingdom Viridiplantae; phylum Streptophyta; class Pinopsida; order Pinales; family Pinaceae; genus Picea; species Picea engelmannii. Next base: position 63,352 of record ML780059.1, read on the forward strand.
CTTTCATCATACACAAGGAGAAATTTTATTCATTGACGATCATTTATTTAATCACTTCAATTTATTTAGTAGATGGGATAACTATGTTTTCTCATCATTTAGCTCTACACTTATTTAATCACTTCATTTTCTTTAGTAGATGGGATAATGCCTTAATGCCTTGATTACACAGAATGGGTCTTAGGATTATTTTTGGTGCTCATTCAATAAATTTTTTTCTTCATGAGATTGAATGGGACTTCAGACAATTTAATAATTCTTTCTCATATGAAAGGCTATGTTAGTGCTTTCATTTCTACTAGGATGGAAGGACATGTCGAAGCCTTTATTAGATGGAAAGGAATTCTTCTTCTTGTGATAGAAGAAGACTTGGATAAATTTGTCAAATTTGTAGGCTTCATAATGAATCTCGATCATTCCATTTTTAAGAAACTCAAAATTCCACTTGAAAATATTTTCTCATTCCTTGGAGGGGTCAACAATCGGTTGACTTTATACATACATTGAAGAATCACTTTGAAAATTGTTGATCAAGTTTTTACTTCTCCATGGTTTCACAATGTTCCCCTTATTGAATTGATACTCTTATACAACCTAGAAAGTACATATATGCGTGCAATTTAGAAGTGTATTAACATAGAATTATAAATTCATAATATAGAGGCAAATATTGAATACACAAATTTTGAGAGCATAAGAATTGGAAGGTATTAATTACAAGTATTCATAACTATAAATGAAATAAAATATACTATTTGCAAGGAATTTTTGAACATATGGAATGAATATGGAGGAGTGTTTTTCCACAACTATGTGCAATCCTTGTTCAATTTCTAACCTTGAGTCGGTGCTATGAACTAACAAGGCCAATGTGCACTCTCACAAACATAGGCTCACAACCCACTCATCATTACACTCTGATATCCTAGGTAGTAGAAATGAAAGAGAACAATTCATGCACACTCTACAAAAACACTATAACAATCAACTAAGCACTTTCTAGTCTATGTGTTAGACAAACATTCCCTTGCCAATCATCTTGCTGGAAGAGAGCCCATAATTTTCCCATCCTACTTGTTGGGTTAGAACACCATAAAATGCCCCATAGAATATTTTTATTTTTCTCTTCACTACCATCTCTCCATAGATGCATGAAAATTCTTAGCGAGTCAACCTCACCCTATGCTAAGATACTTCTCAATTCTTCCCACCTAGTTGAGGATTCTCACATGCATACCTTTCTCATTGTCCTCATAGGTATTAGCCTTGGGCAGTTGCTAGGAATTCAAATCATCACAAAATGTTGTCACTTATACACAATATTTATAATGTGGGCCACCGTTGACCTAAAATCCAAGAAAAACATTATAAAATGACATTTAATTAGTGTAAGAAACATACACATAGGCCCATGGTCCAAAAAAGGCATTCAAAATGGTTGCTTCTCTCCACCTCACTACTCCTCTCTACCTTAGTGCTTCTATTTACCATAGTGATGTAACTATGGTATTTAATTTCTATGATAAAAATAAAATGGTCATATGTACTTCTATTAAAATTTTTGTATTAGAAAAATCACAGGATTTTTACACTTATGTCACCACAACTAGGTTCCCCTGACTAGATTTTATTATCTCCCTAACACGATAACATGTACCTTCCCACTAGATAAACTTGAAATTTCTTACCTAGCTTATATATAGCCTCATACTAGCTATAATTTAACCCCGATATGGACTTCTATATGGCTCACCATTGGCCAAATCTTGAACTCTTAACTAGCTTAAATCTTGTCTCCCACTAGCTAGTCTTCAACTCTTGTTACATTTTATATAACCTATAATTATCTTGTCTCCCACTAGTTAGTTGAATTTCTTTAACCTTTACCAACTTTGTGATACTAAACTTGAACAAAGGGATGAGTGATCCAATTTGGAATCCATGTATATAATTCACCTCTTTATGGTATTCGAGTTACATATGATTAAAATATGGATATCATGGATTATCTTTGATGATAATAATTTTATGTTCATTTTATTTTCCTTTTCATAGTCCTTGCATTTGTATTAAAATTGGAGAATCGCCAATTTTTATGATACCATACATAGTAATGGTCAATTATCTTGATTAAAGTACCTTTTATATAAATACCTAGTGTGCATATAGGTACCTTTTAAACATTTTAAAACTTTGAGGAATGCAACATGCAACTTTTCTATGTTTTCATTTTTACAATATATGTAATGTAGAATTATAGATACGATTTAGTAATAACTTCGGAATATAGTTATTAAAATGAAGATTTGAAAATTATCATTTTAGAAGTCAATTTTTTTCTTTAAAGTGTTGGTTTTAAAATTATTATTCTCAAAGTTATTTTTTTTCTTTAAAGTATATTGCAATATCATCATGGATCGGAGCTTGAAGCTTACAGCTACTAGTATATCACAAATTTATTTTATATGTGCTTTTATGTCGGTGCATTAAATGTGGTAGATTAGAGAGAACATTTTAGGAGTTATCTATTGTTTTCTCTTCAAGGTTATCTATTCAATTCTTCTTTAACCATTGTATATATGTATTTCTCAGAAGGCACAGAATTCTTGTTAGAGAGAGTGAATTTTATGAGTTCATACTCACTTGTTTGATTCTAGTGGTTGAATTTGTGTTGTAATACCATGGATGAAGAAAACTCTACTTAGTGTTGAAGAAGGTGCATACCCCTGTTGATGCTTCTCTTGTTTCTCCTTATTTTTATGTTTCCATTTCTTATGTAAATCTTGCTTATCTTTGGAGTTGATTTCGAAGAATCCTCTTTAGATGCCTTTTGGCTTCATGGCTCAGAAAGAATTCACCTTCCATTTTTCATCCTTTATGTAGGAGATGTATTTCAAACATTATGTGGTCATTGTTCATGCAAAATATCTTGAGTTTTCAAGTGACTTCACATTCTTTGATTTTCTCTACCTTTCAGTGGTGCTTCAACCACACTGAGGCTTTCCATGTAAGGTCGAAAATTGCTAATTTTTCTTGATGGTTTCCTATGTAGTTATTCAATTGGAAATACTTATTTACTCCTAGAAACTATGCCTCTACTTGCATAGTTTTCATGTCTCTATCAAAGGTAGATGGCATTGCCTCATTTTTTTTTGGAGAACATCTTATTTTATCTACTTGTTTTTCACTTTCATGAAAACTCTCAACAGATTCTAAGGACGTATAAGTAAAGTATAGTTTATTTGATCCTTGATTTTTCCTTTTTACCTTTATCATCTTTTTTATTTCACTATAGTGACCTATACTTTTCCACTAAAGTCCACAACAATTGCCATCGATGTTTTCTCAAGTTTTCATCATACACTAGGAGAAATTTTATTCACTTGATCACTTATTTAATCACTTCATTTTTTTTAATAGAGGGAATAATTGCATTTCTAATAATTTATCTCTACACTCATTTAATCACTTCATTTTATTTATTAGATGGGCTAACTATGTTTTCTCATCATTTAGCTCTACACTTATTAAATAATCACTTCATTTTATTTAGTAGATGGGATAATGCCTTGATTACACAGAATGGGTCTTAGTATTATTTTTTGGCACTCATTCAATCTTTTTTTTTCTTCCTGAGATTGAATGGGACTTGGAAAAATTTAATAATGATTTCTCATATGAAAGGCTATGTTAGTGTTTTCATTGCTACTAGGATGGAAGGACATGTTGAAGCCTTTACTAGATGGAAAGGCATTCCTCTTCTTATGATAGAATAAGACTTGGATAAATTCATCAAATTTTTAAACTTCATAATGAATCTCAATCATTCCATTTTTAAGAAACTGAAAATGCCACTTGAAAATATTTTATCATTCCTTGGAGGGGTTAACAATCAGTTGACTTTATACATACATTGAAGCATCACCTAGAAAATTGTTGATCATTTTTTTACTTCTCCATGGTTTCACAATGTTCACCCTTATTGAATTGATACTCTTATACAACCTAGAAAGTACATATATGCATGCAATTTAGCAGTATATTAACATCGAATTATAAATTCATAATGTAGAGGAAAACATTGAATACACAAATTTTGAGAGCATAATAATTAGAAGGTATGACATACAAGTATTCATAACTATAATGAAATACAACATAGTATTTGCAAGGAATTTTTGAACATATGGAATACCTATGGAGGAGTGTTTTTCCACAACTATGTGCAATCCTTGTTCAATTTCTAACCTTGAGTCGATGCTATGAACTAGCAAGGCCAATGTGCACTCTCAGAAGCATAGGCTCACAACCCAGTCACCATTACACTCTGATATCCTATGCAGTAGAAATGAAAGAGCACAATTCGTGCACACTCTAAGGAAACACAATAACAATCAACTAAGCACTTTCTAGTCTATGTGTTAGTCAAGCATTCCCTTGCCAATCATCTTGCTAGATGAGAATCCATAATTTTCCCATCCTACTTTTTGGGTTAGAACACCATAAAATGTCCCATAGAATATTTTGATTTTTGTCTTCACTACCATCTCTCCATAGATGCATGAAAAGTATTAGCGAGTCAACCTCACCCTATGCCAAGATACTTCTCAATTCTTCCCACCTAGTTGGGGATTCTCACATCCATACCTTTCTCATTCTCATGTTATTCACCATTTGATACTCATGCAAACCAATAAGCAACAACGATGCCAATGCCCCTTCTTGATAACATGGAAGTACACTTGCATACGGTGGAACAATGGAGGAATTCTCAATAATTAGAAAAGGCTAATATATAAGAGAAAACATATGAAACACAAACAAGGTAAGAAAATAGTATGGGAATATATCAATGAGATTAGAGGAACTGGACAAGAAAGGAATGAAACCTTTGTAACATCTTCAAAAGTAGTTTTTATACATAAGAATGGTAAATTTACATAAAAATTGGGATGTGTAGGCTTATTTCATGGAATTTCTTGGTCAAGTTGGCACATATGAGGAAATATGTGACAAGTAATAGATCCCTACACTTTTTCTCCTTTGAAACCCACTTGTAAAGTCATAGTTCCCCTTCATTTCCTAATAGTCATTCCATGTTTACTTTATATCATTTAATTTATTACATCATGGTTACATTTCCACATTAGGTTCATCTTATGTAGAAACATAAATATTTGGATAACCCTTGCTATTCAAATTAATATCCATTACCACAGTATTAGCCTTCGGGCCTTTCTAGGAATTCAAATCATCACAAAATTTTGTCACTTATACACAATATTTACAGTGTGGCCCACCCTTAACCTAAAATCCAAGAAAAACATTATAAAATGAAATTTAATTCTTGTGTAACATCCATAAACATAGGCCCATGGTCCAAAAGAGGGAATTCAAAATGGTTTCTTCTCTCCACCTCACTACTCCTCTCTGACTTAGTGCTTCTATTTACCATAGTGATGTAACTATGTGTTGGCATGTTTGCAAGCAGAGTGTGCTTGTCATTGATGGCAAGATCAGAGTGTGCATCGATGGAAAAACAGGAACAACGTAAGCTTAGGTGAAGAAGAAAACATTATGCAGAGAACCAAGCTCAGGAGAGATAGCATTTTGAGATGTGCAGATGAGATCCCATACATCAAGGCTTGCAGAAGGATCAAAAGTCGTGGCCTTTGACACTTAGATATTTGAGAAATCCAAAGCTCAAGAGGAGGAGAGAAAGTGGTTGTTGTATCACCAATCCTGAATACCCGATGTCCGTTAGATTAGAGTCCAGTGACCAGAGGAAGCACAAAGGATAAGTATAGATCTGATCTGTCGGATCTGAGTGCGAAGGACCAACAGTCGTCGAATCCAGTGTAACTGTGAAGAGGATAATGCCAATATCCATCCTTCAACTCCGTGAAATGAAAAATCATGATGAGATCGGAACCATTGGATCCACAGGACACGTGGCGAGAGATCAGCATTTCACTGACTCACGAACTAGAGAAGTAAAAGGTAAGAGTTGTAGGAACTCATGAAATGCGAAGTCTCGATGAGATATGAATCATTGGATCCAAAGGACATGTGGCAAGAGATCATCATTTCGCTGACTCACGAAGTGGAAAATTCAAAGGTAAAAGTTGTAGGAACTCGCGAAATGAAAAGTCCCAATAAGATATGGACCATTGGATCAAAGAGGACTGTGGACCGTTGATCTAGAGTATTTTGGATATCGGGAGTTGGAAGAGTCAGGGTTGGCTCACGTTCAAACACCCGACTCACAAAGTTGCGATTTGATCACAACCATCGATCAAAGGGAGAACGATGATTGTTGATTTGAGAAGGACATGTGGCATACCACGTCAGTAAGGACGCGTGGTGAAATCAGACAATGACAAGTGTCAAGTTGATTCGGCATTTCAGGTACGTGGAAATCACAAATTCGAGTGACACGTGGAAGCTTCTCGGCTCATGACACATCATCGAGTGATGCAAGAGTTACGTCACTCTGAGATTTATTCTTCGAGATTTTTACCACCAGTGCTCGCCCAAAGTCCCGAAGGTCGAAGTCTCGGAGTAGAGGATAGTCGTTGGATTAAAGAGGACACGCGTCAGTGGATTGTCAAGTCTGGGAAAAAGCAAAGGAAGGATGAACGAGAGTTTGAGAATTGAAATCTCTGAATTCTGGAGACACAAAGGAGATATCAATCATTGATCCAAGAGGGACACACGTCGTTGGATTATGGACTCCGAGTGAAATTCTCCAAGAGAAAACGAGAAATTGAGAATTGAAACTCCCAGAGCCCAGATCGTGAAATCGATCTCATCCGTTGGTTTGGATGGACACGTGTCATCTGATCAATGATACCAAGGATTATGCATGGACAAAGGAAAGAAGGAAAATCCATCTATTGAAGAGGATAGATGTCAATAGATCTTCCATTCCAGAAGATATCAAGTCAGTAGCAATAGGGTTTGAGAGTTGAAACTCACGGAGCCCGGATCATGAAGGAAACCCCAATCGTTGAAGGAGGAAGGAGAGATCTGGTCCATAGACTTGAGAGGACAGATCTGAACCATCCATTCAAGAGCACCATCAATATCATGAGATCGACGGTCATGCTCCATTGTGGGGCCAGAACATGCTCGGGCCTTAATCCTTCATGAGTGGGCTGCAATTGAAACCATGGTTTTGGAGAAAGGACGGGTGGAGGCTCATGGTGAATTACAGGGTGAAAATCAGTTTGGTCTAAACCACCTTTGGACACGCCCGCAATCGCTTGGTCACATGAAGCTCATAGCCCAAGTTCATATCATGAAATGGAGCCAGCGCTCACTATACAGAAATTGGGAAGTGCCTTTTGAATAAGTGCTTGGTCATCGCCAGTGGTCATGTGAAGGAAGGAGTTAGAAGCCAAAGAAGCCATGAAGGATGCAGAAGGTACACAAAGAGTATAAAAATGCAGAACAAAGAATAAATGGGTGTTGTTTTTTAGAGTGATTCATGTGAGAAGAGAGACGTTAATGCAGGAGAGAAGAGTAGCGTAGCAGAATAGTGATGAGACTGGTAAGCCATAGATAAACACGGTATCATTGTGGTAAAGTTATAAAAAGAAAATATTTATATTTCAGGGTGGTAGGGAGATGCTAGGGAGGACTGGTGTCCTCAAAGTTTTAAGTGGGTGCTTGAACACATGGAGTTGTAGCATCCATCTGGTTGCAGCTAGAAAAACCAGGGTGGTAGGGTGGTGCAAGGGAGAACTATTGTTCTCTGTTATACAGGTTGGTGCCTGTCTAACAGGAAGTTGGTGCTTCCATCCAGTTGGTGCTGGAACACTCAGGGAGTTGGTGCTTCCTTCTAGTGGGTACTAGAGAAACTAGAGAGTTGGTGCTCTCAGCAAGTTGTTTCTTGTAAAACAGATGTTGTAGTAGCCTTAAGAGGAGCTAGAGATCATAAAATTGATAATGTAAAGAAAATAAAGATTACTTATCATATCAAGAAGAAGAGGATTTTCCCTTTATGGGTTTCCTCAGGAAATATCTGTCTCTATATATTTCATGTGTGTGATTGATGTTTAATATTCTATTGCTTACTTCCTTACATCATTGTGATCATCATTGAGTGTTATGTAAAGAGTTTAAAATGGGCATAATAATTTAACCACAGTAACAACTAATTCACCCCCCCTCTCAGTTGTCTAACAATTGGTATCAGAGCTAGTTCCTTTTATCTAAAGGTAGATCACTAAGCTTAAACATGTCAAGTCATGAAGTAACTTCAACCAATAAGGCCCCTTTGTTCAATGGAACAAACTTTGCCTTCTGGAAAGTTAGGATGAGAACCTACATAATGTCTTTAGGTGTAGATGTCTGGGATGTGGTAGACACTGGTTATGTAAAGCCAGTTGTACTAGCTAATAAGGATGACAAGATAGAATTCAGCTTCAGTGCTAAGGTTATGATTTTTGTTCTGAGTGGGCTTGCAGAACAAGAATTTGTAAAAGTTATGCACTTAGAAACTACCAAATAAATGTGGGACAAACTCATTAGCAGTTATGAAGGTAATGAGAAGGTAAAGGATGCCAAGATTCAAACCTATAGATTATAGTTTGAACAGCTAAAGATGAAAGAGGATGGCACTGTTGGGAAGTACTTTCTGAGAGTTGATGAACTAGTGAATGCCATGAAGAGTCTTGGTGAGAAGTTTGAAGATGTAGTTTTAGTCCAGAAGATTTTAAGATCGTTGCCAGATAGGTTCAACCCAAACTTAATGATCTAAAAACTTAATTATCTAAAAACTCTACCTTTTGATCAACTTCTAGGAACATTGACTGCATTGGAAATGAGGATAGGTAAATATAAATCCACCTCTAGAGAAACATCTTTTAAAGGAGATAAGATTGAGGATTCTGAGCCTGATGAAATTGAAGATTTTTTTTTTTGAAGACTGAAGAAAGGATCAGGAAAGTATCAAGGAAAGTTTTCCTTCAAGCTTTTTAACTGTGTAAAGATAGGCCACTTTGCATCTAAGTGTCCACACAAGAAGCAGGATCAGAATTCTGAAGGTGAAAAGAAGTACAAACCCAGGATATTTGGTAAAAATAAAATTTTATGTGTAAACAATGATGACTCCTCAAAAGACACATATAGTAACTCTTCCTGTGAGGATAAGGTTAATGAATTGGTGCTTATGGCCAAAGAGGATTATGATAATAAAAGCACAGGAATTAATTTCGACGATGAAGAAGTTGTGGTTGACCTAGAAAAAGAATTGATTAGTGCTCTAGAAGAAAATGCTAGACTCGGATCTAAGAAGAAAAAGAAAAAACAATTGTTGATACAGTTTGAGAAAGAAAATAAAGAACCTAATGAAACCTTTTCCCTGATAAAAGTGGAATTAGAAGAGGCAAAGAAAATAGAGGACATTCTAAAAAAACAATTATTAAAAAAGAAGGCAAGATGTGAAGCCCTGGAAGAAGAGGTAGTAAAAACCAGAAAAGAGATGGAGAAGTTTAAAACATTGTATCTTCAAAACCTTCCTAGCATTAAAGCCACAATAGAACTAAATGACATTTTGAGCAAACAGAGATCTCCATTGCTGAATACTGGTTTAGGCTATGTAAATGGTTCAAGCAGCAAACAGCCAGAAAGAAAAGATCCAGTAAAGATGATCAAGTTCCAAGTCATAAGACAATTAGACCATGAGAGTACTCTATCACCTAAAGCTAATAAAGACAAGATGATCCCTGATCAGAAACAAAGAGATCAGAAGATGGAGCAAAAAATTCCAAGAAGAAGGCCATCCTTCAAGTACCAAAATTTCTTTCATGGCTACTGTTTTTACTGTTCTAATTTTGGTCATAAGATTGTAAACTGTCAAATTAAGTTTAGAGACATGTAACTCAGGAGGTCAAGAAATAGACAATATTTAAAATATAGAACTAAGAAGCCAATGAATAGACAACGTAGCACCAATCACTTTGACCTAATGAACAATGAGCTCGAATGTTATAATTGTCATAACTTTGGCCATAAAGCTGCAAACTACCATTTGAAGAAGTACAAGGCAGATCCAAGGATAAATTCTTTAGCTAGAAATGTCAGCACATGGAAAAAGAAAGAGAGTGAAAAATGTGGTCTAGTACTTTCAGCTCAAAAACAAAAAGACCCCTGGTATATAGACAGTGGTTGTTCCAAGCACATGACTGGAGACAAGGATAATTTTTTGTCTATAAGTAAAAGAAAAACAGGAAATGTAACCTTTGGAAATAATGAACTAGGTAAAATCAAGGGTAAAGGGATGGTGAGTTTGAGTAATGGTAAAGGAAAATCCCAGGATGTTCTGCTTTTAGATGCGCTAAAACATAATTTACTTAGTGTAAATCAAATGTGTGATAGAGGATGCGAAGTGGTGTTCACTTCCAAATACTATAAGATGAAGTTTGTAAATTCAAGACAAGTGGTGGCTAAAGGCATAAGGACATATAATAATGTATATGTGATGAAAGAAGATAGAGAAGTGTCATCTAAGAAAACATGATGAGAGATGTTTATGGAATAGGAGACTTGGACATATAAAATTTGACCACTTAATCAAGCTCAAAAATCTTGAGGCAGTAAAAGATCTTCCAAGAATATCAAAGCCACAAGATTCTCTGTGTAAACCCTGCCAAGTAGGAAAGCTAACCAAGACACGGTTTAAATCCAAGAACTCTACTTCAATAGATAAACCACTCCAATTAGTTCAAATGGATCTATGTGTACCATCAATAAAGGAAGGCACATGGAAGGAAAACTACTTCATGCTAATCATTGATGATTACTCCAAACTAACATGGGTTGCTTTCCTCAAAGAAAAAGCTGAAGCATTTGAGAAATTTAAAATATTTAAGGCTTTAACTAAGAATCAAACAAGTAACATATTAAAGGTTGTGAGATCAGACAGAGGAGGAGAATTTATGTCAAGTGATTTCAAGGAGTTATGTGATAAACATGGGATCAAAAGAGAATACACAATCCCAGGAACCCCACAACAAAATGGAGTAGTTGAGAGGCAAAACAAAACAGTTCAGCAAATGGACAGGTCAATGATGAATGAGAAGAACATTGGTTAAACATATTGGGTAGAAGCAATACACACATCAATCCATATTCTTAATAAATCTCACCTCAGACCACACAGTGATAAGACACCCTATGAACTGTGGCATGGAAGACCTACTACAATCAAACATTTCAAAGTCTTTGGGATTAAGTGCTACATAAAGAACAATAATGAGAACCTTGGCAAGTATGATGACAAGGCTGATGAAGGCATCTTCTTAGGGTGTGCTATAAACAGTAAAGGATACAGATTCTATAATAAGAGGCTACATAAATTGGTTGATTGTATTGACATAAAAGTTGATGAAGGAGTTCCAGTAAGAGAGGTGAACAATATTGAATCAACAACAGAGGATATAGGTGAATTTGAAGCTGAACAGGTCCAAGAATAAAAAAAAGAAGACTCTAAGTCAGATGAAGATTCAAATACTCATGCAGACTCAAATCAGCAGACAACATCAAATTTGTCCTCCAGAATTACTTAAAAGAATCATCCTGTAAGTTAGATAATTGGTGAGAAAGAAAAAGGTGTACAAACCAGGAGAAGGATAATCAAAAACACCAAGCAATCACATATAGCCTTCATATCCTTGGTGGAACCCAAGAACTTCAATGAACCCAGTGAATATGTAAACTGGTTAAAATCAATGAATGAGGAATTGAACTAGATTGAAAAGAAAGACACTTGGGAACTCGTTCCTAGGCCAGAAAATAAAAATGTAATAGGCTCCAAATGGGTCTACAAAAATAAGATGAATGAGAAAGGAAATATTGTAATAAATAAAGCCTGATTGGTCTGTAAAGGGTATGCTCAAATAGAAGTACTGGATTTTGATGAAACATTTGTGCTTGTAGCAAGATTAGAAGCTATTAGAATGTTTCTTGCCTATGCTTGTCATAAACATTTTAAATTCTATCAAATGGATGTCAAGTCATATTTTCTAAATGGAGATCTAAAAGAAGAAGTCTATATGGAACAACCAAAGGGTTTCCAACTGTCAGATAACCCTGACTTTGTCTGCAAGCTGAAGAAAGCCTTATATGGGTTGAAACAAGCTCCTCGTGTCTGGTATCACAGACTAGATACGTATCTACAAGACAAAGGGTTCAAGAGAGGAATAGATGACAACAATCTATATATCAAAACAGAAAGTAATGATCTGCTCATTGTGTTGGTCTATGTAGATGACATCATCTTCGATAGTAATAATTCTTCATTGGTAAAATGGTTTTCTTTTACCATGCAGTCTGAATTTGAAATGTCTATGATAGGGGAACTGTCATTTTTTCTTGGCCTACAAATTACTCAGGCGTCTAAAGGAATATTTATTTCTCAAGAAAAATATCTAAGAGAAATGTTGAAAAGGTTTCAAATGGAAGATTCTAAACCTATGAGCACACCTATGGTCACTGGATGTAATTTAAGCAAGGATGATGATTCACCTGATGTTGATCAGATTTCATATAGGTCTATTATAGGCAACCTATTGTATATCACAACATATCATCCAGACATAATGCATGCTATTGGAATGGTAGGAAGGTATCAGGATGCACCTAAACAGAGTCATTTGTTCATTGTGAAAATAATATTCAGATACTTGAAAGGAACAATGGACTATGGCCTATGTATCCTAGGAATCAAATTTTCAACTATCAGTCCATTCAGATGTTGATTGGGCTAATTGTGTGGATGAAAGAAAAATAATGAGTGGAGGTGCATTCTTCTTAGGAGATTCCCTTGTATCATGGTTGAGCAAGAAGCAAGGTTCCATTTCCTTATCAACTACAAAAGTTGAATACATTGCAGCTGCCACCTGCTGCACCCAAGTATTGTGGATGATTCAAACACTTACAGACTTGGAGGTAAAATGTACTACACCGATCCCAATTCATTGTGATAATACCAGTGTAATAAATCTGTCAAAGAAACCTGTGTTTCACTCCAAGACCAAGCATATACCCATCAAGTATCACTTCTTGAGGGAACAGGTGACCAAAACTGTTGTTTCTTTGCATTATATTCCTTCCAAAGATCAGATTATTGATATCTTCACTAAACCTCTTGCAAAATCTCGGTTTGAGTATCTACGCGAGAAGTTGGGCGTGAACCCATTATTAACCTAAGAGGGTTCATCCTGTCAGGGGGAGTATGTATTGGTTGAATATCTGATACCTCCGACAAGTACTGCAACAACTCAAGGGGGGCATGTTTTCTTTGACATTGATGTCAAAGGGGGAGAAAAGGAGTGGTCTGGATGCTAGAGTTGGATATATAAGTAGAACAGTGCAGTCGTTCAGGGTTTCCATCAATGCCAAAGGGGGATATTGTTGGCATGTTTACAAGAAAAGTGTGCTTTTCATTGATGGAAAGATCAGAGTGTGCATTGATGGAAAAAAAGGAACAACGTAAGCTCAGGTGAAGAATCAAACATTATGCAGAGATCCAAGCTCAAGAGAGATAGCGTTCTGAGATGCGCAGACGAGATCCCATACATCAAGGCTCGCAGAAGGATCAAAAGTCATGGCCTTTGACACTTAGATATTTGAGAAAGATAAAGCTCAGGAGGAGGAGTGATAGTGGTTGTTGGATCACCAATCCTAATTGCCCGATGTCCATTAGATCAGAGTCCAGTGACCAGAGGAAGTGCAGAGGAGAAGTACATATATGATCCATTGGATCTGAGCGCAGAGGATCAACAGCCGTTGGATCTAGTATAACTATGAAGAGGATAAGGTCAAGATCCATCCTCCAACTCCGCGAAATGAGAAATCATGATGAGATATGAATCATTGGATCCAGAGGACATGTGGAAAGAGATCAGCATTTCACTGACTCGCGAACTAGAAAAGTCAAAGATAAGATTTGTAGGAACTCGCGAAACGTGAAATCCCGATGAGATCTAAACCATTGGATCCAGAGGACACATGGTGAGAGATCAGCATTTCGCTGACTTGCGAAGTGGAAAATTCAAAGGTAAGAGTTGTAGGAACTCACGAAACGTGAAGTCCCGATAAGATCTAGACCATTGGATCAAAGATGATTGTGGACCATTGATCTAGAGTATTTCAGATATCAGGAGTTGGAAGGGTCAGGGTTGGATCACGTTCAAACACCGGACTCGTGAAGTCGCGATTTGATCACTGTCATCGATCAAAGGGAGAGCGAGGACCATTGATTCGAGAAGGACATGTTCCAGACCACATCAACAAGGAAAGGTGGCATACTATGTCAGCAAGGACACGTGGTGCAATCAAACAATGACAAGTGTCAAGTTGTTTCGGTATTTTAGGTATGTGCAAATCACAAATTTGAGTGACATGTGGCAGCTTCTTGGCTCATGAAATATCATCGAGTGACGCAAGAGTTACGTCACTCTGATAGTTTTGATTTAGGAGTTTTACCACCAGTACTTTCCCAAAGACCTGAAGTCCCTAAGGCCGAAGTCCTAGAGCGGAGGATAGTCGTTGGATTAAAGAGGACATGCGTTAGTGGATTGTCAACTCCGGGAAAAAAAAAGGAAGGATGAACGAGAGTTTGAGAATTAAAATCTCTGAATTCTGGAGACATGAAGGAGATCTCGACCATTGATCTAAGAGAGACATGTGTCGTTGGATCATGGGCTCCGAGTGAAATGCTCTGGGAACAAACGATAACTTGAGAACTGAAACTCCCAGAGCCCGGATCATGAAATCGATCTCGTTTGTTGGTTTGGAGGGACACATGTCATCTCATCGTTGAGACCAAGGATTGCACATGGAAAAAGGAAATCCATCGATTGAAGAATACAGACATCAACATATCTTCCATTCCGGAAGATATCCAGTCAACAGCAACAGGGTTTGAGAGTTGAAACTCCTGGATCCCGGATCACGAAGGAAACCTCGGTCGTTGATGGAGGAAGGAGAGATCTGGTCTGCAGACTTGAGAGGACAGATCTGAACCATCCGTTCAAGAGAACCATCAAGATTGTGAGATCAATGGTCATGCTCCATTGCAGGGCCAGAATATGCTCGGGCCTTAATCTTTCATGAGGACACGTGGAGGCTCATGGTGAATTGCGGGGAGAAAAGAAGTTTTTTCTAAACCACCTTTGGGCACGCCCACAATTTCTTGGTCACATGAAGCTCATAGCCCAAGGTCATATCGTGAAATGGAGCCAACACTCACTAGACAAAAATTGGGAAGCGCCTTTTGAATAAGCGCTTGGTCACCATTGGTGATCATGCGAAGGAAGGAGTTAAAATCTAAAGATTTCATAGTTTATTGGTTGTAAATGACAAAGAATATGAAGAGTCTCGACTACCAGAGAAGCTAAGGAATCTCATCATAACGGGCATTGATGATGAACTCACAGGCAACAGAACCGCCAGAGAAGATGAAGAGTTGCCATGATGATAAGGAGATGACTCGACGTGACAAATGCATGCAGAACAAAGAATAGATGGGTGTTGTTGTTGAGATTGATTCATGCAAGAAGAGAGACGTTGATGTAGGAGAGGAGAACAGTGATGAGACTGGTAATCCATAGATAAACATTGTATCACTGTGAAAAATTTATAAAAAGAAAATATTTATGTTTCAGGGTGGTAGGGAGGTGCTAGGGAGGACTGTTGTCCTCAGAGTTTCAAGTAGGTTTTTGAACACAGGGAGTTGTATCTTCCATTTGGTTGCAGCTAGAAAAACCAGGGTGGTAGCGTCCTGCAAGGGAGAACTATTTTTCTCTGTTATACAAGTTGGTGCCTGTGTGACAGGAAGTTGGTGCTTCCATCCAGTTGGTGCTGCAACACTTAGGGAATTGGTGCTTCCTTATAGTGGGTGCTAGAGAAACTAGAGAGTTGGTGCTCTCAACAAGTTGCTTCTTGTAAAACATAGGTTGTAGCCTCAAGAGGAGCTGGAGCTCATAAAATTGATAATGTAAAGAAAATAAATATTACTTATCATATCAAGAAGAAGAGGTTTTTCCATTTATGGGTTTCCTTGGGAAATATCTGTCTCTATATATTTCATGTGTGTGATTGATGTTTAATATTCTATTTCTTACTTCCCTACATCATTGTGATCATCAATGAGTGTTCTATAAAGAGTTTAAAATGGGCATAATCATTTAATCACAGTAACAACGGATTCACCCCCCCCTCTCAGTTGTCCAACACTATGGTATTCAATTTCTATGATAAAAATGAAATGGTCATATGTACTTATATTAAAATGTTTTTATTAGAAAAATCACATGATTTTTACACGTATGTCACCACAACTAGGTTCCCCTCACTAGATTTTATTATCTTCCTAACACGATAACATGTACCTTCCCACTAGATAAACTTGAACTTTCTTAGCTAGCTTATATATAGCCTCATACTAGATATAATTTAACCCCCATATGGACTTTTATATGGCTCACCATTGGCCAAATATTGAACTCTTAGCTAGCTTAAATCGTGTCTCCCACTAGCTAGTCTTAAACTCTTGTTACATTTTATCTAACCTATAATTATCTTGTCTCCCACTAGTTAGTTGAATTTCTTTAACCTTTACCAGCTTTGTGATACTAAACCTGAACAAAGGGATGAGTGATCCAATTTGGAATCCATGTATATAATTCACCTCTTTATAGTATTCGAGTTACATATTATTAAAATATGGATATCATGGATTATCTTTGATGATACTAATTTTATGTTCATTTTCTTTTCCTTTTCATAATCCTTGCATTTGTATTAAAATTAGAGAATCAACAATTTTTATGATACCAGACATAGTAATGGTCAATTATCTTGATTAAAGTACCTTATATATAAAGCCCCAGTGTGCATATAGGTACCTTTTAAACATTTTAAAACTTCCAGAAATGCAACATGCAATTTTTCTATGTTTTCACTTTTGCAATTTATATAATGTAGAATTATAGATACGATTTAGTAATAACTTCGAAATATAGTTATTAAAATGAAGATTTGAAAATTATCATTTTAGAAGTCAATTATTTTCTTTAAAGTGATGGTTTTAAAATTATTATTCTCAAAGTTAATTTTTTTCTTTAAAGTAGATTGGAATATCATCATGGATTAGAGCTTGAAGCTTACAACTACTAGTATATCACAAAATTATTTTAGATGTGCTTTTATGTTGGTGCATTAAATGTAGTAGCTTAGAGAGAACATTTCAGGAGTTATCTATTGTTTTCTCTTCAAGTGTATCTATTCAATTATTCTTAAACCATTCTATATATGTATTTCTCAGAAGGCATAGAGTTCTTGTTAGAGAGAGTGAATTTTTTGATCTCACACTCACTTGTTTGATTCTAGTTGTTGAATTTGTGTTGTAATACCATGCATTGTCTTGAAAAGTTGAAGTATTGCAAAAGATGTATCATTGAGTCTTCAAGTTATTATAGTTATTGTTTTAATTCAAAAATTTTATGGATTGGTCTTTAATTCCAAATGATCATTTATTTTGGTATACCTAGTCATGACTAGAGTCTTTGAAACGTGCTCAGTAGTCTTTGGACTTCGGATCTAATAAGAAATGATGGATAATTTATAAAATAACATATTTTCTTTGAGATCAAAATTTGTCCTCTGTATCTACTTACACCAAATACTTTGGCGATTTAAGTGTCTCCACTCTTTATATTGACATATTTGAACTTTCTAATGTACTTCTAAATTGAGCTTCATTATGTAAATTCAAAGTTATATACACAAAATACATATACTTTAAACATTACAGAGAGGATCTTGGGAGGGACCTTCCTTTTTTTAGAGGATCTTAGGAGGGACCTTTTCTTTTTGTTAAAAAATATTGTATTGTGGTTCACTAAATCAAGTGGAAACTACATCTTCCAAGCCTTTCTTCATATACTACATTTGGAATATAAAACTACCGAGAATAAATTGATACATCCATACATATTTTTACCCAAAAAATCAAATTTCAAGGTTGTCCAAAAAATTTCATCCTAGATTCTAAAGATTATTGATTGAGGCTTATTTGTCTACTAGCCTTATTGGGTTCTTTATACCTATGATATAACATAATAGAATTCTAAAAATAATTTCATGAAATTTCCTTATCATTTTTGGACCAAGTGATGTCCCTTATTCATATATAATAAACCCAGATAATGGACATGATTTTGATAAATTTCAAACTGCCTAACTTTGCATATAACTTGTGTTCTCTAAACATCTTTAAAACAAGGGCCAAGTGATCCTCATGATCCTCTTCTAGAAACTTGCCTTTGAATTCTTGCGACACTGGGAAGTCTTCAAGCCTGGGCACTTCATCATTGTGGTATAACACACAATGAAACCAATTGGCAATGTTTTTTGAAGAACTTCTTCAATGGCATAAATGATATATACCATATAATCCTAGGATTGTCTTGAATGGTTCGGGCGTTCCCTTCCTTATTGTTGCAATCAAAATCTTTACTATGGCAATAGAATTTGACTCTGTGGCTCCAATAAATCCATGGTGATTAATACATCCTATCCAAGGGACAATCGAGTCAATATTTCACTTATGTCCCTCATGGTGTCGATGGCTAAAAAATCTAACTACAACTTGTTATGCTCAAATCGCTTGACTTTGCAACTTTCAATTAATTTAGGGGCAACATAACTATGACTAAATAGAAATATATTGACTCTAAATATTACTTGGAATCTCCAGTATGATAGATGGATCATCTACCTGTTGATCTTTAAGAGTTGCATAAATCTTGCACACACTATCAATATTGCATAAAATGTGTACTTCTCACACATTGCTAACACCTTTAGCATTTCCCTTTCTCCACAATTTGTCTCTAGAATAATGATTATTTCTTTTCATAGAGCACTGTGTAGTTCCTAACTTTCTTTCATCTATACTTCCAATCAATTTTTCATTACACTGGTTGATTTGGATGTAGAATACTCTGCGTAGCATTGAATAAGGTTTATACCACTTTTGATTCTTCTCTTGTTTTTCCCTATTCTTATGTTTCCATTTCTTATGTAAATATTGCTTATCTTTGGAGTTGATTCGAAAAATCCTCTTTAGATGTCATTTGGCTTCATGGATTGGAAAGAACTCACCTTCCATTGTTCATCCTTGATATAGGATATGTATTCCAAACATTACATGGTCATTTTTCATGCAAAATATCTTGAATTTTCAATTGACTTCCCATTCTCTGATTTTCTTCACCTTTCAGCGGTGCTTCCACCACAATGAGGCTTTCCTTGTAAGGTCAGAAATTGCTATTTTTTCTTGATGGTTTCCCATGTAATTATGCAATTGGAAGTATTTATTTACTCCTATAAACCATGCCTCTACTTTCATAGTTTTCATGTCTCTATCAAAGGTAGATGGCATTGCCTTTTTTGTTTTTGGAGAACATCTCATTTTATCTACTTGTTTTTCACTTTCATGAAAAATCTCAAGGGATTATAAGCAAGTATAAGTAAAGTATAGTTTCTTTGATCCTTGATTTCTCCTATTTACCTTTATCAAGTTTTTTATTTCACTATAATGACCTATACGTTTCCACTAAATTCCACAACAATTGACATCGATGTTTTCTCAATCTTTCATCATACATTAGGAGAAATTTTATTCACTGAAGATCACTTATTTAATCACTTCATTTTTTTTAATAGAGTGGCTAATTGCATTTCTAATAATTTATCTCTACACTTATTTATTCACTTCATTTTATTTAGTAGATTGGAAAACTATGTTTTCTCATCATTTATCTCTACACTTATTTAATCACTTCATTTTCTTTAGTAGATGGGATAGTGCCTTAATGCCTTGATTAGACAGAATAGTTCTTAGGATTTTTTTTGGCGCTCATTCAATAAAAAAAATTTCTTCATGAGATTGAATGGGACTTGGGACAATTTAATAATTGTTTCTCATATGAAAGGCTATGTTAGTGCTTTCATTTCTACTAGGATGGCAGGACATGTCGAAGCCTTTACTAGATGGAAATACATTCTTCTTCTTATGATAGAAGAAGACATGGATAAATTTGTCAAATTTGTAAACTTCATAATGAATCTCAATCATTCATTTTTTAAGAAACTCAAAATGCCACTTTAAAATACTTTCTCGTTCCTTGGAGGGGTCAACAATCGGTTGACTTTATGTTGGATTATTGAAAGGGGGGTGAATCAGTAATAGAGAAATAATATCATTTTTAACGAAATAATCCAAGTGTTATATCAATGTAGAATTATCATCCAATAATAAGCAATGAAAAAATGAAAAATCATACACATACACAGTACACTAGTGTTTTATGTGGAAACCCAAAGAGGGAAAAAACCACGGAATTCTTTTTCTTATATGTCTTGAAGAATTACATTCATTGGAAGCACCAAATTCCTTTGTTTTCTAGATGCAACTGGAAGGAGGCTCCAACACCCTAGTTTCTCAGGCTACAGCCCGAGGGAAGCTTCAACTCCCTAATTCTTTGGCTACAACCAGAAGGAGGCTACAACCCCTTATGTTCACTGGCTACAACCACATTTCCTTGCCCCATCCAACTGCCCTAAAATATAAATTCCAAATGTAGTCAACCTTTCAATGTCAGTGAATCAACTACTGCCACTGTCAACCTGTACCAATAACCTGTAACAACTTGTACCAAACAACCTGCACCAAACAACCTGAACCAACATGTACCATGCATCAACCATGCATCAACCATGCATCAACCATGCATCAACCTTGACTCATAAATATGTACCAGTTATACACCTCATGTATGTTCCAACTCATCAACTACTTTTCTCAACCATGTACCCAACATGTACCTCAACCATATACCAAACACATACACCAATATAACCATCAAAAGTTATCTAACAATTCATCACTCTATCCATAAACCAAATACCATAAACCCTTACATCAAACCATGTTCCACAACCTCATTTTTATATAGCCTCAAGCTAAACCAACAACTTCAGCAACACATCACAACCAAAAGACCAATACCCATATGCCAAATACCAACAACAAAATACCAACTGTATCCTTCAACAAATCTGATATATGTAGCAATACTAAACATCCAATACCATATCAAGAGCTAAACCCTAGCTCACAAAACATACCTCAAACAAGATGTGCCATATCTCTCATAAAAAGATCCCAACCATGTTGTTGCCACAATTGTTTTGCCGCACTTTTTCTGTCAGGATTTTTCTGCCGCACTTTTTCTGTCGTGATTTTTCTGTCGTGATTTTTCTGTTGCGATTTTTCTGATTTTTCTTCTGCACTTTTTCTGCCACGATTTTTCTGCCGCAATTTTTCTACCGCACTTTTCCAACTGCACTTTTTCTGCCGCACTTTTCCTACGCACTTTTTTGGAAGCACTTTTTCTGTCACACTTTTCCTGCCGCACTTTTTCTACCACACATTTTATGCCACACTTTTCTCTATCAGTAATACCTTCCCAAATAACCTTTCACAAAATAGATATTCAATGATATTCAATAGGTTCAAGTGTGATTAAATTAGAGAGCCTTGCCACTTATTTAAAATTTCATGTACTGTCCAACTTTCCTTATTTTAGGGAGCTCTCCATTAACTTTATTATTTAAATAACTTATTTTGCAAATACTTTGACTACTTTGACCTTTTGGGGCTTCTAGATGACTCATGAGGGTTCTCCAACTTCACATGGACATAACTCTCTAACTGTGAGGAGTTATGTGAGGTTCCACATACCACTGGAAATGGCATGACATGTACTATCCATCTAGAATAGTCTTACCTGCAAATATATCAAAAATCATACCATTATCCATCAAACAAACTTGATTCCATTACCCAAACCTTTGTGCTACTGGAATTTCTTCAAGGGTTGACATCAATGACAACCAACCCAAATAATCAACACTTTATACATACATTGAAGTACCACTTTGAAAATTGTTGATCATTTTTTTACTTCTCCATGGTTTCACAATGTTCACCCTTATTCAATTGAATATCTTATACAACCTAGAAAGTACATATATGTGTGCAATTTAGAAGTGTATTAACTTAAAATTATAAATTCATAATGTAGAGGCAAACATTGAAGACACAAATTTTGAGAGCATAAGAATTGGAAGGTATCAATTATAAGCCTTCATAACTATAAATGAAATACAACATACTATTTGCAAGGAATTTTCGAACATATGGAATGGATATGGAGGAGTGTTTTCCACAACTATGTGCAATCCTTGTTTAATTTATAACCTTGAATCGATGCTATGAACTAACAAGGCCAATGTGCACTCTCACAAACATAGGCTCACAACCCACTCATCATTACACTCTAATATCCAATGCACTAGAAATGAAAGAGCACGATTCATACACACTATACGGAAACACTATAACAATCAACTAAGCACTTTCTAGTCTATGTGTTAGAAAAACATTCCCTTCCCAATCATCTTCCTAGAAGAGAGCCCGTAATTTTCCCATCCTACTTGTTGGGTTAGAACACCATAAAATGCCCCATAGAATATTTTGATTTTTCTCTTCACTACCATCTCTCCATAGATGCATGAAAAGTCTTAGCGAGTCAACCTCACCCTATGCCAAGATACTTCTCAATTCCTCCCACCTAGTTGGGGATTATCACATGTATACCTTTCTCATTGTCCTCATAGGTATTAGCCTTGGGCGCTTTCTAGGAATTCAAATCATCACAAAATTTTGTCACATATACATAATATTTACAATGTGGGCCACCCTTGACCTAAAATCCAAGAAAAACAGTATAAAATGACATTTAATTCTTGTGTAAGATACATACACATAAGCCCATGGTCCAAAGAGGGAATTCAAAATGGTTGCTTCTCTCCACCTCACTACTCCTCTCTACCTTAGTGCTTCTATTTACAATAGTTATGTAACTATGGTATTTAATTTCTATGATAAAAACAAAATGGTCATATGTAGTTCTATTAAAATGTTTGTATTAGAAAATCACAGGATTTTTACACTTATGTCACCACAACTAGGTTCCCCTCATTAGCTTTTATTATCTCCCTAACATGATAACATGTACCTTCCCACTATATAAACTTGAACTTTCTTACCTAGCTTATATATATCCTGATACTAGCTATAACTTAACCCCCATATCGACTTCTATATGGCTCACCATTGGACAAATCTTGAACTCTTAGCTAGCTTAAATCTTGTCTCCCCCTAGCTAGTCTTCAACTCTTCTTACATTTTATCTAACCTATAATTATCTTGTCTCCCACTAGTTAGTTGAATTTCTTTAACCTTTACCAACTTTGTGATACTAAACCTGAACAAAGGGATGAGTGATCCAATTTGGAATCCATGTATATAACTCACCTATTTATGGTATTAGAGTTACATATGATTAGAATATGGATATCATGTATTATCTTTGATGATACTAATTTTATGTTCATTTTCTTTTCATTTTCATAGTCCTTGAATTTGTATTAAAATTGGAGAATCATCAATTTTTATGATACCATACATAGTAATGGTCAATTATCTTGATTGAAGTACCTTTTATATAAATCCCTAGTGTGCATATAGGTACCTTTTAAACATTTTAAAACTTTGAGAAATGCAACATGCAACTTTTCTATGTTTTCATTTTTGCAATTTATATAAGTAGAATTATAGATACAATTTAGTAATAACTTCGGAATATAGTTATTAAAATAAAGATTTGAAAATTATGATTTTAGAAGTCAATTTTTTTCTTTAAAGTGATGGTTTTAAAATTATTATTATCAAGCCCCCAGGGGGCAGCTCAATTGGCAAGTGCCGTGAATATGAAGTGATATGAAGTTCCATGTGGTTTTGAGTTCAAATCCCCCTGACTTATCCTGTGTGTCGCGTAAGGGGCATCGTGGGCACACCTGGATGTTATAGTGGTAGCAGTTGGATAAAACCACCATGTGTAACGCGATTAGGTGCCCAACTAGTTGCTGATTCTGCCAGACATAAAAAAATATAATATAAATAAATTATTATTATCAAAGTTAATTTTTTTCTTTAAAGTATATTGAAATATCATCATGGATTTACAGCTACTAGTATATCACAAATTTATTTTAGATGTGTTTTTATGTTGGTGCATTAAATGTGGTAGCTTAGAGAGAAACTTTTAGGAGTTATCTATTGTTTTCTCTTCAAGGGTATCTATTCAATTCTTATTAAACCATTGTATATATGTATTTCTTAGAAAGCACAGAGTTCTTGTTAGAGAGAGTGAAGATTATGATCACATACTTGCTTGTTTGATTATAGTTGTTGAATTTGTGTTGTAATACCATGGATGTAGAATACTCTGCTTAGCATTGAAGAAGGTTCATACCCATTTTGATTCTTCTAGTGTTTCTCCTTATTTTTACGTTTCCAATTCTTATGCATAGTTTTCATGTCTCTGTCAAAGCCTCTCTTTTTTTTTAAGAACATCTCATTTTATCTACTTGTTTTTCACTTTCATGAAAACTCTCAAGGGATTCTAAGGATGTATGAGTAAATTATAGTTTCTTTGATCCTTGATTTTTCTTCTTTACCTTTATCATATTTTTTATTTCACTATAGTGACCTATACTTTCCCACTAAAGTCCACAACAATTGACATCGATGTTTTCTCAAGTTTTCATCATACACTAGAAGAAATTTTATTCACTTGATCACTTATTTAATCACTTCATTTTTTTAATAGAGGGGCTAATTGCATTTCTAATCATTTATCTCTACACTTATTTAATCACATCATTTTATTTATTAGATGGGATAACTATGTTTTCTCATCATTTAGCTCAACACTTATTAAATAATCACTTCATCTTCTTTAGTAGATGGGATAATGCCTTAATTCCTTGATTACACAGAATGGGTCTTAGGATTTTTTTGGCACTCATTCAATATTTTTTTATTCTTCGTGAGATTGAATGGGACTTGGAACAATTTAATAATGTGTTCTCATATGAAAGTCTATGTTAGTGTTTTCATTGCTACTAGGATGGAAGGACATGTCGAAGCCTTTACTAGATGGAAAGGCATTCATCTTCTTATGATAGAAGAAGACTTGGATAAATTCATCAAATTTTTAAACATCATAATGAATCTCAATCATTCCATTTTTAAGAAACTCAAAATGCCACTTGAAAATATTTTATCACTCCTTGGAGGGCTTAGCAATCGGTTGAATTTATACATACATTGAAGCATCACTTAGAAAATTGTTGATCAATTTTTTACTTCTCCATGGTTTCACAATGTTCACCATTATTGAATTGATACTCTTATACAACCTAGAAAGTACATGTATGCATGCAATTTAGAAGTATATTAACATAGAAGTATAAATTCATAATGTAGAGGCAAACATTGAATACACAAATTTTGAGAGCATAATAATTGGAAGGTATGACTTACAAGTATTCATAATCATAAATGAAATACAACATACTATTTGCAAGGAATTTTTGAACATATGGAATGGCTATGGAGGAGTGTTTTTCCATAACTATGTGCAATCCTTGTTCAATTTCTAACCTTGAGTCGATGCTATGAACTAACAAGGCCAATGTGAATTCTCACAAGCATGGGCTCACAACCCACTCATCATTGCACTCTAATATCCTATGCACTAGAAATGAAAGAGCACAATTCATGCACACTCTAAGGAAACACTATAAAAATAAACTAAGCACTTTCTAGTCTATGTGTTAGTCAAACATTCCCTTGCCAATCATCTTTCTAGATGAGAGCCCATAATTTTCCCATCCTACTTGTTGGGTTAGAACACCATAAAATGTCCCATAGAATATTTTGATTTTTCTCTTCACTACCATATCTCCATAGATGCATGAAAAGTATTAGTGAGTCAACCTCACCCTATGCCACGATACTTCTCAATTCTTCCCACCTAGTTGGAGATTCTCACATGCATACCTTTCTCATTGTCCTCATAGGTAGTAGCCTTGGGCACTTTCTAGGAATTCAAATCATCACAAAAGTTTGTCACTTATACATAATATTTACAATGTGGGCCACCCTAGGCCTAAAATCCAAGAAAAACGTTATAAAATGACATTTAATTATTGTGTAAGATCCATACACATAGGCCCATGGTCCAAAGAGGGCATTCAAAATGGTTGCTTCCCTCCACCTCACTACTCCTCTCTACTTTAGTGCTTCTATTTACCATAGTGATGTAACTATGGTATTTAATTTCTATGATAAAAATAAAATGATCATATGTAGTTCTATTAAAATGTTTGTATTAGTCCCCGGATGGGGTGCTAGTGGAGTCCCTGTGGCGATGGATGGGACCGGACATGGTGCAAGGCAACACAGAGCCACGTGACCAGCCCGTGCAGCAGGACAGTGCCGTCCCGGGAGAGTAATTGCATTTAAATATGCCATGATGGCCGAGGTAAGGGGCATTAACGCCACCCTTTGCTCCTCCGTAATTTGTATTATGGCTTGGCTCATGGTATTTGGCATTGCACCTTGTTTGCGGTCTGAAGGGCTCCTCCCTTCACGGCGCAAACATAACCAGGCTCGTCCTGAGACTTTCTCCATTGTTTATCTACAATTCTGGTTCATCCCTGTCCAGACCTGCTCACCTGCATCCATGAAAGAAAGAATTAGAGGAAAGCCGAAGAGGGACTCACCCTGGAGGCCCCGTAGACCTCCTGTCTCACCTTCAACCTCCCCGATGACCGGCTCCTCCTCCCACCCCCAAACCATGTCCCTAGCTGCCACCCCACCACCTGTGGAGTCTGTTCATCTTCGCTCCGCGGCCACCCAGCCACCATCATCGTCTTTGCTCCTGCACTCCATGGCCACTATCCCGTGAGGGTCGCCTCCAATTCAACACTGTCCTCAGGACCCCCGAATGCAATTCATTGCGACCATGTCCTTCCCTGGATCCTCAAGTACCTGGAGAAGTGCACCACTGGCTTCTGGAGAATCCAAACAACTGCGTCTCCAACCTGCGACCCAAAACGACAGCGAGCACTTCAGAGAACGTTTGGGCATCCTGTATGATTTAGTTTTCGAGCTCCGGAGGGAGGTGGTGGACCTCAAGTTTCGTTTGCAGGCCACAGAAGACAACGTCGCCACCTTTCTACATATCCTCTCAACCATGCATTTGGAGCTCTCCTCGGACCCCACTGGCACTACTCCGGAGGAGGCACTTGACACTGAGATGGATAGCATGCTGCGACAGGCAGCAGCGAGGCAGAAGGAAGCGGAACGAAGCGGCCCAGTTGAGAACAAGGAGCGTGAGGAGCGCAAGGAGAATCACAGGGACGACCAACCGATCAACACCGAGGCAGAACCGTGGAAAGAGGACCTCCGAGCCACGTGGTTAGGCTTTTCGCCAGGTGTTTAGCTCTCTTTTGCTGTGCATCCAGTTTCTTTAGGCTCCTAGCCTAGATGACATTTAGGATGAACTTTGTTTGTTTTCTGAATCAGCAACTGTCTAAGACTGTTGAATTGGGGGCTGGCTGGACTGGTTTTCCCTTTGTTGGGGCAATCCAGTAACTACAGCCAGTTTCATTTTGTATTTTGGAAACTTTTTCAGCTCTAGCAGGCACTAAATATAATATATACTTCTTACTTACAAAAAAAAAAAATGTTTGTATTAGAAAAATCACACGATTTTTACACTTATGTCACCACAACTAGGTTCCCCTCACTATCTTTTATTATCTCCCTAACACAATAACATGTACCTTCCCACTAGATAAACTTGAACTTTCTTAGCTAGCTTATATATAGCCTCATACTAGCTATAATTTAACCCCCATATGGACTTCTATATGGCTCACCATTGGCCAAATCTTGAACTCTTAGCTAGCTTAAATCTTCTCTCCCACTAGCTAGTCTTCAACTCTTGTTACATTTTATCTAACCTATAATTATCTTGTCTCCCACTAGTTAGTTGAATTTCTTAACCTTTACCAGCTTTGTGATACTAAACCTGAACAAAGGGATGAGTGATCCAATTTGGAATCCATGTATATAATTCACCTCTTTATGGTATCGAGTTACATATGATTAAAATATGAATATCATGGATTATATTTTATGATACTAATTTTATGTTCATTTTCTTTTCCTTTTCATAGTCCTTGCATTTGTATTAAAATTGGAGAATCGTCATTTTTTATGATACCATACATAGTAATGGTTAATTATCTTGATTAAAGTACCTTTTATATAAATCCCTAGTATGCATATAGGTACCTTTTAAACATTTTAAAACTTCGAAAAATGCAACATGCAACTTTTCTATGTTTTCATTTTTGCAATTTATATAATGCAGAATTATAGATACAATTTAGTAATAACTTTGAAATATAGTTATTAAAATGAAGATTTGAAAATTATCATTTTAGAAGTCAATTTTTTTCTTTAAAGTGATGGTTTTAAAATTATTATTCTCAAAGTCAATTTTTTTCTTTAAAGTAGATTGGAATCTCATCATGGAAAAGAGCTTGAAGCTTACAGCTACTAGTATATCACAAATTTATTTTAGATGCATATTTTTGCCGATGCATTAAATGTGGTAGCTTAGAGAGAACATTTCAGGAGTTATCTATTGTTTCCTATTCAAGGGTATCTATTCAATTATTCTTAAACCATTGTATAAATGTATTTCTTAGAAGGAACGGAGTTCTTGTTAGAGAGAGTGAAGTTTATGATCTCATACTAGGTTGTTTGATTTTAATTGTTGAATTTGTGTTTTAATACCATGTATTGTCTAGAAAAGTTGAAGTATTGCAAAACATATATCATTGAGTCTTCAAGTCATTATAGTTATTGTTTTAATTCGAAAATTTTATGGATTAGTCTTTAATGCCAAATGATCATTTATTTTTGTATACCTGGTCGTGACTAGAGTCTTTGAAACATGTTCAATAGTCTTTGGACTTCATATCTAAGAAGAAATGATGGATAATTTGTAAAATTGCAAATTTTCTTTGAGATCAAAATTTGTCCTCTATATCTACTTACACCAAATACTTTGGGGATGGAAGTGCCTCCACTCTTTATATTGGCATCTTTGAACTTTCTAATGTACTTCTAAACTAAGTTTCATTATGTAAATTCAAATTTATATACACAAAATACATATACTTTAAACATTACAGAGAGGATCTTATGAGGGACCTTTCCTTTTTTAGAGGATCTTAGGAGGGACCTTTTCTTTTTGTTAAAAAAAACTATACTTTGGTTCAATAAATCAAGTGGAAACTACATCTTCCATGCCTTTAGGCATCTACTACATTTGGAATATAAAACTACCCAGAATAAATCGATACATTCATACATCTTGTTACCCAGAAAACCACCAAAAAATCAAATTTCAAGGTTGTCCAAAAACTTTCATTCTAGATCCTAAAGATATTGATTCAGGCTTATTTGTCTACTAGCCTTATTGTGTTTTTTATACCTATGATATAACATAATAGAATTCTAAAAATAATTTTTATGATTTCTTTATCCTTTTTGGACCAAGTGATGACCCTTCTTCATATATAATAAACCCAAATAATGGGCATGATTTTGATAAACTTAAAATTGCTTAACGTTGTATATAACTTGTGTTATCTAAACATCTTTAAAACAAGGTCCAAGTGCTCCTCGTGATCCTCTTCTAGAAACATGCCCTTGAATTCTTGTGACATTGGAAAGTCTTCAAGCCTAGGCAGTTCATCACTATGGTTTAACACACAATGTAACCAATTGGAAATGCTTTTTGAAGAAATTCTTCAATGGCATAAATGATATCTACCATATAATCCTAGGATTGTCTTGAATGGTTCGAGTATTCCCTTCCTCATTGTTTCAATCAAAATCTTTACTATGGCAATAGAATTTGACTCTATGGATCCAATCAATTCATGGTGATTAATACATCATATCAAAGGGACAATCGATTTACTATTTCACTTATGTGCCTCTTGGTGTCGATGGCTAACAAGTCTAACTACGACTTTTTATACTCAACTCGCTTAACTTTGCAACTTTCAATTAATTTAGGGGAAACATAACTATGACTAAATAGAAATAGATTGAGTCTAAATCTTACTTGGAATCTCCAGTATGATAGATACATCATCTACATGTTGATCTTTAATATATGCATAAATCTTGCACACACTAGCAATATTGCATAAAAATATGTACTTCTCACACATTGCTAACACCGTTAGCATTTCCCTTTCTTCATAATCTGTCTATAGAATAATGATTCTTTCTTTTAATACAACATTGTGTAGTTCCTAACTTTGTTTCATCTATACTTCCAATCAATTTTTCATTGTGTTGGTTGATTTGGATGTAGAATACTTTGTTTAGCATTGAAGAAGGTTCATGCCCCTTTTGATTCTTCTCTTGTTTCTCCATATTCTTATGTTTCCATTTATTATGTAAAGCTTTCTTATCTTTGGATTTGTTTTCCAAAAATCCTCTTTAGATTCCTTTTGGCTTCATGGCTCAAAAAGAATTCACCTTCCATTGTTCATCCTTGATGTAGGAGACGTAATTCAAACATTGTGTGGTCATTGTTCATGCAAAATATCTTGAGTTTTCAAGTGACTTCCCATTCTTTTATTTTCTTCACCTTTCAGCGGTGCTTCCACCAAAATGAGGCTTTTCTTGTAAGGTCGGAAATTGCTAATTTTTCTTGATGATTTCCTATGTAGTTATGCAATTGGAATTATTTATTTACTCATAGAAACTATGCCTCTACTTGCATATTTTTCATGTCTCTATCAAAGGTAGATGCCATTGCCTCTTTTTTTTAGAACATATCATTTTGACTACTTGTTTTTCACTTTCATGAAAAATCTCAAGGGATTCTAAGGAAGTGTAAGTGAAGTATAGTTTCTTTGATACTTGATTTCTCCTCTTTATCTTTATCATCTTTTTTATTTCACTATAGTGACCTATAATTTTCCACTAAAGTCCACAACAATTGGCATCGATGTTTTCTCAAGCTTTCATCACACACTAGGAGAAATTTTATTCACTTGATCACTTATTTAATCACTTCATTTTTTAATAGAGGGGCTAATTGCATTTCTAATAATTTATCTCTACACTTATTGAATCACTTCATTTTATTTAGAATACGGGATAACTATGTTTTCTCATCATTTAGATCTACACTTATTTAATCACTTCATTTTATTTAGTAGATGGGATAATGCATTAATGCCTTGATTACTCGGAATGGGTCTTCGGATTTTTTTTGTCGCTCATTCAAATTTTTTTTTCTTCATGAGATTGAATGGGACTTGGGACAATTTAATAATTCTTTCTCATATGAAAGGATTTGTTAGTGCTTTCATTTCTACTAAAATGGAAGGACATGTCGAAGCCTTTACAAGATGGAAAGGAATTCCTCTTCTTATGATAGAAGAAGACTTAGATAAATTCATCAAATTTTTAAACTTCATAATGAATCTCGATCATTCCATTTTTAAGAAACTCAAAATTCCACTTGAAAATATTTTCTCATTCCTTGGAGGGGTCAACAATCGGTTGACTTTATACATACATTGAAGCATCATGTAGAAAATTGTTGATCAATGTTTTACTTCTCCATGGTTTCACAATGTTCACCCTTATTGAATTGATACTCTTATACAACCTAGAAAGTACATATATGTGTGCAATTTAGAAGTATATTAACTTAGAATTATAAATTCATAATGTACAGGAAAACATTGAATACACAAATTTTGAGAGCATAAGAATTGGAAGGTATGACTTACAAGTATTCATAACTATAAATGAAACACAACATACTATTTGCAAGGAATTTTTTAACATATGTAATGGCTATGGAGGAGTGTTTTTCCACAACTATGTGCAATCCTTGTTTAGTTTCTAACCTTGATTCAATGCTATGAACTAACAAGGCAAATGTCCACTCTCACAATCATATCCCTTCAACACACTCACTATTACACTCTGATATCCTATGCACTAGAAATGAAAGAGAACAATTCATGCACACTCTAAGGAAATACTATAACAATCAACTAAGCACGTTCTAGTCTATGTATTAGACAAGCATTTCCTTGCCAATTATCTTGCTAGATGAGAGCCCATAATTTTCCCATCCTTCTTGTTGGGTTAGACACCATAAAATGCCCCATAGAATATTTTGATTTTTCTCTTCACTACCATCTCTCCATAGATGCATGAAAAGTCTTAGCGAGTCAACCTGACCCTATGCCAAGATACTTCTCAATTCTTCCAACCTAGTTGGGTATTCTCACATGGATACCTTTCTCATTCTCATGGTATTCACCGTTTGATACTCATGCACACCAATAAGCAGCAACGATTCCAATTCCCCTTCTTGATAACATGGGAGTACACTTGCATATGGTGGAACAATGGAGGAATTCTCAATAATTAGCAAAGGCTATTATATAAGAGAAAACATATGAAACACAAACAAGGTAAGCAAATAGTATGGGAATAGATCAATGAGATGAGAGGAACTGAACAAGAAAGGAATGAAACCTTTGTAACATCTTCAATAGTAGTTTTTATACATAAGAATGGTAAATTTGCGTAAAAATTGGGATGTTTCAGCTTATTTCATGGAATTTATTGGTCAAGTTGGAACATATGAGGAAATATGTTACAAGTAACAAGTACCTACACTTTTTTCGCTTTTAATCCCACTTGTAAATTCATATGTTCCCCTCTTGTCATAATAGTCATTCCATAATTACTTTATATCATTTAATTGATTACATCATGGTTACATTTGCACATTAGGTTCAACTTATGTAGAAACATAAATATTTGGATAACACTTGCTATTCACATCAATATTCATTACCATGGTATTATCCTTGGGCCCTTGCTAGGAATTCACATCATCACAAAAGTTTGTCACTTATACACAACATTTACAATGTGGGCCACCCTTGACCTAAAATACAAGAAACGTATTATAAAATTGCATTTAATTCTTGTGTAAGACCCATACACATAGGCCCATGGTCCAAAGAGGGCATTCAAAATGGTTGCTTCTCTCCACCTCACTACTCCTCTCTGCCTTAGTGCTTCTATTTACCATAGTAATGTAACTATATTATTTAATTTCTATTATAAATATATAATAGTCATATGTACATCTATTAAAATGTTTGTATTAGAAAAATTACATGATTTTTACACCTATGTCACCACAACTAGGTTCCCCTCACTAGATTTTATTATATTTTTAACAAGATAAGATGTACCTTCCCACTAGATAAACTTGAACTTTCTTAGCTAGATTATATATAACCTCATACTAGATATAATTTAACACCCATATGGACTTCTATATGGCTCACCATTGGTCAAATGTGGAACTCTTAGCTAGCTTAAATCTTGTCTCCCACTAGATAGTCTTTAACTCTTGTTACATTTTATCTAACCTATAATTAGCTAGACTTATACCCATAAAATTATAGAAGTGTACACATTTATATAACCATATTCTACTACTAGAATAGAATCTCCAAAAATGGAGAAGTTGGAAGGCAATGTGTCTCACCATTATCATTATTCAACTTCTATATTCTAGTTGTTCATGGTTCTTTTGCTACTAGATTGGATTCTCAACAACTATAAGAATTGGATGACACAAAGTGTTGACCATAATACTTCCTTTTACATTGCTAATATAGACAATGATAACGATTTCATCTTGATGATATCACATTGTTTTGGCTTCATATGTGCTTTACAACCTCAACATTGCAACCTTCTTGGGTGCTTCATGCCACTTTTTTTAGTATAGTTATAAGGAAGCCACATCCTCTATTTCCAAAATGGTGTAATGTTTTTTATTATGTTTGAGAACTTGGTGACATTATCTCAAAGAGTTTTGTAAGCTTGAGGTTGAATAATCTCTATCTAAAAGCATTAAATATCGATTCAAATATTGAGATTTGATAACTCATGGGCACTCTCCCTAAGAGAGTGTTGTAAGCTTGAGGCTAAATATTATCTATCTAAAGGAAACATCATTTTGACTTAAGTAATGGTACTAGATAACTCAATGATTTTCTCTTGGGGAGAGTTGTAAGCTCATAGCCCATTTTTTCCTTGAAGGTGATGGACCATGACTTGATTGTAGTAAAAAATTCAAGAATACTTTCTCACACAGAGAACATTGTGAGCTTAGGGCACAAAAATATC
Organism: Picea engelmannii; assembly: GCA_009831015.1. Lineage (NCBI taxonomy): Eukaryota > Viridiplantae > Streptophyta > Pinopsida > Pinales > Pinaceae > Picea > Picea engelmannii. The sequence continues at coordinate 97,682 of ML780059.1, forward strand.
TATCTAAATGAATTTGGTCTCAAGTTAGTAGATATGTAGCATATCAATCTATGTAACACACTAAAGCTAACCAAAACACAACCAATTTTTTTTTCTTTCCTTTTTCTCTTATGTGCATGATCAACTAAAATAGGGGTGGCCATCATTCATTAACCAACATCTAGCCTTTAACAAGAATAGCATAAATATCACTAATGATTCATGGATATCATAATTCCCATTTAATTGGCTAAGGCTACCTTAGATGACCACCATGGCTATCTAGAGAGAGAGCACATATGACCTTATTTAAATAACTCAATTATCCTTCCTTTAATTTAATTTTCTCTTTAGTAACTCTAAAGTAAGAGGTAATACATTCCAATATCTAATTACCTCAAATCCTTCTGGTCAAAAGATGTGTGTTTCATTTATTCATCTTGAAACTACAATTGATTTAGTTTTCCTTGTTGTCTAACATGTGTGAAAAGGCTCCACTTTGGCTGACTACTAATGTAGTGAATTAATTATTAGAGTATATAATTGGGATTTAAACCTAGGGGTGGTTGATCTTGGTTATATCTACTTACCATTCATCCTTTCTTACCCCTTGGTGAGTAAGGATTTGATCATTCCTATCATTATCCTTCTAATGGTTCATATAAATAAGTAACATGTCAACCATTAGTTTAAAGTTCATATCATTATCATCTTGGATTGTCATAACATTAGCACATTTATGTAATTCCAATATCGGTGATAGTAATATTTATTTCCATATTTTACTTGCATGTCATATTAAATGATATTAAATCCATGGATTATCAAAAACATTTTATCTTTCTAACTTAATGGTGTAAGTGATCTGAAATGAATCCACACTAAAGAATGGATAAGACTCAATATCTGCAAAATTGAAGATCAATTAACATTATGAAATCCATGTGCTACAATGCAAGCTAATGTGGAATAATCTAATAAGAATGTAAGAGAAAAGTTAAATAAGAATAATGAAAATGACAAGGAAATGGATAGGAGAGAAGGCTAAGGAATGGGAAGTGAAGATCCATGGTTGTCAGCCTTCCCTTACCCCCTGACTCTCCCTATTTCTTCACTCTTTCTCATTTTCAAAGGGATTTTGTTCAAGGAGGAGGAGAGCATTATAAATTTGAAAACTCAAATAAAGAAGAATATTCAGGACCATTCGACTAGTTTTCCCAATTGGGTTCCAGGGTAAAAATCTTGTCTCATTGAGTTAGTTCCTCTGTGTACTGATTTTGGTTAAATTATCCATTATGATTTATCACAGCTTGTTGGTTATAATTTGAATCGCTTCTCTATATCTTAGTGAGGGGATGTAGAGTGACTAGTTGTGTCTTGTTTGTTACAATGTGTGAGAGTACCTTGAGAACAATGATTATGCATGTCAGCTAGTAATATTCACTATTGGGCAATCTAAGAATACTTCTTGTCCTCCTTGATGTCCCAACCTTTGTATTATGGCTGTCTAGCCTATCCAAGACCTTTCACATGCCTCTAGGCATCCATGAAACTACTAGGAGTGTTTGCTCACTATCAAATGGCCACAACTCATCTTGTAAGATGTTAGCCTTGTCTGAAGCATTCAACATAACTCAAGGAACTCCTCCGCATTTTTAATTTCTTCTTAACCTTTTCCAAAGCTCAAGGAGATTCCCTCATTGTTGGTGGTGGTTGTAATTGTCAGTTATTACCTCTTCTCGATTCTCCTCAATGGTTCATGGTCAAGGTGTTTCACTGAGTGCACACTTTGGTAGAAGCTACATACTCTCTCTTTCCCACAAATCCCACTAATTCTTGGAAATTGAACCATATTCTATTCACTTAATTTTATATCGCTCATCAGGGAATGCCAGAGGAAGTTTCACAAGCGAAGAAGAGACAGGAAAATTGAAGGTGTTGCATAGTTAGAAGCATCTTCATGCCACCTTGTGTGTCACTATTAGTGAGCATTGTATGAATTCAAAGGGTTTTAAAAGAGAAATCATTAATTTAATTCAAAGGAATAATTTCCCATCTTAGCTACCACATGTAAGATGAAGGGAACCTATGAAAGATAGGTTGAAATTTTTTTCACACCATGTAGGAAGGTGAGTCCATAATTCTTATTAAAGTAAAATTTACTCCAGTGAATAAAATGTTAAGTTGTTGAAGGAAATCAAATTTTGCACAAGTATTCATGTTGGTTAATAAAGTGGGATATAATCCCCTCGATTATGGATCATATGGTATTAGATCAGTTGCATCCTTGACCGAGAAACTATTTCCAGAACTATGAACAAAATATTGTATACCACAACATGGGCAAACAAAGCAGAGATAAGTTGGAATATTTACAAGCCAACATTCATGAGCTTCGAGAAGAGAATGAGAGCTTGAAGGTGCAGGTTAATATGTTTAACCAAAGGATGGTAGAGATTGAGAAGCACATGGATATATCTTCCCAATTGATGCCATTACTCAAGAAGAAATTTAAATAAGGTCAAGACTCCCTCATAGCAGTTATAATAGACTGGTACAAGCACAGATAACATCTTGTGTACCTTGGTGAAAAGTTCATCCATATGGATAAATGACAAGAGGATAGGCTAACGCAGAAGAGGGATCAGCTGGAACAAAATTTCGTAGATAAGGAGAAGGTATTGGCAAGCCTTCAAGAATTTTTCCAAGAGCGGAGAGGAGCAAGGAAACCTTCCATTTCCACTGTATATGTTAGCACCTTGACTAAGGCCACCTTGGTAAGCCCATCTTCCATAGACACATCTCAACAGAAACTTAGTGAATTTGAGAAGCATACCAGGGGTATTGGCTCTAAAATCCTAAATAAAATGGGATATGATGGACATAAGTTAGGAAAGACGAGATAATGCATATTGAGCCCCATTGTAGTCACACCCTGGGCCAAGCATGAAGGTCTAGGTTTTGATGGAAAAATTAAAAAATCCATCACCATGAAGAAAACCATTTTTGCAAAGGCAACTGACATATCAGAGTTATCTTTCTAATTAGGAGAAGGAAAAACAATGAGTGGAGGTGTCATATCACCACCACCTCATCCTTGTGGTAGATTGAAGGAGAGTAGTGATGAGGAGAGTTTGTAGGTTCATCCCACACCTACACGCATAGAAATAAAAAAAACAATGAGCAAGAGAAAGAAGAAGAAGAATACCAAGGGGTCTACATCAAAAAATAAATTTATCATGTGTTACTATTACAAGAAGAGATGTCATACCATAAACATTTGTTGGTACACCGATACATGCTCACATTGCAGAAATAGAGGCCATTGTGAGGCAGCCTACTAGATGAATAAAGACATGTTCTGCAAGCATGATTGTTTCCAGAAGTTGAATGGCAAGGAGGCTTCTCCAATCCAACAACATATATAGATGCACGTAGAAAGGAGTATGACAAGCAATCCTTTTAATATCCACATGAACTTTTTCCACCACTACAAATTGGGACATTAGGAAGTAAAGTGTTGGTGGCTTCACCCAGAGCTGCACCCCAGAAGCCTCATAACTAGCAGAAGAGTGTGGGAAGTGAATATTGAAGAATATGAAGATTTTCCTGCATCTACAGTCCAAGTGATAGAAATTTTCCAAGGAGAGATAGGAGAAAAGGAGATCAACAAAACAGATAAGAAGGATAATAGGTTGATGTTGAGAGAAACCACAACCAAATTCTTATTTCCAATATTGCAACCAAAAAACCCCATAGTGGATTTGTGTTGGAGATTGGTGTATGTAAGTCAATGACCGTAGAGGATTTCTTGAGGATTCCATGATGTGCCTTGTAAACATGTATATAAACTAGAGATTTGTTTCCATACTAGAAAGAAACCTATCCTAGTAGAAGAAGGCAACCACACATCCTTTCGTAGGATTGATATGTGATGGAAGTAAGTTAGGATCACACTGAGTAATAAGACTAACATTTGACTTGGCTTCATGACTACCAAGATGGACTGTCCCCAAGGAAGAGAGGTGCTAGGACCACATATTGTACCTTTTTGCCCATACTTTTTGCCATTGTTATACCCTGGATCACCTGTATTTAGACTTATGCTATCATTTCATCTTATCATTCCAAGGTATACAACGTCCTTTCTCATCACTACATGTCTAATCTGTTTTTCATGATATTTTACATCACTCTCGTACTTAACCATTGATTAGAAGTGCATAAGTGTCCATATTTGCAGAATAGTATTCAAGGCCGATGCTGAAACACAGAACTGTCCAGAGTCGCTGTTGAACTGATGCTGAAACACGGAAGCTGCTACACAGTCCGAGGATGCATATGCTGAAACACGGAGCTGGTACACAATCTAAGGTCGCATATGCCGAAACACGGAACAACTACACAATTCGAGGATGCCGATGCTGAAACATGGAGCTGTCATTCAGTTCAGAAGTGCAGATGCTGAAACACAGAGGAGACCGCCACGATGCTGAAACACGAGCCGTGGCAGTTAGCAGTCAAGGCCGACACAGTCAAGGGCGCAATTCATGTGGTTGAAACAGCCCGTGAATTGCGAGGCTGAAACAACATCAGCAGCTATAAGAAGGAGCTGTTACACCAGCCGTAACAACAATACCTCGTTCAGCTCCTGTATTAGCATTCGGTTGCGTAAGAATAGGACATCCTATGCTGATTTAGAAAGAAGATCCGATTTAGCGTAGGATTCAGATATGCTT
>ML780059.1:114288-127769 GCA_009831015.1 Picea engelmannii
ACTACATGTCTAATCTGTTTTGCATGATATTTTACATCACTCTCGTACTTAACCATTGATTAGAAGTGCATAAGTGTCCATATTTGCAGAATAGTATTCAAGGCCGATGCTGAAACACAGAATTGTCCAGAGTCGCTGTTGAATTGATGCTGAAACACGGAAGCTGCTACACAGTCCGAGGATGCATATGTTGAAACACAGAGCTGCTACACAGTCTAAGGTCGCATATGCCGAAACACGGAACAACTACATAGTTCGAGGATGCAGATGCTGAAACACGGAGCTGTCATTCAGTTCAGAAGTGCAGATGCTGAAACACAGAGGAGACCGCCACGATGCTGAAACACGAGCCATGACAGTTAGCAGTCAAGGCCGACACAGTCAAGGGCGCAATTCACGTGGCTAAAACAGCCCATGAATTGCGATGTTGAAACAGCATCAACAGCTATAAGAAGGAGCTGTTACACCAGCCGTAACAACAATACCTCGTTCAGCTCCTGTATTAGCATTCGGTTGCGTAAGAATAGGACATCCTATGCTGATTTAGAAAGAAGATCCGATTTAGCGTAGGATTCAGATATGCTTTGTAATGATTGTATCGAAGGGATTTTCCCTTTAAATTCAGGGGAAATCACCATTCGAGGGATCCAAGTTTTGAGGTATTGAAGAACTTCATAGAAGCGGGACGCATTCTGTACTTCCAATTTGTAATGTGATATTTCAACAGATGAATATAAGACTGCTTTGATTATTCGGTTCTAAGCTTTCTCGTTTCAGGGGAATCTTGTGAGAAGGGAGGGCCCACCTTCATCACAAGATTCACCCATTAGTTAGAAGTGTGTTGTTTAATTTCTGTTTATGTTTTGTTTAACTATCGTTTGCTGAAACACTGTTTTAAGGGATTCCACTTTGCTGAAACACTATTGATTCTGTCTTAGTTATTGAATGGAAATTGTAATCTTTTTTACCAGCAATCTTGTGTGATGATTTTGTGAGATTAGCAGAGAATTGGTTAAAAGGTCCCTGCTCAAACAGAAAGGGATCGGGACATCATACCCTCTGTAGAATTCGTTTAATGCTGCAAGTGTGCTAGCAGAGATTTGGTTAAAGTGTCCCTGCTCAGACAGAAAGGGACTACAACACCTTGTCTTCTATAGATCTCCTTTACCCCTGCAAGTGTGCTAGCCAAAGATTTGGTTAAGGTACCCCTGCTCAGACAGAAAGGGACTACAACACCTTGTCTTCTGTAGGTTTCATTTACCTCTGCAAGTGTGTTAGCCAGGGATTGGATTAAGGGTTCCTACTCAGAAAGGAAAGAACCAATATCATGTTCATTGTAGACTCTCCTTGGTATTAGTCAGAAACTGGGTTAGAGATCCCTGCTCAGAAAGAAAGGAATCAGACTGCCCTGTTCTCTGTAGACCTCAACCTCACAAGTGTGCTACAACAGAAGTAAGGCTCAAGGCTCCTACTTAGATAGAAAGGAACTAAGTGCTTTGGTTTCTGTTAGATAGAGTTAATTGTTTTCTGCATTATTGTTTTCATGAAATAGTGTTAGTACTGAGTCTCTGTTTGAGAGTAAGGGTCCTGTTCTCTGATTGCAAGATAGTTGTTCTTTCCCATTGCAGTATTATTTTTAATGTAATCCAGGACTCTTAATTAAGCTTTAAAGAATTGCAATAGGGGAATTACTTTCCTGTGATTTAATTCAGAGCTTCAGTTCATTCAAGCAAGAATAAATAGTGTGAATTTCTTTACTACAACAATAAGTGCTTTTGGAATTGAGCATATATAGTGCGTGGCTATCTTTGAAACAAAAGACTTCCCTGGGTTGATAATTTATGTTTCACTTGGTTGTTTAAAATCAATTAAGCAATTATAGTGACCAACAAGAGGGAGATGGAAATGAGTGTTAGGTATAGAGTTCATATTTAGATATTTCTCAAATCTAAGACTCAGTGAGAATATTGTTGCATTGTAGGAACAAGAGAGCCAAAACCAAAGCCAGATCCATAGTTGAGGACCACATCCATGAGAAAGAGACAAATCCGGAGATAGGGTTAGAGCTATACTCAGAATCCAGCGTCAAAGCCACATTCCAAATAAGTAGAAAACATTGATTCAGATTGGTTTCCTAGAGATTTTCAAGACCAAAAATCCTCTCAATCAGAAGGTGTGATATAAAATGAATCTGCACTTAAGAATGGATAAGACTCAGTATTTTCAAAACTGAAAATCAATCAACATTATTAAATCCATGTGCTACAATGAAAGCTAAAATGGAATAATCTAATAAGCCTGTAAGAGAAAAGTTAAAGAAGAGTAATTAAAATGACAAGGAAATGGATAGGAGAGAAGGCTAAGGAATGAGAAGTGAAGAGCCATGGTTGTTGGCCTTCCCTTACCCCTAGATCTCCCTATTTTTTCATTCTCACTCATTTCAAAAGGGATTTTGGCCAAGGTTGAGGAGAGCATTGTAAAGTTACAAACTTGAAGAAAGAAGAATGTTGAGCATCATTCAACTAGTTTTCCCAATTGGGTTCCAGGGTAAAAATCTTTCTCATTGAGTTATTTCCTTTGTGTGTTGAGTATGGTTAAATTAACCATTATGATTTATCATGGATTTTTGGTTATAATTTGAATGGATTCTTTGTATCTCAGTGAGGGGATGTAGAGTGATTGGTTTCATCTTGTTTGTTACAATGTGTGAGAGTACCTTGGGAACAATAATTATGCATGTCAGTTAGTAATACTCACTACTGGGAAATATAAGAATATTAACCTTGCTCCTGGTCTTCCCAACCTTTTCATTCAGATTGTCTATCCTAGCCACAACCTTGCACATGCCTCTACGAATCTATGAAACTACTAGGAGCGTTCTCTCACTATCAAATGTCCACAACTCATCTTGTAAGATGTTATCCTTTTCTAAAGAACTCACGATAGCTCAAGGAAAGCCTTCACATTGTCATTTTATGCTTAACATTTTCCATAGCTCAAGGAGAGTCTCGCATTGTTGGTGGTGGATGTAATTTCCAATCGTCTCCAGACCTACACCATTGAGCGACCTGGAAAAGGGATAACCATGACCCTCCTTCCAGATTCGTTGGTGATCACTTGCTAAATGTATTTTTTTCTCTTTCTTTGAGACTCTCTCTCTTCCTAGGGTTGTGTATAACAATATCTATTTTTCCACACATTCTTTTTTTGTCCAAAATCATTGTGGAAACCCTATAAATAGGAGAGCGCACCCACTATTTTTCTTTGGTTTCCAACCTCATTGTGTAAACCCTAGCACAAGGAGAGCACACCCACAATTTCAATTTGTTGTCCTAAAACAACGTGTTAACCCTAGTCTTAGGAAAAAGACCCACTCAGTCATTTATGTGTTGCCACACATTGTTGTTGGGAGGATCCCAATTAATTGTTGAGACATTTTTCAACTCTATGGGCCATTAACATGTTTGTTGCTAGCCAACACTAACCCTAATTTCTAATTGTATCAAAATCAGTGTAACCTCTGAATGTTCTAGGGAACTCAAAGGAATCCCACTTTTTTTCAAAGTATTTCAATATGGGTATATTTTGTCAGTTTATACCTAGGCTCAATTCTCCTCATTATCTCATGGTCAAGGCGTTGCAGTGAGCACACACTTTGATAGAAGCTACATACTCTCTATTGTGCATACATTCCACTAATGCTTCAACATTGAACCAAATGCTAGTCACTTAATAATTTTCTCTCACTCATCAGTGAATGTCATAGGAAGACTTGCAACGAGAGAACAAACATGCAAATTGAAGGTGTTGCATGATGAGAAGCATCTTCATGCCACCCTATGCATCACTTTAATGAGCGTTGTATCAATTTAAAGGGTTTCAAAGGAGCAATTAGAAATTCAATTCAAAGGAAGCATTTCCCATCTTGTCTACCACATGAAACAGAAAAGGCACCTATGAAAGAGAGGTTGCCAAAGTTTTCACATCATGTAGTAATGTGAGTCCATAATTCTTATTAAAGTAAAATTTACGTCAGTGAATAAAATGAGTTGTTGTTGAAGGAAATCAAATTTCGCACAGGTATCTGTGTTGGTGAAGTGAGTGGGCTATAAGCGCCTCGATTACAGATCAATAATGGAACTTTATCATTCCATGGATGGAGACTCTTATGAGATTTATAAATCCACTGAGCAATAAGAAATATGCCTCCTATACTTATCATCTAATGCTCAATTACTCTAGTTCTCCCAATCACGATATGGAAAATTGACTATATGATGCATGAACGATTACACACTTTGAACACATGCAACAAAATTTTAATCCAACCACAACCATTAACAAAACAAGGCCCCATATGATATCCTTTGCAACGTTATGCATTTAACAATATTATCTCCTCTACAACATTATGTGTTATGCATCTTTGTCCACAGAATAATCTTTTGTCGCATGCAATTTTCTCCTTCCTCGTCCTTTATAAAAAATTGACTTCATATTTCAACATGGATCAAGCTTCATGCTAATAATGGGAAACTAAACTTTCCATAGTATTATTCATTAATTCTAGAGAAGGGAAATCCTCACCAAATTCATTATCTTCTCCCTCAACTAACAATTGATCAAACCCCACCTTTAGGATTTGGTCTTGCCTATGATTAATAACGTGGGTAATAAATAAACTTTTATCTCCATCTAGAAGAGATAGGTTCTCTTATTTGTACTCATCTATATAAGAATTTTTTTTTAAAAAATTGCAAACATGACCATGAAAATGGATAAGTCATTCAAATTTGAACCCCTTTTCAAAAAGATATGTTAAACCATTATAAGTGGAACAATTTATTAATTATATCATTATGGATTTGTACATGGGATTCCCTTGGAAGAGAAACAAAATGGTTTATTAAGTCGTTAGCTATGAGGTATTTGTCCCAAGAAGTAAGGATAATGATGACATGTTCAATAGCACTACAATGCCCAACCTGTAATATTACTATATAAAGAAGATAATTATAGATATCTCTTAAATCCTCTGACACCATGTTGAAATTTATGAAATTCTTTAATACCATGTAGAAATTTTGATTAATTTATAATTAATGCAAATTCAGAATTTTCACCTTAACCTTTAGGTTTCCCAGATCCATTTCCTATGAACTTCCAGCCTTAGGGACTAATTTAAAATAGTGATTTACAACATAAAATATTTCACTTCTCTCCAATCCAAATCACATTATAACCCAAGAAACTAAATACCAATCAAGGGTACTTCGGTGCAACAAAGTTTTATCCCCTATGGCACACTTCCAAAGAAAATTACAGATATGAAAATGACTTATTACAACATATTATTACAAGAGTAAATCCACCTCTTTACCTTGTAGATCTATGTTAAATAACTTTAAAAAATCTTCTCAATGTTATGTCAAATCAACATGCATAACTAGCACTAGAATCTACCTCAATCATGAAGATAACATAAGTTGATATTAAAATATGCAATTACAAAAAATTTGGATAGTTGGAACACTTCATATATATATATATATATATATATATATATATATATATATATATATATATATATAACTTAACAAAATCTACTCAATGTTATGTCAAATCAACATGCATAACTAGCGCTAGAATCTACCTCAATCATGAAGATAACATAAGTTGAAATTAAAATATGCAATTACAAAAAAATTGGATAGTTGGAACACTTCATATATATATATTGTTGGATTACTAAGAGGGGGGGTGAATCAGTAATAGAGAAATTTAATATTTTTTCACCAAAAAATGCAAGTGTTATATCAATGTAGCATTATCATCCAATAGTTACAGAGTAAATAAACAATGAAGAAATGAGCAATCATACACATACACAGTACACCAATGTTTTTGCATGGAAACCCAAAGCGGGAAAAAACCACAGAATGTTTTTTCTTATATGTATTTAAGAATTACATTCATTGGAAGCACCAACTTCCTTTCTTTTCCAGTTGCAACTGGAAGGAGGCTCCAACCCCCTAGTTTCTCAGGCTACAACCTGAGGGAAGCTCCAACTCCCCAATTCTTTGGCTACAACCCCCTATGTTCTCTAGCTACAATCGGAAGGTGGATACAACCACTTGTCCTTGCCACGTTCAACCGCCCTGAAATATAAGTAGAATGATGAAACCACCGTCACACTATCACTATGAGATATACCACTATAAAATTGTACCAATCAACCTATACCAAACAAACTGTAACAACCTGTAATCAACATGTACCATAAACAAGTGCATCAACCATGTACCAACCTGTACCTCAACCTATACCATCAATGAGTGCATCAACCATGCACCAAATATGTATCAAGCATGCATCAAATACACGTAAACTATTACTCATCAAGATGTACCAACATCATCAACTATACACCTCATGTATGTGCCAACTCATCAACTACTTGTCTCAACCATGTACCCAACATGTACCTCAACCAAAAGCCCTCATTAATTTCATCATCCAAATCTGATTTGTAACTCTGTAATATACCTGATGTATATGATCACATACCTACAAACCTTCCTTAACTTTAACAACAACAGACTAGCATTTTTATCAAACTTTACTTTAGTCTCACATGACTAATTTTGGATTAGTCAACAAACCTAACTTCAAATAATCATGACTATGTACCTGTAATGAATAAAGATTTGGAAGTAGTACACAATGTTCTCCAGTGTCTTTTATGCACTTCCTCCAGGTTTCACTACTTGGAACTTCTCAGAAAAGGAGTTATAGCAAAAATGGCATACCTTGTTGAATTTTGGCTTATTCTAGAGATTGAACTTGTAGAGAATTCCCCGCACATAATATTTGTTATATATATTTTAAAATGGTACACAACCTACTACATATTGTGATATAACCAATACATTTGGTCTTACTGAATTTGGATCTGTTATGAAGAAGTTATGGCGTTTTTACCTGAAACACATGTTTTAGACTAATTTTAGGACTAGCCACAAACCTTATTTTCCACAGAGTGTAACTCCAAAAATACAACGACCCACAAGATGAAATTTTTATCACAACTGCTTGGTTATGTTTCCTCAAGATTCTCCCAATTTCACGGTTTGAATCATTCTAGAAAAAAATTTTATTGAAAAAACCTGTAAAAACATACCTTAGAAAGCATGATCAAAAGAATTTATCCTCCCTTGAATTTCGGCCTTCTTTACTTCACCTTCCCTCTGAAATTCGACTTAGATATCCTTTGGTTACCTTAGTCAGTTGTAGATATTCGATATGCTTGAGTGTGATTAAAATGAGAGATCCTTGCCTCTTATTTATACTTTCATGTAGCTTCCTCAAGGGGTTATGTTTTAACCATATTAACCCACTTTCCTTATTTTAGGGTTAACCCACTTGTCCACTTAGTAATTTCTCCATTAACTTTATTATTTAAATAATTTATCTTGTATCCACTTTGACTTATAGTACACTCATCACTTCACTTTATTATTTACCTTCTAAAATCTCTTAAACCACTTTCCTTATTTTAGGGCTAACCCACTTGTCCACTTAGTAATTTCTCCATTAACTTTATTATTTAAATAATTTATTTTGTATCCACTTTGACTTATAGTACACTCATCACTTCACTTTATTATTCAAATAATTTCTTCTTTGCAACCACTTGACTACTTTGACCTTTTGGGGCTTCTAGATGACTCATGAGGGTTCTCCAACTTCACATGGCCATAACTCTCTAACCGTGAGGACTTATGTGACATTCCACATACCACCGGAAATGACATGAAATGTGCTATCCATCTAGAATAGTATTACCTACAAATATATCAAAACTCATAAGATTATCCATCAAACAAACTTGGGTCCATTACCCAAACCATTGTGCTACCGGAATTCGCTACCGGACTTTCTTCAAGGGTTGACATCAATGACAACCAACCCAATTAATCAACATATATATAGGATGAAGTATAAGTACATACCAAAATATCAATACAAACTGGTACAAGTCAATCTCTCCAAACCCTAGCTAGGATATCCAATTAAAAAAAAAATCTTAACCACCAACTTCTCCTAGATAGAAATTTTTCATTAATGTTAATATTGTTCCCATGCTTACGAAATCGACATATTACAAAACTACCTTCAATTAAATTCATTGTAGTTTTTTTACACTTGATGATCTGGATTATTTTCGGCACAAAATGAGAGAGGAGATATAATAAATAAATATACCAAGATATTGCAAGAGATCCAATAATATAATAGAGATATAGTATATAACAAGAGGCATAGATATACAATAATACACATTTTCTATTAATGAGTGAAATGTACATAACTGTAAAATTACAGAGTGAAAGACTCGCTAGAATAGTGACAACTTATCTCTAAGAAGAGATGTGATGGCTATTCTCATTCACAAGAATATCGTTGTTACAATGAGGCTCCAAAGGCCATTTTAACATAAATAAAATCCAAAACCCTAACCTCAGAAGATGAAAAGCCAACAGTTTTCTGGACCCCGTTTTGGGTAGTTTGGTGTATCAACTTTCCAAGGGCATAAACATAGCATACGATCTCCGTTTGGGGTGCATGATAGCTCATTAGAAAGGTATCGATGAGGAGCTTCATTTTGGGGCCTCAATTAGAACCTTTTATCTTAATTGAGGTGCCCAATTGAGAAAAAGTGTCATTTAGGCCCTTAAAATGGCCCCGGAAGTTTAGTACCCAAAAAACTGCTAAAAATAGTAAATTGCCAACAAACTATTTTGAGCCAGTTGGAATAGGTGGGTGGACACCAATATTCACCTGGATCAATCCTCCCTTCTTAGGAAACAATGGTCTCGATTTCATTGAGTTCCCGGGGGATAGGAGAAAGTGTTTGTTGAATCGGAATCTTGGTGAGTTGCTTTCCTTGATGGAGAAGTTGTGTCTCTTAGCTTGTTGAATATTGTCACGAACCTGTTGTTGGTGGGATTGAATATGTTCAACCAACCTTTTGTATCTTGGCTTGACTAGGCAGTGTGTAGTTACCATTGTAGGTGAAGAAAAAATATCTTCTTTCTCTTCTACAATCTGCTTATGTTGGAAAGAAAAGTCTTGGGCCAAGGCTGCAGTGGTTGTAGTGTCCTTTTGTTCACCTTTTGAATAGATTGTGAAGAGGCTGAATTTTGCAGTATGAGAGATTACCTTGTGGCATTGTTTTGGTGCGACAGTAGTTGAAACTACCTCTGGTATCCTATAGAGATTACCCCCTAGAGTAACAATGACACTACGGGGTCGAGACTCATAAAGAGCATGGCGCTTCCACATATATGGTTGGCCCAAAAGAACATCACAGACATTTAGTGGGGAAACATCACATAATATCTCATCCTTGATGGGTTGGATGTCATATGACAATCGACATTGTTGGCTGACACGAAGACCTAGTCCCTGAAAAAGCCACCCGATGTTGTATGTTTGTGAGTGTGGTGTTGTCGACAATCCCAAATGTTTGATGACCTCTGCTGAGATGAGGTTCTTATGCCTTCCACTATCAATGATAAAATGTAGCAGGGTCCCCTTCACCCACATCTATGAACGAAAATGGTGCTCCCCCTCTTCAGGATCTGTTGGCTCTTCTGGTGGGTGGAGACTGATATCCACCTGGATCACTTAAGTATTCACTAAATACTCACTTATTTCAATACAATCATTAATTTTTGTTAAAATATTTGAGCTAGGAAATTATAGGGTACGTGCGTTTTAGAATCATACTAACACTTAAAAAATGTTAATTTTACATGATACATCTAAGGAACAAAGTTGTTATATTTTTGTTGATGTAGAGTATTTTATCATTTTAAAAAATGTTAATTTTACATTTTGTCCTTAGCTAAACCAAAGGTTCCATATCTACCTTTAGAAAACTTGCAACCGATGCTCTTTTGGTATGCAATGCAAGTAAGCATGGAATAGACACCAACAAAGATGATGCAATATTCAACCTCCAAAACATCAGAAGGTTAGAAAAAACATAATTTGGTTCTTGTCATAAGGACAATGCTCAAAATATTAACAACATTTTGTCACATGAATTCAAAATCACGAAGTTAATATATGTGTTGGCTTCCACGACCAAGGAAACCAGATCGAAGCTCGACATAGGATGTCGTAGTTTGGTTACAAGAAGTGAAAAATAGAGGCGCTCTATGAGCAGTTCCTCCTTTTCATAAAGAGGAGAAACATGCTCATCAGATTGCATTGAATGAGAATGGTATAAGAAAAAACCAAGCCTTTCCCTTAATATTTCATCTACCTTCATGGGCTTTGAGAAATCCTTAATCAACTTGCTTATGTATTCTTCAAGGACCACTAACTTGGTAGTGGTCCTTGAAGAAATACCACTGCCCATGAGATATGGGTGTAGAGATATGGTTGGGGTGTTTTTTGTGTTAATAGGGGAAAAGGATTCATAATTTCTTAGATATGGAAAAGTTCAAAGCATCATATCTTATGTAACAAAAATTAGTTGACGAGGTAGGATTTCATCCTTCATTTTAGGGAACTAGTCGAGTTTCTCAACCTTGGAGCTATTAATGCACAATACTAGAAATCTTTGGACAACAATTTCAACAATCTCTGGAGGATGATTTGAGATGCGACATTGAAAGATGAAACTTTGATTATGAAGTGTTATAAAAAATTCTATCTTAATTTAAACATTTATTTTGTTTTTTAATATAATAGTAGCTGCAAAAAGATATTTAGATTTTTCCTAACATTGGACATGCAACACACATAAGATTCTAAATGCATTCAAGAAAATGAGAACTATTCTCAATTAATGAAAACTGCTACTAATGTTTGTTCCTCACTAGATCATAGTTTGTAAAGTTTTCTTTATTTCTTCTTCATATTTTTTTTCCTAACAATTTCCCATTCAAACAAGAATATATTGTTAAGTCATCTTTTCAAACATATTGTTGGCAAATATTGAACAAGCAACGAATGTGTGTTGATAGTTGTTGTCATTGATGGCAACAATGGAGATGGCAGGATATGAAGGATAAAACCCCTTGGGGATTTGGATGTAAGAGCTCAAGAGGTACAGCATTGAAGAAAACACGCGCAGCAAAAGCTTACAGAGAAGAAGGAAGACAAAGATCCAGTGACCGTTGGATTCCATTCAAATTTCCCAAAAGGCTGACAACCGTTAGATCTGCAGAAGTTGCGAGGGAGATAAGCCATCGGAGATTCGGGGATCGGGATTTCAATATGCAAAGTTCACTCGACAACGAAAACCTCGAAATTCCGATACGCGATTTCGCGAATTGATCGCAGCCGTTAAATCAAGCAGGGATCTGGACCGTTCATTCATATGGACGCGTGGCAGCCAGGTGGCCTCATCGGAGTTTCGGGGATCGGGGTTTCAACGTGCAAAGAAAACAATGCAATGAAAATCCTGACTTCGCGATATGCGAAATCCCGACTGAATCTGCACCGTCAGATCAACATGAGATTTAGACCGTCGATCTTATTCACGACAGCAGTCCACGTCAGCAAAGGGACACATGGCACAACTAGGGAATGACAGGTGTCAGGCAGATTCAACACTTCAGGCACATAAAAGTCACGAATTAGAGTGACACGTGGCAGGATCTAACACATGTCAAACCACGTGTGACGTCAGCAGAGGCATCGATGATCGGGACCGTTCATCTGAGGGACAGGTGTCGAAGATCAAGGCACTGTCGGCATATCGGACATCGGGAAATCGGATTTCCCAAGGTCAAAAGAAATAGGACATCAGAAGTCCCGAAATCCCGACACAATCGGGACCGTCCATCTGAGAGGACGCGTGGCAGGAGATTGGGCCATCGGCGAAAGGCCCGATAGGAGGTCGTTCATCGGCTAATCGGAAATCGGGATATCAGAGATCCCGGGCACAAAGGTTTTGTGCATTTCGAAATCGCGATCCGCGAAATCCCGATGAGTGGGGTACAGCTGTCAGCACAGCAGCGAAGGAGGACAGAGGATTAGTGGATGCTAGCTGTCAGAGATAAGGATGCAGTTATAGGTAACGGTCACGTGAACCAGGGTCAGCCAGGGGGGGCTGAAACACATCGGGAAATCGAGAATCGGGAATCCCGGAGGCATGTGCATGGTGACATCGAAAACGCTGAAACCCCGATGGAGGTTTGACTGTGGTCATGAGTAATGGTCATATGGACCATTGAGTAGCCGGATGGGCTAAAGCTCGGGAAATCGGGGATTAGGAATCCTAGAGGCATGTACATGGTGATATCGAAAACGCTGAAACCCCGATGGAGGTTTGACTAGGGTCATGTGTAGATGGTCATGTATGCCAAGGACTATAGCCAGCAGGGCTAGCACATGGAAAGGGGCATGCGTAAGTTTAATTCAAATCTTAAACAGGAGCCCGATTTCCTCCGGGTAATAAATATGGGACCCGATGAGCGTTGAACGGGTCCTGGACCAATGGGTTTAAAAAGGGGGGTCGAGGCTCTCGGCAAAAAGTGTGGCAGAAGGACGCGGAGGCCATTTTCTGACAGTAGGGATATCTACTGGAAGGTGAGGTCATTTGAGTGGGCAGCATGGCAGGTTTGAAGAAAGAGGAACCTCCTTGTGGCAGTCGGGCAGCGGATCTACATTGACAGAGAGATCTCAGCTGTGGGTTCTGGACCTACGAAATCAGAGGCATCTTCTCCAGGTTTATTGAGTTATTTAATATGTGCCTTTGGTAACTGCCTGACAGTCTATAGATCTGTGTTTATTCTTGAGATAGTTTCTGTTACTGTCATAACCACTAGATGAATCTGCCTGATCCAGTGTGAAAATTAATGAAATGTGGTCAGCAGTGAGTATGAGGGTTAAACCCTTTAGCAATAAGCAATCTGCCAGTAGAAACTGGTGCTATCTTTAGGGGGTTGAAGCTCCCTTCGAGGAAAGGCTGGTAAACGAGAGAAGGTTGTAGCCTTCTACAGGTCGAAGCATGCATACTAGTATGAGTCTTCACTAGTACACTATTGTAGAATGTTTTCTTATTAATAATCATTGAAGACAGAGACAACAACAGCGGTGGTTTTCTCCCGATCTGGGTTTCCACCTTAAATCCTGGTGTTCACATGTGTTATTCATCTGTGTTAGTTTATGTTGTTGAATTACTGTTTAAAAGACATCTGATGAATGAAGAAATCCATAATAAGATCTCTGGATGCACTACTGTTTTCATAAGAATATACAACAACTAATTGCTCTAAAGTAGACTAAGATTTTTCAGTGAAAGAAAAGTTAAAAATTTTGATAGCTCTAAATACTGATTCACCCCCCCCTCTCAGTATTTTCAACAATTGGTATCAGAGCCAGGTTCTTCTGAAAAGGCTTAACCGCTAGAAGGAAGATCAATCAAAATGAGCAATCAAGACGGAATGGCATCTATTAGG
>ML780059.1:131930-157804 GCA_009831015.1 Picea engelmannii
GATAATACAAGTGCCATCAGTATCTCAAAGAATCCTGTTATGCATTCCAATACCAAGCACATTCCCATCAAATATCATTTCTTACGAGAACAGGTGCTTGAGCAAAAGGTGAAATTGGAGTATGTTCCCTCCAAAGAACAAGTAGCCGATATCTTTACCAAGCCTCTACCCAGAGAAGTGTTCGAATATCTTCGACAAAAACTGGGAGTAGTCTCTGCCTTGCAGAGGATCAGGTCTAATTAAGTACAGACATCTCAACTGGTTGATGCACTGGCTAAGGGGGAGCTTATTCAGCAGCTACAACATGATTTCAGGGGGAGCATGGTACTGTCCACTCTTTGCCATTGATGACAAAGGGGGAGAAAGGAGTTTCGGGAACAGAGTCCAGTCTGAATGGACGAATGCAGAAGAGTGTTGAGTCTGAATGCAAGTGTTGCCATCAATGCCAAAGGGGGAGATTGTTGGCAAATATTGAACAAGCAACGAATGTGTGTTGATAGTTGTTGTCATTGATGGAAACAACGGAGATGGCAGGATATGAAGGATAAAACCCCTTGGGGATTCAGACGTAAGAGCTCAAGAGGTACAGCATTGAAGAAAACACGCGCAGCAAGAGCTTACAGAGAAGAAGGAAGACAGAGATCCAGTCACCGTTGGATTCCATTAAAATTTCCCAAAAGGCTGACAACCGTCAGATCTGCAGAAGTTGCGAGGGAGATAAGCCATCGGAGATTCGGGGATCGGGATTTCAATATGCAAAGTTCACTCGACAACGAAAACCTCGAAATCCCGATACGCGATTTCGCTAATTGATCGCAGTCGTTAAATCAAGCAGGGATCTGGACCGTTCATTCGTATGGACACGTGGCAGCCAGGTGGCCTCATCAGAGTTTCGGGGATCGGGGTTTCAACGTGCAAAGAAAACAATGCAACGAAAATCCCGACTTCGCGATATGCGAAATCCCGACTGAATCTTCACCGTCAGATCAACATGAGATTTAGACCATCGATCTTATTCACGACAACAGTCCACGTCAGCAAAGGGACATGTGGCACAACCAGGGAATGACAGGTGTCAGGCAGATTCAACACTTCAGGCACATAAAAGTCACGAATCAGAGTGACATGTGGCAGGATCTAACACATGTCAAACCACGTGTGACGTCAATAGAGGCATCGATGATCGGGACCGTTCATCTGAGGGACAGGTGTCGAAGATCAAGGCACTGTCGGCATATCGGACATCGGGAAATCGGAGTTCCCAAGGTCAAAAGAAATAGGACATCAGAAGTCCCGAAATCCCGACACAATCGGGACCATCCATCTGAGAGGATGCGTGGCAGGAGATTGGGCCATCGGCGAAAGGCCCGATAGGAGGTCGTTCATCGGCTAATCGGAAATCAGGATATTGGAGATCCCGGGCACAAAGTTTTTGTGCATTTCGAAATCGCGATCCGCGAAATCCCAATGAGTGGGGTACAGCTGTCAGCACAGCAGCGAAGGAGGACAGAGGATTAGTGGATGCCAGCTGTCATAGATAAGGATGCGGTTACAGGTAACGGTCACGTGAACCAGGGTCAGCCAGGGGGGGCTGAAACACATCGAGAAATCGGGGATCGGGAATCCCGGAGGCATGTGCATGGTGACATCGAAAATGCCGAAACCCCGATGGAGGTTTGACTGTGGTCATGAGTAATGGTCATATGGACCATTGAGTAGCCGGATGGGGCTAACGCTTGGGAAATCGGGGATCGGGAATCCTGGAGGCATGTACATGGTGATATCGAAAACGCCGAAACCCCGATGGAGGTTTGACTAGTGTCATGTGTAGATGGTCATGTATGCCAAGGACTGTAGCCAGCAGGCCTAGCACATTGAAAGGGGCGCGCGTAAGTTTAATTCAAATCTTAAACAGGAGCCCGATTTCCTCCGGGTAATAAATATGGGACCCGATGAGCGTTGAACGGGTCCTGGACCAATGGGTTTAAAAAGGGGGGTCGAGGCTCTCGGCAAAAAGTGTGGCATAAGGATGCGGAGGCCATTTTCTGACAGCAGGGATATCTACTGGAAGGTGAGGTCATTTGAGCGGGCATCATGACAGGTTTGAAGAAAGAGGAACCTCCTTGTGGCAGTCGGGCAACGGATCTACATTGACAAAGAGATCTCAGCTGTGGGTTCTGCAACTACGAAATCAGAGGCATCTTCTCCAGGTTTATTGAGTTATTTAATATGTGTCCTTTGGTAACTGCCTGACAATCTATAGATCTGTGTTTATTCTTGAGATAGTTTCTGTTACTGTCATAACCAATAGATGAATCTGCCTGATCCAGTGTGAAAATTAATGAAATGTGGTCAGCAGTGAGTATGAGGGTTAAACCCTTCAGCAGTAAGCAATCTGCCAGTAGAAACTGGTGCTATCTTCAGGGGGTTGAAGCTCCCTTCCAGGAAAGGCTGGTAAACGAGAGAAGGTTGTAGCCTTCTGCAGGTCGAAGCCTGCGTACTAGTATGAGTCTGCACTAGTACACTGTTGTAGAATGTTTTCTTATTAATAATCATTGAAGACAGAGACAACAGCAGCGGTGGTTTTCTCTCGATCTGGGTTTCCACCTTAAATCCTGGTGTTCACATGTGTTATTCATCTGTGTTAGTTTATGTTGTTGAATTATTGTTTAAAAGACATCTGATGAATGAAGAAATCCATAATAAGATCTCTGGATGCACTACTGTTTTCATAAGAATATACAACAACTGATTGCTCTAAAGTAGACTAAGATTTTTCAGTGAAAGAAAAGTTAAAAATTTTGATAGCTCTAAATACTGATTCACCCCCCCCTCTCAGTATTTTCAACACATATCATAAAATAATATCACTAAATTTCTAGTATTCCAAAAAAATAACTATACTTTACAAACATTGAATTTAATATAAAAATGTTATAAAACATTTGAAAAAATTATAACATATTTTTATAAATTAATTTAATTGCAAAGAAAATGCATATTAACACATAATCTAAATGGCCCCCATATGGGGTGCCACCTGGAGATTGTATTCCACATGGTACGCTGGAAGAAGGGGCAGTTAAATCCCCTCATCACCAACACCCTCCCCAACTCATTTGACATGCCCCACATTTACGCAAAGAAGAGCGGAGAGTGTTGGGACAGTCTAGCAACTTTAATGGTGGTTCACATATGGCTTACAGGAACTAGTATTATGGCCTCCACCCACTGCACTTCGGCATTCATGGCCTCCATTGCCATCACCTCGCTCATTATTACCCAGGGCTCTCCACGTTGTTGGTTTTATCTTTGTCTCTTTCCCTCAGTCTCTCATTCTCCCTTGGTTAACTTGATTTGACCCTTTGAGGCTTTTTCTCTTTCCATCCCTTCTCTCCTGATATTCTTTAGATTCTCCATCGTGCACCATTATCCCCTCTGGCCTGGTTTTGACATGCCCCGTGAAAGAGGCAAGCCCAAACGCGGGCCGGTCTACTATATCCAAGTAGGCAAGCACTGTCGCACTGGTCTGATGGCTCTCCTTCCCTTTCCAAGAGGCAACCTGGCCCTTTCTCCCTATTCTGATCAGAACTAGGCAATGGAAATGCAAGTAACACCTCAATCGCCTATCTTGGATCCTAATGACGGAAGTTGCATCGTGGAGTAGGAAATTCCTGCTCATTGAGTGGAGATTCCTCAACATTTGCAGGTAGCTAGCAATGAACAGGCGACGAAGGAAGATGACTGTGATGGAACGACATGGGAAGGCACCGAGGAGGTGGTTATGATGGGTTGTCCAGTAGAAGAATATATTCCTCAATGACTGTTGGATTATTGCAAGCATTCAAACGACCCTAATATGGTAGACCCGAAAATCCACTCGGGTGAATTATGGCATGAACAACACGAAAATAACATACCCAAGGCACCAATGCAGTAGGTCCTGGATGGCCATGCCTCGCCCACAGTGTGCAAGCTTATGGCGGAACACCTAGACCTCATTTTTGAGATGAGGAGGGACCTTTCCAAACAAAGGTATCACCAGAACCTCTTGAGAAAATGCATGGATTTCATGTTTAATACTCTATCAGGCAAGCCCGCAAAGAGTCGCTTCCCGATTTGATGTCATTATTATGCCTTCATGGTCAACTAGGACGGACCCCTAGGTTTTCTTCATGTTTAAATTTCCTACTATCAATTTTCTAGTTTTAGCTGTTTTTCTTTCTCGTTATCAAAAAAATCTAGTTTAGATCGCCTGTTCTAGTTTCCATTTTCATGGAAGAACACATGGTAGGTCTTTTATAGTTCTCAAACAGACATTATTAATATGCACAGTGCCACATGTTTTAGTTTCCACACCCGTCGAAAAACAAGTGGCAACTATGGTTGTAATATTCTAACAAATGTTGTTTTTTTAGCATAAGGTAATATAGTCTTTAACACATGAGGAACCTATGAAATACTTCCAGCTCGCCTCAATCCTCTCCAGAATAACAAAATTTACTCAGAAACTAATCAAAATCTCCTTTTTTCATGTCTTACGAGAAAATAATGGCAAGGTATATATTTTAGCAAAAGAATCATGTGGCTTGCCAAAGGAACTTTGAAAAAAAATTGAGGCATAACTCTCTCCTTCATCCCCTAAGCACACCACTTAAAATTTCATTTATTGGGCACGAGGTGTCTAGACCACAAAGAAATTTCTAAATAAAAGCAAGGACCAAGTGAGCGAGGTAGAATTCCATGGTCACAACTCACTCAGAGCGCCATGAGACAGATAATGGGGAATTTAAACTATATACCCTCTACATTTACTCTATGATGGAATGGTGAGATAATTCCAAATGCATTCTAGAATTTTCTGAATGTTAGGGGATCTCCTGTAGTGTGGGGCTTGCTCCTCCCGGTTTGTGGTTGGAGGAGCAGGTTGTTAGAGTGGAAAGGATTTTCTCATTTTATCACAGAGCTTCAACATTCTTCATTTTGGATAAGTACTAGAACCTCACAGACTTTTCCCACTTGCATTTTTAGAATTGTTCTCTCTTAGTCCTGTTCAGTTTTATCAATCTGGTGTCGACCCATTCCATGGGGGGAGGAGCCTGCAAAGTGTTTTCTTAGACCCTTCGTTCATCTCATCAACGATGCCTCTTTTTGTCTATTTTGTCTTGTTAATCTACTATAGTCATCCTTTACCATTCTGTTTTGTTTACTCATTATACAAGACAACTTGGTATGTGGGATTTTTGTGGCTTTTTTCTAGCTTGAATGTGAATTTGTTCCCCCAGTGAATTTTAGAATTTATATGCAAATATTGGTCGTTTTCTCTGATGAAATAGTTTGGAATTCGTGGCTTTGTCTCTTCTTAGTTCTCCTCATCCTTCATAACAAGTATTTAGGTCTTTCTTTGGACAAACTAGTTCTTCGAGATCCCTATAGGAAACATAGTTTTAATTTATGGTTATGGAACAACATGGATTCATGAGACATCAGAGGTATCCACATGGATTTGAAGAGACGTGAAGAGCTCTTACAAAGTAATGGAATCTAGCCTAGAACTTTCTTAGAAATCATCCATAATCTATAAATGCAACAACAAGAACAATATAATAAGATAATGAACATTCTTGAAGCACACAAGGAAAAAATATCAGAAATCAAAATGGACTGTTACAAGATAAATCACTTCGTTCAGTACATAAATGAATATTACATGCCACACTCCATGACTCAACAGACTTTAATAAAGGTAGAAGATAAATCTAATGAAGGATATTATCGACAACAACATAAGGAGCCAAAAGAAAAGAACCAAGCTACCATCCATTTGGAGGTAAATATGCAGTAATACATTTCTCCAATGTTCTATAAATGCATATGTATTTTGAATGTTTTTTATAGGCTTTATACTTGTCATGTTAGTACTTGTGTAGTTATAGCAGGAATGGGAATGAAAGGGTCAGATGATAGGGGGAAATCTAATGATGTCGTTGAAATATCTTTTGAAACAACATGACTTTTATCTCTATAACATTCTTCCATTTTAGTCTACATATTAATAAAATATTCCCCAGTCCCAGTTAAAAACAACAACACATAATCTAAATGGACAGTGGATATAATAACTAATACCTTTGCATAATTTATTATTATTTAATATGTAAATTTATTCTTATTTTTAGTGAAGAAGTTGCTAATATAAAATAACATATTATAAATGAAAGATGATTTAATCCACTAATCAAAATGTTGTTGCGTCACTATAATGATAAGCCAATAATAAGCATTCAAGAGTGGAGCATATGTGCCATGATTGAACAACAAACTTTCTCAAAAGTGCTCTTTGTCACAAAGCCCTTAGTGGGTCTTGAAATGGTACATTAAATTTCATATTGTTCAAACAATTTCCATATCACGAGGTAATTCTCAGGACATTTACTATACAATTCATATATCATATAAAAGAGCAATGGCAAATTCTTTGTAATTTGTTGTTTTTTTTATTTTTTTAAATATAAATGGATAATATTTTATATTAAAAAAAGGCTAGAAGCAAGTTGGTCAGCCTAATAATACAAAAAATATGATATCCCTTAAAACAAAAATCAAAATAATCATTAAGTAGTATGTGTTTCGTACAGAAAAGTCTATATCATTCTTCATAGAGGATTTCAAAAAGTTTCTATTGGTATAAACTTTTTTTTGTTTACACCATAGGACTTCCTTTCCCTTTACCCGCCCCCACCAACTCTTAGCAGCATGGCTTTGCTCATAGTTAAAGGGTCTTTGGAGGGGCCAAAATGGATTTAAGAATATTAGCACGGGAAACCAAAATAGAGAATAGATAAAGAGGCATTCATTGAAGCGGGTATTTTATTTAATTAATCTTTCTAGGGAGGGTTAAAAATCTGAAGGTCCAAGATTTAACCTTGGCTTCCAATTTAGAAAGCAATTTCTCCCATGAGGCATTATGTTGGCACAGGGGCAGACCCGAGGTTCACTCCAAGAGCGCACCAACAAACCCTAGCTACTGGCCCTTTCGGCAGCACCTGCAAAGCAGTTGCTGTCTCACCCGAAGCAGCTAAGAGGCGGGTTGCAAGACAAGAATGTCTACAACCAGGGGAATATCAAGTGGATCTATCACAACAAAAATACAACATTCATATATCGCTTATCAGCTAGGTCTATCTTGTGCAACTATAGATCTGATCTAACATAAGACTGCAAATAAAAATATAACAATGACATAGATCTAGGCATCAATCATACATATGACACAAAATATATGTGGTTCACCCTCTCTCTAGGGATACATCCACAGAATTGTGCTTATGATTTATTAAGGTAAATCATACAGTTCTTATCTGCGCTCTCAGCTAGCAGGTCTTCTTTCTTCTCTCTTTTTCTCTCCCCTTCTTGCACACACAGCTGTGGGACTTGACCTTCACACACAGCTAAAGACATCACAATACAATCCTCTCCCTCCACAACAGAGCTATAACAACAATATCATACCAATACTCAATGACCAACCCAACCCAGGTCCTATTGACCTTTATTTATACATTAAAATCCATCATCGACAGCCTTAGGTCGAAACCTAGGTTCCAAAACCCTAGATACCAAAACCCTAGGTGTCTAAAACCCTAGGTCAACTTGACCCAATTTTTTGGGGCTTCGCTAGCCTGTCTTTCCTTATTCATCGTGCGGTGCTCCAAAGCATCCAATGATGGCTTTCTCTTCTTGATGAGTTTTCCACGATCCTTCTTCCTTTCTTATATATCATCACTGATCTCCTCATCCAACGGCTTGCTTTTTTGCACTTCACTCCATCTTTCCTTCTCTTTTGCTCACTTCAACTCAGTGACAGTTACTGTGTCTCTCACGAAGCTTGATTTTTACCATTCCTTCCTTGTTCTTTTCTTTCTTCCATAACCAAGGGACAACAAGCCCCCAACACTCACCTATGACTCATCCTGAGGCACTTCAGATCTAATCCTCTTGTTTTACTTCGACTTTGGACTGTGCAGTGCAACCCTTGCTTTCTGCTTTATGCCTCCTTTCCATCCTTGTGCAGATTATATTTTCTGTGTCTAGTACCCAATTTCAATTGAACCTAGTACCTGGACCCTTTTCCTCATGCTTTTACTGAGAGCTGCAAGGTAGCTGGTTATCATAGTACAACTTCAACTGACTCCCATTCACCAATCCTTCCTTCTAGTCTCCCTTCAATGTCTTCAGCTGCGCAGCTCCTCCTTATGTAACATAGGCAATCTCATATGGTCCGAGCCAATGCATTCTGAAATTCCTGGGGTGTTTTATAAACTTATTGCCATACACCAGTAGTAAATCACCTTTCTTGAATGTCTTCTTCTTGATGTGCCTATCATGATAGGCCTTTTCTTGTTCCTTCTAAACTTGCTGATGGAAGCCTGCAATGAATCAGTCTTCTTCCAGTTCAACCAACTATGAAAGCCCCTCACAAACAACGTCAATATCATCCATGTCTGTAAATGAAATAATTCTTAGGCTTGGTACTAAGTAATCCATCAGGACAACAGCTTCAAGACCATAAACCAAATTGAAGGGGGTTTGCATTGTTAATTTCTTGCAAGTGGTTCTATAAGCCCAAAGTACTATTGGTACTCTTAAATCCTAGTCATCCCTATTCACGCTGCAAATCTTGTTCAATGTTGTCTCCAAGATCTTGTTGAATTCTTCAATCGTTCTGTTTGCTTGTGGGTGGTAAGGTGTACTCTTCTGATGGTGGACTGCAAATTCCTCAATCAGGGCGTCAACTGTCTTATTGATGAAGTGTGTACCTTGATCACTCATAAGGATCTTAGGGCATCCAAACCTAGTTATTATGTCATCAAATATAAAACGCACAGTTGTAGTTGCACTATAGTCCTTGACTGCTCTGGCTTCAGCCCATCTGGTTAAGTATTCTGTCGCAGTAATAATGTACCTTGCCCTTGTGCACTTTACTAGTGGGTTTATAGGTCCCACGAAGTCAATGGCCCACTTTTCAAATGCTTGTAGGGTCATCAGCAGTGCTAATGGAATTTCATCTCTTTGGGATGGTTTTCTAATTCTCTATCATACATCACATGCTCTGGCATGCTCTTTAGCATCTCTGTGTAAAGTAGGCCACCAAAGGCCAACTCGCAGAACCTTATGTGTAGTTTCTTTCCCTGCATAATGTCCTCCTGCAATGCCTTCATGAGCTTCTGTGAGGATCAGTGGTCTCTCTGTCTCCATAACACACCTCCTAAATATTTCATCTGGTCCCATTTTGTAAAGTTGTCCATCTATAAGTGAAAAGTATGTAGCACGCACCACTAGTTCTTTCTTCTGAGGAATTGTATAGTCACTTGGAGCCATTCCTGTTGACCGGATTTGGACTATGTCTACGAAGTGGTCATCAATATTTCTAATGGTGAGAAGTTGTGCATCCGGTAATGTATCCTCCAAACTAGTAGGTTCTTCGCCATGTTCCAACC
Organism: Picea engelmannii; assembly: GCA_009831015.1. Lineage (NCBI taxonomy): Eukaryota > Viridiplantae > Streptophyta > Pinopsida > Pinales > Pinaceae > Picea > Picea engelmannii. The sequence continues at coordinate 141,431 of ML780059.1, forward strand.
TTGATAAGTAGTCTGGGACCTTGTTCATTCTTTCTGTCTTAACTATGATCTCAAAATCATATTCTTGAAACAGCATAATCCATCTACATATTCTCCCCCCCAACACTGGCTTTTTGACTAGGTACTTCAGCGTGGAGTGATCAGTAAACATTTTAAAGTGTCCTCCCAACAAGTAGTGTCGGAATTTTTGCAGTGCATACACCATGGCTAGTCCCTCTCTCTCTGTAGTGGTGTAATTAAATTCAGCTGTGGATAGCTTCCTGTTGGAAAATGATAATGGATTATCAATTTCCCCTTCTCTAGGTTGTGCCAGTACTGATCCTAATGAAATTTAAGATGCATCGGCATGCACACGGAATTCTTTGCTCCAATCTGGAAAAACCAAAATGGGCGTTGTAACGATCTTCTGTTTCAGTGTGTCGAAGCTCTACTGACATTCATCTGTCCACTCATACTGAAAATCCTTCTTCAAAATCTTCTCCATTGGTGTTGTAAATTGGGCATATCCTTTGATAAATTTCCTATAATATCCAGTATGGCCCAATGCAGTGCGCAGTTGTTTGACTGAAGTAGGAGGTGGCAAATCAACTATAATTGCAATTTTAGATGAGTCAACCAGCAATCCCTTCTTGCATACAATATGACCTAATAACACTCCAAATGGTGAGAAGAAGATGCATTTCTTCATATTCAAAGAAATTTGACACTGCCAGCATTTGTCCAACATTAGCCTTAGACATTCAATATGATTTTTCAACAAACTAAAAATAGTCCAGTCATCAAAGTATGCTTCTAAAAATTTATGCAAAAATTCTTTGAACACTTCGACCACCACCCTGGAAAAGATGGCTAGGGAATTCTTCAATCCAAATGGAATTACTGTATATTGGTAGGATCCCCACTCTGTGGAAAACATAGTCTTATGACGGTCCTCCTTGGAAATGTAGATTTGATGGTATCCCGAAAAGTCATCTATAAAAGAATATACTTCCTGGCCTCCCACATTATCCAACACTTCGTCTGTGAATGGTGTAGGGAAACAGTCGTGTAGACAGACATCATTCAACTTTCTGAGGTCCACACAAATCCTGATTTCTCCTGTATTATTGTCTTGTACCACCATAAGGTTGATCCACTCTGACTCTTCAACAGGTTCAATAATCCCTGCTTCCAGCATTCTGTCGAGCTCAATCTTCACTTTTTCCTTGTATTTCAGGTTCAGTCTGTAAGGTCTTTGATTCACTAGTTTCGCATATGGTTTCAAAGGTATTCTCATCTCACCCATAAGCCCTTTGATTCTCTTCATATCAGTGAACTTGGTTGGGAACAAGTCCTGATATTCGTGCAATAACTTTGTAATTTTGTCAATGGTAGCAGCATCCCAATAATCTCCGACATTGGCAAGCTTCAATGTCTCCTATGTCCCAATATTGACTTTTTTTATTTTGATCAGCTGACCTATGAATGGCAGCTCAACTCATGGTACTTCCACATTTATGTGGCCTTCTTTCTCAGTGATGTTTACCTTCCTCGGATCATCGTCTTCATCGGCACTAATGTTGTAACATCCTTGCAATTTCTGGAATGGCGGGGTACATTCATCCTCTTCTTGCTCCAAAGGGAGGCCATATGCCTCCTTAGATACTTTTTGTCTCACAATCTATAATTCTTGGTCTACTGAAGGAAATTCACTTTCAAACAAAAACATGGTTACAAAATTATCGATCATACCTTCCCAATCTGAAGTGACAAGGAGTAGCTCCGATTGAAGGTACCAGTTGATAAGGATCATGTCCAGTGTGTTAATGAATCTATGCACCCATTGTTCTCGAGGAATGTCAATCCAGGCCTCTTCTCAGCTTCGCACATGGTCCTTTGGGCAACTTCGACTTGTGTACATCACTTCGCAGCTTCCTACTTGTGTTGAGAACCACGTTGTCATCAAAGTTCGACATTGTGTCCAGTCTGTGATGTTTCCTTTGTACGTCCCCCACCATATTTCTGTTGTGGATTTCATGGCCTCATCCATTGCCAATATCCTATGTTGTGTTGGTACACTTGTCTCAAACTCTGATAAGAAGTTTTCTAAATGGTTCATCCCATCAAATGTGGGTACGTTACTCACTATTGTGCCGATCCAGTGAACCTCTCTGGTTAGTCTAGCACATCGTCTGGTAGAGACTTCATACATCTAGTTTTTCCAGTTCTCTAGTGCATCTTCTGAGTCTGATGAACATGTGTTGTCTCTTCACCAGCTCAAATTCCCATCGGTTGTAGGATTTATATAATCCTGTTGTCTGGTTGTTAGTTTGTAGATGTTTTCCAATTCGTACGTGTGGTCTTCTTCTCTAATAGGCTCTGTGTATCGAGGACCCTCATCTAGATCTAAAGGTGCAATGACCCTAAGGCCATCTCTTTCAAATTTCATATGCCTCTTCTTTAGATCAACAACAGTAGAATTGTTGAAGGCTCAATCAATTCCTAATAATGCAGGATAAGGGCAGTTGTCATCAACAATTTCAATTACTTCAAAATCTACAAAGGTTCTAACTCCATCGATGTCCACAGGGACATGCTCCAATCATCCAAATGGGATGATAGCTTGTTGATTAGCCATTCTAAGCCTTAAAGGGGAATAGATCAACTTCGGTTTTCCCATTAGTGCCCAGGTTTTCTTCGTCATGACATTGACCTCTGACCCTAAGTCGAGGACCACATAGTCTATATCATATTCTCCTATTTGAGAATTCAGGTGTAATTCTTTATTTGTCCTTCTCCTTTTCCCAATTTGATGCACTGCCCTATTTAGTAAGGAGTCTATCTTTCCTAGCTCATATTGCTTGATTAAATCTTGTAATTCTTGTACAACGCTTTTATCTTGAATAAACTTAACACAAGTGCACAAAAATTCCATGAGTTTGCTTACCTCTTTTCCTTCTATTGGTGACGCAGACTGATCAAACACCTGAGGCATGCCATATTCTTTGATTTCTGGTTATTTCTTTGATGAATATCCTGGATATCCTTTGAACTCTTTTCTTGCCTCCTCAAATATCTGTCTTTCTTTCTTAGCATTGAACGTTGGGGTCTTCTCTATAGATTTCTTGACTCTGTGGTCGTCTATAGTCTTTCCTTGGGTTTCTCTGTCTTCTCCTGTAGCAGCACCTCCTCGAGTGATAATAGTGACTCTAGGGTTTTCTCCATGAGGTTCAGAATATATCAGTTGCACTTGCAGGTTTTGATGAGGTCCTCATCTTTCCTGAATCTTAGCTAGCAGCAAAGGGCAGTCCTCGATGACATGCTTGAAGGAATTGAAATAATTGCAAGTTGTGCAAGGGTTTTGTCAGTCCCTCACTAAATGTCCTAGTTGCGCGCAGTTGTAACAGATTATTTTTCCTCAGCCTCGACCCATACCTCCTCCTCCTCCTCCTCCTCCTCCTCTGTATCCACCATGAGGATTGAAACTTCCTCTTCATGGAGAATTATATTGTGCGTTGTTTCCTTCTTGGTGTACTTCACCTTGGATCTTGTATATGTCTCTTGATCTTTCGTGCATCAGGTCAAAAGCCCTACAATCTCTATCATCATGCCCTATGGACTTACAGAATGTGTAGTACAAGTTTGTGGGTGTCTAAACATAATTATGCATATAATAGCACTCACCAGGTTGATGTCGGTTTCTGCATACTTCGCACCAGGGCAGGTTAACTTTCTTCAAGGGGCTCAGCGCTCCAAAGGCCAAATATTCATGAAAAAGGGGATAGTGTTCTTTATCATGACCTTTGGATCTGCATCTTACACACCATATATCTTATCTTTTGTCCTTCCCCTTGTCCTTCTTCATATCCTCAACCTGCAGAGACAAACTAGTCAGCTGGCTCAAGATCTGGCTCATGCCTGAGCTAGATTCTCCCATAGGTGTCGATTCAATCTTCATGGAAATATCCAAAGATTATGCCTACGATGCAATCTTCTACTACATCAATGGAACTCTGATGTGTGGTAAAAGTCCAGCAATGAACCATTCTTTGTTCTGCTCATCTGGGATATTAAAAGTCAATCGACATGCTAGGGTCTTGAATCTTTGATCAAACTCCCAAACAAGTTTGGCTACCTTGTGTTTGATCTCCTTCATCTTAGTAATACACCATGACTTCGAATTAGGTTTTTAAACTCTGCAACCATCGTGTTCTTGATCTCATTTAGTGGCTTAGGCTACATAAGTCCTTGGACAAGCTTCATGTACCAGCTCAGCGCATGATCCCTCAACATAGTGCTAAACTGGTTTCTTTTAACAGCTTCATTGGTAATATTTTTAATGTTCCATATGGCCTTGCACAGGAACCAGTGCTGATCAGGATCTTCAGATCCATCTCCTTTAAATATAGGGAGCCTCATCTCATCTTCCATAGAGCTGCCTAGGTTTCTTGTTTGAGTAGATGTTGAACTACTAGTAATAGTAGTCTGCGAACTCTGGTGATTCAGAATATTCTGATTACTTAGCGTTTCTGAAATAACAGAAGGATTGATATTACTTACTTCAGTGGTCTACGCAGCTTCTGATGTTTCTATCTCATTCTGGCAAAGTTCTTCAACTTCCTCTTCCTCTGCTCTGGTGGGTTCTGAATGTTCTTCATCTGTCAGATCTGCCTCTTCTCCACTGTATAAACCCCCGTCTCCATAGTTTTTCTTGAACAGGTTCTCAAGGTGAAACCCTCGAAATACTTCCCCACTGCGCGTATGTCTAGATTTTGTGTCACTGTCGTTGTCTGAATTATTGAACATTAGCCTTTTCAGATCCAACCAATCTATTGTATCTTCAAGATGTTCTTTTCATGCAACATCATCTTGATTCTTAGCTTCAGAAATTGTAAAAAATTTCCTTTGGGTCCTTTGAAGAAGTATCTCCCGGCCTGGCTATATGATTATGTTCTGTCAACAACAAATTCAGTGATATACCCTCCAATGTTACTATCGAACCAGTGATCTACAACCCTTGATATAGCATTTTCAACTCTCTTAACCTTCTTAATCAACTCCGACGTCCAAACCACATGAGGTCTAGATATGATATCGAACTAGGTATTGGCTAACCTAGCTAACCACTCATATAGCTCTTGATGGATTCCTCCAAATAAGATCTCATGAATCTCAGTGAAGATGTGTCTCTGCAACCAACCTTTAGTAATTACCTTAGGGTTCTTGTTTTGGGCTTCAGCGAAGTCCCTCTCTTGATCCTCTATCCACTTATGAATCTCTGTCTTCGATGGGAACCACCTTGACATTACCTTACACAGATTCCAGTCCCGACAACAGAACCATTTGTTGGCATAGGGGCAGAACTGAGGTTCACTCCAAGAGTGCACCAACAAGCCCTAGCTACTGGCCCTTTTGGCAGTGCCTGTGAAGTAGATACAGTCTCACCTGAAGCAGCTAAGAGGGGGGTTACAGGACAGGAATGTCTACAACTATGGGAATATTAAGTGGATCTATCACAACAACAATACAACATTCATATATCACTTATCAGCTAGGTCTATCCGACACCGCTATAGATCTGATCTAACATAATACTGCAAATGACAATATAACAATGACAGAGATCCAGGCATGAATCACACATATGAAACAAAATATACATGGTTCACCCTCTCTCTAGGGCTACGTCCACAAAACTATGCTTATGATTTATTAAGGTAAAGCATACAGTTCTTATCTGTGCTCTCAACTAGCAGATCTTCTTTATTCTCTCTCTTTCTCTCCCCTTCCTGCGCACCCAGCTATAGGACTTGACCTTCACACACAGCTGAAGATATCACAATACAATCCTCTCCCCCCACAAAAAAGATATAAAAACAATATCATACCAATACTCAATGACCAACCCAACCCAGGTCCTCTTGAACTTTATTTATACATTATAATGCCTCACCGACAACCTTAGGTTGAAACCTAGATGCCAAAACCCTAGATACCAAAACCCTAGGTGTCTAAAACCCTAGGTCAACTTGACCCACGTTTTCAAGGCTTCACCAGCCTATCTTTCCTTCTTCATCACGTGGTGCTACAAAGCATTTAATGATGGCTTTCTCTACTTGCTGAGTTGTCCACGATCCTTCTTCCTTGTTGATCTGTCATCCCTGATCTCCTCATCCAACGTCTTTCTTTTCTGCACTTCGCTCCATCTTTCCTGCTCTTTTTCTCACTTTGACTTAGTGATAGTTACTATGTCTCCCATAAAGCTCACTTTTTACCTTTCCTTCCTTGTTCTTCGCTTCCTTCCATAACCAAGGGCCAACATATTCCTTAGTTTTTTTTCAAAAATTGAAGCCCCCAAATATTTAGAGGGAAGGGATCCTTTTTGGAAGCCTAGGATTCTAAGAATGTTAGAATGAACTCTCAAAGGAGTGTTAAAGAAGAATATTAGAGATATGATGTGATTGATATTTCTGTTGGAAGCTAGCATAAAGGTGTCTAGGATAAGTTTAAAGGCCTAGGCTTCTTCCGATGAAGGTTCTCCTAATAATAAGGCATCATCAACAAATTGAAAATGAGAAAGAGGGTCAACATTGGGATTCAACTTGAAACATTTGATGAGGCCCTTCGACAGAGCTGATTTGAAACTACGACGGAGACTTGTAGCTACAAGAATAAACAAGAAGGGGGAAAGAAGATCACCTTGTCAAATACCTCTCAAGGGATTGAAAGTATTCAAAGGAGAGCCATTAACCATAATTGAAAAATGCAAAGGAAATCAAATTGTTAACCCAAAGGATCCATTCTTGACAAAATCTAAAGGCTTTCAAAACCTATTAAAGGAAAGTCCATATTAGTCGGTCATAAACTTTATACATGTCCATATTGATCATATTTTTTTACTTTTAAATAGTGGATGGCCTCATGGGAGACAATTATTCCATCCAAGATCTCTTTTCCTTCCACATATCCACCCTATTCTTGAGAGATACTTTTCCTCGTGATGGGATTTGAACAATTATCTATGATTTTGGTTATAATCTTTCAAATGACATTGCACAAGGAGATACGTCTAAAATTATATGCAGTACTCACATTCTAGTCCTTTGAAATGAGAGTGAGGAATGTTGAAAATATTTAATAATCTTCAATGAAGCTCTAGCACTTTCCACCATAGACATACTTGCCTACCATTGTCCATCAAGATTGAAAAAAACTAGTCGTTAATTCATCCAGACCCAGCAATTTATTTGGCTTAATTTCCTTCATTGTTTGGGTAACCTCCTCAAAGTACATAGGGAATAATAGACTTAAATTTTGTTCAGGGGATCAAGCTAGTGATATTTGTATAGTTTCCTAATTGTCTTTTGTAGGCTTAACATTGAATATGACTAAAGTGATTCTTAAGTTCTTGTTCAATATCCTGATGTTTCTCCAACTTTTCCCCCATAGATGATTTTATATTTGGGATACAACTATAGTTTCATCAATTAACAATCGATGTGGGAAAACTTGGAATTTCTATCCCCTTCCCACTAAATTCTCAAGTTTCGGTGCCATAGGGTTTCTTCTTTCCTAGCAAGTATATTTAGTTCCTTATGGAGGTGGATTTCCTAGTCTATGTATTCCTGCATTATTTATTCACAAATGATAGTTGCATGTAGATTATTCATCTCCTATTCTAGTTGGTTCTAGGCTGGAAAAATATTACCAAAAACCTATTTATTCCAAGTCTTGATATTTTTCTTAATTTTCTTTAACTTATGTTGGAACTAGTACATTTTTTGTCCTTTTGGAGGAACAAATTGATGCCACTAGGGAGTGGGAATCTACAAGAAGTCTAGATGATCAAGACAAAACTTCTCAACTCTGAAAGGTTTGAGTTTGGGCGAGAAGGAGTTGTCCCAAGAAATACTAATTGGCTAGTGATCAAAGCTCGTGAAAGGTAGAGTTTCAGTTGACACTACCACTTGAATTTGTATAACATTCTTGGAAGCTAGAAAAATTTCTAGCCTATCCTCTATTTGATGGGAACCTCCTCTTTTATTATTCCAAGTGTGGCATCCATAAGTGGTTTGATTGTCAACTAGTCCTATCTTGTTGATAGTCTCCTTGAAGGATAAGCTTCCATTATCCAAATTTCTAAGACCTCCTTTTTTTTGCAGAAGAGATGTCATCATATTTAAATCTCATCATATTATTGAAGGTTGATCTAATAGAAGACCCCTTATGGCCAACACACTGTCTAGGAAGGGTATTTTGAGCATAGGATTGGCAAGTCCATATGCATTAGTGATAAAACTTCGATCTTGAGACTCAATCACTCTATATCTAATTATGAGGAGATTGGGTGATTCAAACATGTGTTCCATAATTATTTTGGTGGGATCCCATAGTAAGGCTAGAACTCCCATGAATCTGATTTCACTAACTATTCAAAAATCACTACCCCTCCAACATTTATGATATATGAAAATCGTAGAATGTTTGTTTCATTTTGTTTCCTACAACATGAAAACTCTAGATTTTTCCTATGTTATCATGTGCCTAAGAAAGTGTTTATTTATTGGTGCATTGAGGCCTATTATATTCCATGAGATGCATTCATTTAAAACCTTGGTTTGGGAATAAATACTTCTCCTTAAGCCCGATGGATTTTCGAAAGTCTACTAGCAATGCTTCGGTTTCCTCCAGTTTTCATTTTGAGGTTTTATGGCCTCTCTTTTTCTCATTTGATAGAGATTTTTTCTAAGACTTGAGGGGTGTTTATTTGTTACCAATTAATCATTGGAAATGGTGAATTTGAGATGCATTATTTAATTTCATCTTACCCTTAATAAGCTCACATTGAAGATGCTAAAGTTGAGGCATCGAGAGCTTGGATGAATGTTTCTCACCATGTTGATCTTGAGTTTTGGTAGATCAATTTCCACTTTCTCAAGATATATTCCTTGAATTAGGTCTTATTCCTCCAAGTCAACATGTGCCTCCTCTTCTACCACCACATCCTGGTCCTTCCCTCGATTTTTCTCCTTGTTGCAGTCAGGATATTGAATGCTTGTTTTTTGTTGCTTCTTCTCCTCCAGATTAGGAGGGATATCTACAGTGTCATGCTGGAAATTATTTGAGGATTATCCTACCTATGTCGGTTCTTTTTCCACACTCTATAAGACCTGGGAGTTGTTGCTATTGGTAGATATAGGTTTGGGTTTTCAGTTATTACATTTCCTTCTGACTTTCTCTTGGTGAGGACTTTGGAAAACACCTCTGCATTTGTAGCTTCCTTGTATTTATCTACATTGGGCCTAAAATTTTATGGGAATTATTTGAAAAGGTTCCCATGTTCGTGACATTTGTGGTAGCGAAAAGGGGTGTTCTCATAATCAAGCATTTGTATCCACTACTCATCTTAAAAGATTATGATTATGGATTCTAGTAAATCCCTTTCCACATTCACATACACACATATTTTGGCATATGAAGTGTATATTACCATTCTAGTAACCTTTGAAATCTTGACAAAGGATCCTAATGTGTTGTCGATCCATTCCAAGGTTTATTTCCCTTAAAACTCTTGGGGGACATAGTACATATGGATCCACATTGGAGCTTCAGTAAAACCTCCTTTTCCAGGATGAATTGTTATGTCCAATATCAAAGGTGAAACCCTATAGAATTGAAGAAGTAACAACCTTCTTCAAATACCCTTTCCTTATCCCCACCATAGAAAAAAATCATTGTAAGGAATCCCTTGGGGCCCAAATTAAGATCCACTTGGCCCTTGAGTTTCTATTTGGATTGGATCCAACTTAAGAGTACCTTTTCAAAGGGTTATATGCCCATAAATTTACCAATCACGACGTGGTCTTTAAAATATTGAATGTAATTCCCAATATTAGTAGAAGTAACTTCATACCTTGTATTATGTTATGCTTTGGGTAAACATCCATTCTACCTCTTTCTTCTCTGGTGCTTGTCTATGTCCTCTTGCTTCAATGACTCATTTTCCTAGTGGAGTCCTTCCTTGTCTCGCCCATTTCTACAATAGACTGATTTATTTGAATTTGACTTGAGACAACATCTTTGAATGATTTTTTGTTCAGATTTGGCTCTGTATTTGTCATATTGTAGAAAAACAAACCATCGTCATCTAATTGTAATCTTGAACTTTGGTTCCGTAGTCTGGTCTACCGAACCCTAAACACTTCACCACCTATCATTTTTTCATTGTTAATTAACGTTATTTCATCATTCACCATCTCTACTTATACATTAAATACTCTTAACATATGCAATTTTTTTAAGTTTTTAATTTTTACTTTCATTTAGAATGTAAGCTTTGATTTTTGTTTAGATATATCCTTAGAAAAAAAAAACTTGGAAAGGTTGTACTAAGAATGCAACAACAATTCACTAAAATGACATTTTAATTCAAGCCCATTTATTTTTATTAAATTTGAAGTCCAAAAAATATTGTACATATAGATAATCTTCTGTGAAACATCATTCATATTAATATTGTTTCCAGACTTACAAAATTGACATATTACACAACCACCTTCAATTCAATGTAGTTGTTTTAAACTTGAGTATTGACTAAATATTTTCACTTATTTCACAACAATCATGAATTTTCATTAAGAGATCAAAGCTAGGAAATGATATGTCACATGTAGTTTAGACCCACACTAATGTTTAAGAAAATATTAATTTAATATGATACATCCAAGGGGCAAGGAAATTTTATTTTTTAATACCTAGAGTTTAGCACCATTTATAGTTATTGTTTTCATTCAAAAATTTTATGGATTGGTCTTTAATGTCAAATGATCATTTATTTTGGTATACCTAGTCATGACTCGAGTCTTTGAAATGTGCTCAGTGGTCTTTGGACTTCATATCTATTAAGAAATGATGGATAATTTGTAAAATAGCATATTTTCTTTGAGATCAAAATTTGTCCTCTATATCTACTTACACCAAATACTTTGGGGATTGAAGTGTCTCCGCTCTTTATATTGACATCTTTGAACTTTCCAATGTACTTCTAAATTGAGCTTCATTATGTAAATTCAAAGTTATATACACAAAATACATATACTTATAACATTACAGAGAGGATCTTGGGAGGGACCTTTAATTTTTTTAGAGGATCTTAGGAGGGACATTTTCTTTTTGTTAAAAAATATTATACTATGGTTCACTAAATCAAGTGGAAACTACATCTTCCAAGCCTTTCATCATATACTACATTTGGAATATAAAACTACCCATAATAAATCGATACATCCATACATATTGTTACCCAAAAAATCAAATTTCAAGGTTGTCCAAAAACTTTCATTCTAGATTGTAAAGATTATGGATTGAGGATTATTTGTCTACTAGCCTTATTGGGTTCTTTATACCTATGATATAACATAATATAATTATAAAAAGAATTTCATGAAATGTCCTTACCCATTTTGGACCAAGTGATGTCCCTTCTTCATATATAATAAACCCAGATAATGGACATGATTTTGACAAATTTCAAACTACTTAACTTTGCATATAACTTGTGTTCTCTAAACATATTTAAAACAAGGGCCAAGTTCTCCTCGTGATCCTCTTCTAGAAACATGCCTTTGAATTCTTGCGACACTGGGAAGTGTATAAGCCTAGGCACTTCATCACTGTGGTTTAACACACAATGAAACCAATTGGAAATTTTTTTGAAGAACTTCTTCAATAGCATAAATGATATCTACCATACAATCCTAGGATTGTCTTGAATGGTTCGGGCATTCCCTTCCTCATTGTTGCAATCAAAATATTTACTATGGCAATAGAATTTGATTATGTGGCTCCAATCAATCCATGGTGATTCATACATCATATCCAAGGGACAATCGAGTCATTATTTCAGTTATGCCCCTCATGGTGTCGATGGCTAACAAGTCTAACTACAACTTGTTATGCTCAAATTGCATGCCTTTGAAACTTTCAATTAATTTAGGGGCAACATATCTATAATTAAATAGAAATAGATTGACTCTAAATATTACTTGGAATCTCCAGTATGATAGATGGATCATCTACCTGTTGATATTTAAGAGTTGCATAAATCTTTCTCACACTAGAAATATTGCATAAAATGTGTACTTCTCACACATTTCTAACATTTTTAGAATTTCCCTTTCTTCATAATATGTCTCTAGAATAATGATTCTTTCTTTTCATAGAGCATTGTGTAGTTCATAACTTTCTTTCATCTATACTTCCAATAAATTTTTCATTACACTGGTTGATTTGGATGTAGAATACTCTGCTTAGCAATGAAGAAGGTTTATGCCCCTTTTTATACTTCTCTTGTTTTTACCTATTCTTATGTTACCATTTCTTATGTAAAGCTTTCTTATATTTGGAGTTGATTCGAAAAATCCTCTTTAGATGTCTTTTGGCTTCATGGCTCAGAAATAATTCACCTTCCATTGTTCATCCTTGATGTAGGAGATCTATTTCAAACATTACATGGTCAGTGTTCATGAAAAATATCTTGATTTATCAACTGACTTCCCATTCTCTGATTTTCTTCACCTTTCAACGGTGCTTCCACCACAACAAGGCTTTCCTTGTAAGGTCGGAAATTGCTATTTTTTCTTGATGGTTTCCTATGTAGTTATGCAATTGAAAGCATTTATTTACTCCTAGAAACCATGCCTCTACTTGCATAGTTTGCATGTCTCTATCAAATGTAGATGTCATTGCCTCTTTTGTTTTTGGAGAACATCTCATTTTATCTACTTATTTTTCAATTTCATGAAAAATCTCAAGGGAATATAAGGAAGTATAAGTAAAGTATAGTTTCTTTGATCCTTGATTTTTCCTCTTTACCTTTATCATCTTTTTTATTTCACTATAATGACCTATACTTTTCCACCAAAGTCCACAACAATTGACATCGATGTTTTCTCAATCTTTCATCATACACTAGGAGAAAATTTATTCACTGAAGATAACTTATTTAATCACTTCATTATTTTTTAATAGAGGGGCTAATTGCATTTCTAATAATTTATATCTACACTTATTTAATCACTTCATTTTATTTAGAAGATGGGATAACTATGTTTTCTCATCATTCATCTCTATACTTATTTAATCGCTTTATTTTCTTTAGTAGATGGGATAATGCCTTGATTACACAGAATGGGTCTTAGGAGTTTTTTTGGCGCTCATTCAATAATTTTTTTCTTCATGAGATTGAATGGGACTTGGGACAAATTAATAATTCTTTCTCATATGAAAGGATATGTTAGTGCTTCCATTGCTACTAGGATACTAGGACATGTCAACGCCTTTACTAGATGGAAAGTCATTCCACCTCTTATGATAGAAGAAGACTTGGATAAATTTGTCAAATTTTTAAAATTCATAATGAATCTCAATCATTCCATTTTTACGAAACTCAAAATGCCACTTGAAAATATTTTCTTGTTCCTTGGAGGGGTCAGCAATCGATTGACTTTATACATACATTGAAGCATCACTTTGAAAATTGTTGATCAATTTTTTATTTCTCCATGTTTTCACAATGTTCACCCTTATTGAATTGATACTCTTATACAACCTAGAAAGTACATATATGCATGCAATTTAGAAGAATATTAACTTATAATTATAAATTCATAATGTAGAGGCAAACATTGAATACACACATTTTGAGAGCATAAGAATTGGAAGGTATGACTTACAAGTATTCATAACTATAAATGAAATACAACATACTATTTGTAAGGAATGTTTGAACATATGGAATGGCTATGGAGGAGTGTTTTTCCACAACTATGTGCAATCCTTGTTCAATTTCTAACCTTGAGTCAATTCTATGAACTAACAAGGCCAATGTGTATTCTCACAAGCATAGGCTCATAATCCACTCATCATTAAACAATGATATCCTATGCAGTAGAAACGAAAGAGCACAATTCATGCACACTCTACAGAAACACTATAACAATCAACTAAGCACTTTCTAGTCTATGTGTTAGACAAGCATTCCCTTGCCAATCATCTTGCTAGATGAGAGCCCATAATTTTCCCATCCTACTTGTTGGGTTAGAACACCATAAAATACCCCATAGAATATTTTGATTTTTCTCTTCACTTCCATCTCTCCATAGATGCATGAAAAGTATTAGCGAGTCAGCCTCGCCCTATGCCATGATACTTCTCAATTCTTCCCACCTAGTTGGGGATTCTCACATGCATAACTTTCTCATTGTCCTCATAGGTATTAGCCTCGGGCCCTTGCTAGGAATTCAAATCATCACAAAATTTTGTCATGTATACATAATATTTACAATGTGGGCCACGCTTGATCTAAAATCCAAGAAAAACATTATAAAATGACATTTAATTCTTGTGTAAGATCCATACACATAAGCCCATGTTTCAAAGAAGGCATTCAAAATGGTTGCTTCTATCCACCTCACTACTCCTATCTAACTTAGTGCTTCTATTTACCATAGTGATGTAACTATGGTATTTAATTTCTATGATAAAAATAAAATGGTCATATGTACTTCTATTAAAAATTTTGTATTAGAAAAATCACACGATTTTTACACTTATGTCACCACAACTAGGTTCCCCTCACTAGATTTTAGTATCTCCCTAACATGATAACATGTACCTTCCCACTAGATAAACTTGAACTTTCTTAGCTAGCTTCTCTTGGGCCATTTTAAATGAGACCATTATGCATGCAAAGGAGTTTCAGAGCATCCAAAGGAGCGAGATGAGCGATTCAAAATCTTCCAAGATCCTGTGAGTATCAAACTACAAATTTTAGCAAACGTTATAGGTATGTACCAGTCTGGATTTTCTGTGTTTTCACTTTGTATATGCATTTTATATCCAATGTCACTCTATGCATCGGCCCTAAAGGATTGTTTCGATTGCAAGAATAATGCCTCCAAGAAAACAAACCACCAGGCAATCTCCAAGAGCATCGAAGCTGAAGGAACCATAGGTGGGAGAAGGCTCTTCTCCAGCGGCTGCAAAATAGTTATAATTTGCTCTGAAGCCAGAACCAATCATCGAGACATCTACCAAGAAGGATTTCACTCAACCTTTGGCCTTTGGAGACACAGAGGCAAACACAGGGGGCAAAGTGGTACTCCGAGATTGGGGAGAACTCTTCAAGAAGATCGGTCGGGAAGAATTCTCGGAATATATCCCTCACAATGACCTTGATATGCGAAATCTTGACGACGAGGTTTTTTCAAACATTCGAATATCATACTTGCATATGGTGGTACGCAGAACTCCAGTTTTCCCCTGCATAGAACTCCTAAAGTGGACCATCAACCACACGGACACACAAAAATGTCTGATTAACGATGTCAATGGTGAGTGTGTTGGGTTTTTCCTTCTGATAGAGGTGCAGATTTATGACAAGCTTAGAGACCCGGAGGAGCGACTGAACACCGGTTTCATTGTAAACTTCTACGAGCGTCACGACACCAGTCGGGTGATGGCTTCATGGTGGAGGGAAGATAAAAAATACACCAATCGAACATTTGACTGGTACTAGACGACCAACTTAAGGGAGTTGTATATCTATCTAATGTCTCTCATCTATTGTTTGTATGGGGAGAAGGATTATTCCAGGTTTTTAGAGGCATGGATGCCTCTATCTTACACAGTGGCCATTTCCGGGAGAGCTATCAACTAGGGAGCCATCATTTCAAAGAACCTGAGCATCTGCATACAACAGGCTCAGACGTCAAAATAAGGAGAGACTTTGTCCTTCTACATGGCTTCATATTTGTTGGACGTCATGTGCACCAAAAATGTCTTTGCCAGCATGAACTTGAGCTGGCATGCCTCAGAACTCTCAGTCCACATTTACTTCAGCATTTTATGGGAGAACATGTACAAAATATCATACGCTCTCATCTGCGATGAATTCATCGCATGCATTCATTTTATTCCTTTTTAAGAGAGAATGTCCAAGACTATCAGTTGCGGCCAAAAAGATGATATCAAAAGTTGGCCACTAGTATCTAGAAGAGAGCGATACCTATATCAGGGTTTTCGGAGCCACCAGAGCACCACACCTTTTACCTATGCATGTTCCTGATTGACTAGTGGTAGGGGAGATATGCTACAAAACTATCCTACAAGGCTACAACTCTACCCTAGTGAAAGACAAGAAATGGGCATTTATACCTTCTAGATTCCATATAGGTTTCTACCTGGTAAAAGATGTTGATACTTAGAACACATCACCAAAAGACTTCATCCTCCCTTGAAATCCGGCCTTCGTTTACTTCTTCTTCTCTCTGAAATTCGACTTGTATCAAATGAATGTATAATGATGTTTATTTATACCATTTATGTCACTTCCTT
>ML780059.1:160448-179136 GCA_009831015.1 Picea engelmannii
TCTTCAAAAATTCATTTCTCCTCAACCATGAGGATCCACGTGACGTGCCACATACCACCAGAAACAACATGATGTATACTATCCATCCATGGGTGTTGTATCTTCATGTTCATTTTCCTTCATGTCCAAATAACTTCATCAATATTGTGGTCCAAAACCCATGACTAGGGTTGACATCAATGACAACAAGCAATCTTCCAACAAAATACACCGCCCAAGCTATGCAAGAAGGACTAAGTCAATTAGAGTTATGATTCCAGATCGATCATTTTCGAAAACATGACCCAAAGGGTCTAGACTTGAAACATGCATCCCAAGTATGATCTTGTTGGCCATACGCCCATGACAAGTTTGAAGACGAGGTCTTCACGGAAAATGATCAGTATTGGGATGAAGTCATTGTAAGGATGGATGACCCTAAGATGACCAGGTTCAGAGCCATGAGCCTGGATGAACAGATGGTGATCCTAGAACAATCAGGTCAAGAGGCCCTCGAGGCTAGGGAAGAAATGATAGTGGCCAAAGTAGCAGAATCCCCCCAGGTAGCGGCCGAAGCAGCAGAGATTCCCTGGGTAACCCCGGTGCAATATAGGAGTTTCCCCGAGGCTCAAGACACGTGGGAGAGGGTGTTACTCATGTTATAAAATGCATAACGGATCATTGATTGGTTGCAAGATGATCTGGACATCATAAACATGGCAAGGCTCCCTACCGATAACCTGGATAAAGGCCAGACGGGACCAAGCGGCCCTGAATTTATCGACCTTGATGAAATTACTGGGTTAGACAACCTTGAACTCACAACTCCATTGGTCGGATTGTCAATAGGTGTTTCGGCTTAGCCAGGGACCGTCGAAGCATCGTAGAGGACCTGTACGTCAAACCACTTAAGTGAGATGATAAAGATATATGATGATGATGAGAGCCCAGAGGTATCTCTTGTGACCCCTGTGCATATCGACAAAGAAAAGGGACCTGAGAAGACATCTCATCATGTTCTCGACGTCCAAATTCAGAAGGTCCCACAGAAAGAAAAAGAAGTCAAGTTTGGCATGCCCGATGACTTTGTCGACTTGCATGACATAGTCAAGTCACACACCGAGAAAGACTCATTATGTGTTGATGAGATAGGTAAGGTGACAGATATGGCACCAGGTCAGGTGCGACAGTTCACAGAGCAACCGATCAAAGCTCTGGCTATGCTGCAACAATTAAGTTCCAGTCTAGTCAAGTATCGGGCACATATGGTAGAGATAAGAGAGATTTACGTGGCCCTGATGGAACATCATAGATTCCCATACGCCAACACCTGCGAGGGTTCGTTCATCCATTGGTTGGAGTACGAGAAGAGTCACCCTCTTAAGTGATATCTTGAGATGACTCATAGAAAGAGTTGATAGAAGAGAACGCCATGTGGTGAATTTTGTTTTTACTTAGTTGCACTTTAGTTGTTATTTTTAGTGAATTTTATGTTATAAATAAAGGCAACGACCAATTAGTTAAGGGTCGATGGTTGTTGCAAGAAACACTCATTGTTGGTTTTCTTAAGAATTATTTCGGAGCTGCCTTTAATTGATAAGTCTTTTTAGACCAGAGACAAGTTTATGTTTCATTAAATGCGTGTATGATTGGATGTGGAGAAGAATTATTTCCTATCTCATCTCATGAATGGATGTTGTAATGAGTAAGATCCATTAAATCTATTGATAAGATATCTGATGCAATGTTTTACAGTTCTTTCTTTAATGATGAAAATAAATCTTTGTTATCCCAAGCTCGGCCTCTTCTCCAGTAGTTTAGTTTGTTCCCACTTTGTCACATAGTTGGTTTATACCAACTCTATCTTGTGTCGGTCCCACCTAAGATAAAATACAAAAAGAGAACGTCTGAACCAAAGGAGAAAGCCTTCACAAGAAAACATAAAGCCCATCGATTATTCCGGTCAGATCACAAGATCTGGAGAACCATTCCACCATTAAACATTGCAGAGTCTAATTGGGCCTCGGTAGCGAGTCTGGTTCCTGTTGTTGAGTTAAATGGATTTAAGACCCATCAACACCTTACTATTCACATTAATATTCATTACCATGGTATTATCCCTGGGCCCTTACTAGGAATTCACATCATCACAAAAGTTTGTCACCTATACACAATATTTACAATTTGGGCCACCCTTGACCTAAAATCCAAGAAACATATTATAAAATGACATTTAATTATTGTGTAAGACCCATACACATAGGCCCATGGTTAAAAGAGGGCATTCAAAATGGTTGCTTCTCTCCATCTCACTACTCTTCTATGCCTTAGTGCTTCTATTTACCATAGTGATGTAACTATATTATTTAATTTCTATGATAAATATATATTCGTCATATGTACTTCTATTAAAATGTTTGTATTAGAAAAATTACACGATTTTTACACTTATGTCACCACAACTACGTTCCCCTTTGTTAGCACCCTGTAAATCTATTTGGATGATAAAACAAACGACATGGGTAATTGTTTCAACCTACTTTAGAGTTGGGCACTAGCCTGCTCAACTCAGAGAGGGCTCTCTCATGTCACTTGATATATCTTTGGCAATCAGTGGCTAGATTTGGTTTGTTTTGGGTGTTTTTATAAAGTAGTTGGCAAGGAAGGGGAAGGACACTTAGGGATATGGACTCGAAAGTAAATAAACAATAACAGGCCATTGGAACTATTCAGAAGAGAAAGGCTAAATTAGGCAATGAATCTAAGTTTTAAATTGAAATTTGTGGGGTGAAAGAGAAAAAGGAAAAATAATTAACGCATCAGAGCATTATTGAAATGAATTATGAATTAGCTAGGAAGAGAGTCACATAGTTTAAATTTCTTAAGTCGAGAGCATCATAAGATGAATTTTGGACCTTTGAATCTCCAATTTAAACAGAAGAATATGCAAATGGCATTTTAAAGACACAAGAAATACACACTATGAGAGAAAACCAGAACTCATATCACAGCCATTAGAATATTTTCATAAAAAGTCCAAAATACTTCTGCATTATATATTCAATTTAGCTCCAGGGAATTACAAAGTCTTCCTGCTACGAGGGTAGGCCCCTCTCTAGTCAGTCCTCTTTTCATTTAACTTTGGAATAATATATATAAATAAATTACATCCGGGATTCAAAACGAATCAACTTCCCCACAGTCCTAAAAATAGACATCAGTTACAAAAAATGAGTAACGTATAACAACTCTACTCCTATTTTACAGGGAGCTTTATAAACAAAACTGGCATATTCGAGATTTTCGCTTTGAATGCCACATGTCTATATTATTACAAAATTATCTGAAACATACTTAATTCATCTTGAAAACTATTTCATATTAACAATTTCTTATTTTAAAGTGTCAAGCCAATAAGGTTGGTTTTATCCAATGCTCTCAACCACCTCATCTCTAACCTATGTATTTTGTCACTTGATCTGCTTCCTCTTTATAGCTCGTGTGTGGTGCTCATCTGTGTATCAGTTGATGATTAAATCCTTCATGATGGGATTTAATTTGACCTCTTTATCTGCTTATATCTCTTCTGCAGATTTTGTATGAAATTTCATTGCTAATATCCGTGCAACCATCTTCTCTTTCTTCTTCAAAGACAAATTTTTCATATTAGTTGAAAATCCTGGTTCACTGAAAGCCACTTGGTTTGTCTTATCCATTCTCCTATTTTTTCAGAAAGCATAAAGTTATCTTCCTTAGTTGAATGATTCGACTTATGATTACCTTGTTCTGAAATAGAACGTTAATCGCCCAAAACAGAGTAATGTAACTCACATTTCAAATGGTAGTAGTCGTAGAGTTCCAATCATGAAATACTGAAAAAATTACTTAAAGGTACAACGATTTGTCATGCTTGGCTAATATATTATGAATGATGAGCCTTTGAATCGGTTATCTGGCGGCACTCACCTGGCATCGTATGGACGAAAGGTACTCAAATGAATGGCATTAGGTGATTTGACTGGTCATCCCTTTCCTCATGTAACCCTTGGATTTCACACATTCAATGGCATTAGAACACGTGACATCGGGGCGTGGTTGAGCATTTTTGTTCTTACCTGCTCTTCCCCCCAATATGCATCTCGAGGTGCCACGTAGTTTTGACGCGAAACTGTGGTTTCATTATCGATCTGCCATGGAGAGTTTAAACTCCGCGCTAGTTCTGGACTCGATGCACTTCCCAATCGTTGAATGGCGGTGCCCATGGTCCACGACCCGTTAGATATTATCTCCCTTGAGCCTCTGCTAAATTTAGCCATACCCACTAGATGTGACCCTGTCTCCTATATGTAGCTCCATCCTGTCGGTATATCACTCTTCTATAATTATTTGGCCTCCTGCTAAGTTTCGAGACTTGGGTTTCAAGAAATTATTACAGTGATAACATTTGCTCCAACTAGGGATGCTACACTCCCTATGAGGTAGCAAAGAATGCGTATACCCGGTGCTTCATCCATTGGGTTTCTCCCACTACGGGTGTGTACCTTGTTCTGTCCTAGAGACCGAATGCTCGATATAATATTAAAATCTAACTGAATACTTTATTTAGGAATCTAAACTTGAAAATTCTTGATCATCAAGCTTATTCACACCTACCTACCCTGACAATTGAAATGAGCTTCCAATCAGATGAAATCATAATGCCAATGTAACCATGCAAGCAGCGTATCTAACGTTAGGTTTCTTTGCACATACTTGTTCCAAAATATGTTCACCAACAACTCTCTTGGGAAGTTATATATAAATTTGAGCTCTAGGATGTCAACAATACTAGGATTATTCATTGTTTCTAGAAAAATTGCAAATGGATCTTTCAACGCATGTACAAGTCTCACGCTATATCTCATTTCTTTCACTGTGTTTCGGTATTCATCTGAGTCACCTTGTCGATTTCCATTAAGAGGCTGAATAATATGCTTAGACTATTGAGAGTGACACCCTTCTGAATCAGAAGTCAGCACTCACTAAAAAGAAAATACTGATGCAAAACAACCTATATCCAATTTTGACATTGATTTGCCATTATCTTCATCTCTGAGTTGACACCCCATCCTAAGCCTTAAATCCTGATTATCATAATTTTCCATATAACATGCCACGGGGTCATAAAACATATGAGATATTATTTCTTTTTGATGAACCAAAACAAAAGGACAGGTTTCTCTCATAAGTGTTTGTTTTTCTTGCTCTGTAACTTTTGTTTCAAGAATATTTTCAAATGAAATGGCAGCAATAGGTTTGTCTATGAAAACATTTATACATCCTTGAACATCTCTATATATGACAGCATGATTTTGAGTATCAAGACCATCTCCTTGTTCATTTAACAGTTTTGATTTGGTTTTATTAACCTTCTAGAAATCTATTTGAAGACTATCCTTTTGACCTCCAAATGAATGAATGGGAATGAGTTCCAGTTCATAATCTTCTTGCCAATGTGGAAAGATGACATCATGAACTATTTCACCTTCTAGAGTTCTCATGGATTCTTTCTTAAAACCGTGATTTTCGAGTGAATCGAATAAAATAACTGCCTCTTCCTTGTCTTTCTGTATTTCTGATTGAAAAGTGGCATACACTGTTTTGTTGCCTCCCTAAAACTCTAGGTCCTTTGTTTTTTCACATCTTGAAGTTTCCATATATGTAGTTTGAGAATACTCATCTCTATCTAGGCTACTTAAAAATTGAACAACCACATCATTCTCAGGGGAAGAAAGACAACTTTGAAACACTTTGTCTTGCTGGAAATTTTGTTTTATATCTACCTTAAGCTCAGGAAAAGGGCAATGACCTTTAATAGTAATTTTTTGATCAGCTTCATCTTTATTTCCAAGCTCATAGTTGAGCACGGGTTGCAAATATGAACTGAAATATCTTCCCATGTAATCAGCCAGATGATCATTTACTGCATGTGAAGGTTGTTGATATTCCTTATTGACAACAATTTGTCCACGTAAATCAGTGCCATTGCCATCAAACTTTCATGCCTTCTCTGTCATCTCATGATTTTATTTCAACAATTCAAAGCAAGAAAAACATAATGGAAGGTGGTTTTCATTTGTAATCCCACTGTATTTTGGATATTCAACATCATGCCTAGAGAATTTCTGATTAGAAAACTTTTGCTCAGTGATTTGAAAGAAGAAAAACATAGTGGCAAGGTTCTTTTGCCTGATTCAAAACCTTCTTCATTTTCTTCATTGTTGTCATATTCACAATTTTCACTCTCTTTGTATTGTTGAACACATTCACTTTCAAGTTCATTTCCGACCAATGGCTGCAATTTCTTGTCAGTTTTCTCCAGTGAATCAGTGTGATTTAGCATCGACACACTTTCCACCGCTTTGATGATGACCTCAGATTTTTCTTTCAAAAATTTAAATGAAGAAAAACATAAAGGAAAAAAATTCCTTTCAACTGATTCGGTACTTTATTCTATGTGCCTGTGATATGTAAGCTGATTTCTTTCATTATACTACTTAAAAAGAACATTTTTTGATAGAGAAAAAGTAGTTGGCTTCTCTGGGAGCTCATTTTCAGAATCATCATCATATTTATCATATGCAGGCAAGTCAACAACATCTGCAATATCATATAGCAAGAAAAAACTCAGGACAACAACATGTTCTTCAACAAGATGATTTGCTAATTCATCTTCTTGACTAATTCATCTCCTTTGCTGATTTGAAACAATCAACTCCTTGCTTGTCATAGGGTGGATCAGAAATTGCATAAGTATCTTCTCTTTCGATAAGTGGCATATAATCTTTTGCAAAATCATTTATCTTCAACACCTCAAGAGGACCTATGATAGCATCAGTTTTATGCTCAAGATTCCAGTCAAATGTTCTCTGTTCATAATAATTATCATGTCCTGGAACACTCAACCCTTCATTTCAAATCTGTTCACATGCTAGGATATTATGTTGAATTTCCTGAGCATCATTAAACATTTTTTGTAAGGTCTCAGGTCTTCTTTCCATCAGGAGGAAAGACAAATATGGGTGAAGAGCAGTGGCATACTAGAGCATGGAAGCAGCTTCAGTAGGTTGAATTTCTTTGGTCAGATCATAATAAATACTAGAAAACCTTCTACTGAATGTGAAAATATCTTCATTGATTTGCCTTCTCAAGGCATAAAATTATGTAAGTTGTAGGTCTAGAGAATTCTTCTTACCACAAAAACTTGGAAAAAACACTTTTCAATTCTTCCCATGAGCTAATTGTCTCTAGTTGTAAATGTTTAAACCATTCTTTGGTATCTCCTTTCAAAGATTGAGAGAAATCCCTCATACAAACATCATCATGGTCAATCTCAAACAAATCTATAAAATGCTCAAACACTTGGATGTGTTTTTCAACTGTGATGGCATCAAGTTCCCCATCAAACATAGGTAGGTATTCATAGTGCTTTGGAGGAAAATCATGAAGGATGTGGGGTAATTTTAAGGGTCTGTGTTTGTGCTAGGTCTTGGAGGGTGTTGGATCAGATGCAGGAGATGAAATGTTAGCATTGGTCTCATGAGGCTTATCAACTTGGTTGTAGTTATCATATGGTTTGGGTGGGAGATTTTGATCAAGGTCGGAAATAGACTGGGGGTATATTTGTATAATCTTAAGAGGAGGATATGCAACTTCAAGATTATCATGATCATCGTTTGCATGCAGTAGATGAAGAAAAATTTGTTTAGCATGTTCAAGCAAGGACCAGAAGCAACTTATAACAAACAATAAAATGCCTTGGGAAAATTCCCATTTTATGTATTTGTTTTCTTCCATAATGCTTTTTCATACCTCTATCATGGGTTTCATCTTCGGATAGTGGAGTCGTCAAGGATGTTTCGCAAGATGGATTCTGCATCGAGAGTGGAGTCACCAGTAAAATTTTAAATTTTTGGATTTTTCTACCAGTGGAATCACCTTCAAACTGATTTTTTGATGTGTGGAGTCGCCAAAGCAGGAATACAACCAATATGTGCCTAAGTGTCTGTTGCTCTCAGACCTTAGAACTCAACCATGTCGTTCTTTCCCAAGGTAATTTTTCAATTTATTCCCCGGCAACGGTGCCCGAATGTTAGCACCCAGTAAATTTGTTTGGATGATAAAAAAAATGACAGGGAAACTGTTTAAACCTACTTTAGAGCTGGTCACTAGCTTGCTCAACTCATAGAGGGCTCTCTCATGTCACTTGATATATATTTGGCAATCAGTGGCTAGATTTGGTTTGTTTTGGGTGTTTTTATAAGGTAGCTGGCAAGGAAGGCGAAGGACACTTATGGATATGGAGTCAAAAGTAAATAAACAATAACATACCATTGGAACTATTTAGAAGAGAAAGGCTAAATTAGGCAATGAATCTGAGTTGTAAATTGAAATTTGTGGGGTGAAAGAGGAAAAGGAAAAACAATTAACCGCATTAGAGCATTATTGAAACGAATTCTGAATTAGCTAGGAAGAGAATCACATAGTTTAAATTGCTTAAGTTGAGAACATCATAAGATGAATTATGGACCTTTGACTCTCCAATTTAAACAGAAGAAGATGAAAATGGAATTTTAAAGACACGAGAAATACAAACTGTGAGAGAAAAATAGAACTCATATCACAGCCATTAGAATATTTTCATAAAAAGTCCAAAACGCTTATGCATTATATATTCAATTTATCTCCAGGGAATTACAAAGTCTTCCTGCTACGAGGGCAAGCCATTCTCCAGTCAGTCCTCTTTTCATTTAACTTTGGAATAATATATATAGATAAATTACATACAGGATTCAAAACGAATCAACTTCCCCACAGTCCTAAAAATAGACATCAGTTAAAAAAAAGGAGTAATGTATAAAGACTATACTCCTATTTTACAGGGAGCGTTATAAACAAAACTGACATATTTGAGATTTTCGCTTTGACCGCCACATGTCTATATTATTACAAAATTCTCTAAAACATACTTAATTCAGCTTGAAAACTATTTTAGAGTAGAAATTTCTTCTTTTAAAGTGTCAAGCCAAGAAGGTTGGTTTTCTCCAATGCTCTCAACCACCTCAGCTCTAACCTATGTCTTCTATCACTTGCTTCGCTTCCTCTTTACAGCTCACGTGTGGTGCTCTTCTACGTATCCATTGATGATTAAATCCTTCATGATGGGATTTAATGTGACCTCTTTATCTGCTTCTATCTCTTCTGCAGATTTTGTATGAAATTTTGTTGCTAATGCCCGTGCAACCAGCTTCTCTTTCTTCTTCAAAGACGAATTTGTCATATTAGTTGAAAATCCTGGTTCACTAAAAGCCACTTGGTTTGTCTTATCCATTCTCTCAGTTTTTCAGAAAGCATAAACTTATCTTCCTTAGTTGAATGATTCGACCTATGATTACCCCATTCTGAAATAGAACGTTAATCACCCAAAACAAAGTAATGTAACCCATATTTCAAATAGTAGTAGTCGTAGATTTCCAATCATGAACTACTGACAAAAGTACTTACAGGTACAATGGTTTTTCATGCTCGGCCAATCTATTATGAATGATAAGCCTTCGAATTTGTTATCTGGCGGCACTCACCTAGAATCATATGGACGAAAGGTACTTGAACAAATGGTGTGATGTGATTTGACACATTCAATGGTATTAGAACACATGACATTGGGGCGTGGTTGAGCGGTTTTGCGCTTACCGCTCTTCCCCGCGATATGCGTCTGGAAGCGCCACGTAGTGAAATCGTGGTTTCATTATTGGTCCACCATCGAGAGTTTAAACTTCGTGCTAGTTTTGGGCCCAATGTGGTTCCCGACCGTTGATCGGTGGCACCCATGGTCCATGACCCATTAGGTCTTATCGCCCTCTGACCTCTGCTAAATTTATCCCTACCCACCAGATGTGACCCTATCTGCTATATGTAGCTCCATCCTGTGAGTCTATCACTCTTCTATATTGATTTGGCCTCCTGCTAAGTTTCGAGACTTGGGTTTCAAGAAATTATTACATTGATAACACCCTCACTAGATTTTATTATCTCCCTAACAAGATACGATGTACCTTCCCACTAGATAAACTTGAACTTTCTTATCTAGAATATATATAGCCTCATACTAGATATAATTTAACCCTCGTATGGACTTCTAAATGGCTCACCATTGGCCAAATCTTGAACTCTTAGCTAGCTTAAATCTTGTCTCCCACTATCTAGTCTTCAACTCTTGTTACATTTTATCTAACCTATAATTAGCTAGACTTCTTCCCATCACATTATAGAAGTGTACAAATTTATATAACCATATTCTACTACTATAATAGAATCTCCAAAAATAGAGAAGTTGGAAGGCAAAATGTCTCACCATTATCATTATTCAACTTCTATATTCTAGTTGTTCATGGTTGTTTTGCTACTAGATTGGATTCTCAACAACTATAAGAATTGGATGACACAAATTGTTGACCCTTATACTTCCTTTTACATTGCTAATATAGACAATGGTAACGAATTCATCTTGATGATATCACATTTATTTGGCTTCATATGTGCTTTACAACCTCAACATTGCAACCTTCTTGGGTGCTTCATGCCACTTTTTTTAGTATAGCTATAAGGAATCTGCATACTCTATTTCCAAAATGGTGCAATGTTTTTTATTATGTTTGAGAACTTGGTGACATTATCTCAAAGAGTGTTGTAAGCTTGAGGTTGAATAATCTCTATCTAAAAGCATTAAATCTCAATTCAACTAATGATATTTGATAACTCATGGGAACTCTCCCTAAGAGAGTGTTGTAAGCTTGAGGCTAAATGTTTTCTATCTAAATGAAACATCATTTTGACTTAAGTAATGGTACTAGATAACTCGATGATTTTCTCTTGGGGAGCGTTGTAAGATCATAGCCCACTTTTTTGCTTGAAGGTGATGGACCATGACTTGATTGTAGTAAGAAATTCAAGAATAATTTCTCACACGGAGAACATTGTGAGCTTATGGAACAATAATATATATCTAAATGAATTTGGTCTCATGTTAGTAGATATGTAGCATATCAATATATGTAACACAGTAAAGCTAACTAAAACACAACCATTTTTTTTTCTTTCCTTTTTTCTCTTATGTGCATGATCAACTCAAATAGGGGTGGCCATCATTCATTAACCAACTTTAACAAGAATAGAATAAATATCACTAATGAGTCATGGATATCATAATTCCCATTTAATTGCCTAAGGCTCCCTTAGATGACCATCATGGCTATCTAGAGAGAGAGCACATATGACCTTATTTAAATAACTCAATTATATTTCCTTTAATTTAATTTTCCCTTTAGTAACTCTAAAGGTAAGAGGTAATATATTCCAATATCTAATTACCTCAAGTCCTTCTGGTCAAAAGATATATGTTTCATTTATTCATATGAAACTACAATTGATTTAGTTTTCCTTGTTGTATAACATGTGTGAAAAGGCTCCACTTTGGTTGACTACTAATTTAGTGAATTAATTATTAGAGTATATAATTGGGATTTAAACCTAGGGTGGTTGCTCTTGGTTATATCTACTTACCATTCATCCTTTCTTACCCCTTGTGAGTAAGGATTTGATCATTCCTATCATTATCCTTCTAATGGTTCATATAAATAAGTAACATGTCAACCATTAGTTTAAAGTTCATAACATTATCATCTTGGATTTTCATAACATTAGCACACTTACGTAATTCCAATATCGGTGATCGTAATATTTATTTCCATCTTGTACTTGTATGTCATATTAAATGATATTCAATCCATGGATTATCAAAAACATTTTATCTTTCTAACTTAATGGTGTAAGTGAAATGAAATGAATTTGCACTGAAGAATGGATAAGACTCGATATCTGCAAAATTGAAGATCAATGAATATTATGAAATCCATGTGCTACAATGCAATATAATGTGCAATAATCTAGTAAGAATGTAAGAGAAAACCTAAAGAAGAATAATGAAAATAACAAGGAAATGGATAGGAGAGAAGTCTAAGGAATGGGAAGTGAAGAGTCATGATTGTTAGCCTTCCCTTAACCCCTGGCTCTCCGTATTTCTTCACTCTTTCTCATTTCCAAAGGGATTTTTTTCAAGGAAGAGGAGAGCATTGTAAAGTTGCAAACTCAAAGAAATAAGAATATTCAACACCATTCGACTAGTTTTCCCAATTGGGTTCCAAGGTAAAAATCTTGTCTCATTGAGTTAGTTCTTCTATGTACTGATTTTGGTTAAATTATCCATTATGCTTTATCACATCTTGTTTGTTATAATTTGAATTTATTCTCTATATATTAGTGAGGGGATGTAGAGTGACTGGTTGTGTCTTGTTTTCTTACGATGTGTGAGAATACCTTGAGAACAATTGTTATGCATGGCAGCTAGTAATATTCACTATTGGGCAATCTAAGAATCCTTCCCTTCCTCCTAAATGTCTGAAACTTTGTATTGTGGCTATCTATCCTATCCAAGACCTTTCACATGCCTTTAGGAATCCATGAAACTACTAGGAGTGTTCACTCACTATCAAATGGCCACAACTCATCTTGTAAGATGTTAGCCTTGTCTGAAGCACTCAACATAACTCAAGTAACTGTTGTGCATTGTTATTTTCTTCTTAACCTTTTCCATAGATCAAGGAGATATCCTCATTGCTGGTGGTGGTTGCAATTGTCAGTTTTTACCTATGCTCGATTCTCCTCAATGGCTCATGGTCAAGGTGTTGCACTAAGTGCACACTTTGGTAGAAACTACATACTTTCTCTTGCCCGCAAATACCACTAATTATTTGAAATTGAACCATATTCTAGCAACTTAATAATTTTATCTCTCTCATTAGAGAATGCCAAAGGAAGATTCACAAGCGGAGAAGAGACAGGAAAATTGAAGGTGTTGCATAGTGAGAAGCATCTTCATGCCACCCTGTGTGTCACTATTAGTGAGCATTGTATGAATTCAAAGGGTTTCAAAAGTGAAATCATTAATTCAATTCAAAGGAATAATTTCCCATATTAGCTACTACGTGAAAGAGGAAGGGAACCTATGAAATATAGGTTGAAAATTTTTTCACGCCATGTAGGAAGGTGAGTCCATAATTCTTATTAAAGTAAAATTTACGCCAATGAATAAAATGATAAGTTGTTGAAGGAAATCAAATTCTTCATAGGTATTCATGTTGGTTAAGAAAGTGGGCTATAATCCCCTCGATTATGGATCATATGGTATCATATATGTTGCATCCTTGACCGAGAAATTTTTTCTAGAATTACGAAAAACATATTATAGACCACAACATGGACAAAGCAAGCAGAGATAAGTTGGAATATTTACGAGCCAACATTCATGAGCTTTGAGAAGAGAATGAGAGCTTGAAGGCATGGGTTAATATGTTTAACCAGAGGATGGTAGATATTGAGAAGCACATGGAGATATATTCCCAATTGATTCCATTGCACAAGAAGAAATTTAAAGAAGGTCAAGACTCCCTCATAACAGTTAGAACAGATTGGGACAAGCACAAATCAGTTATTTCATATCTTGGTGAGAAGTTCATCCATATGGATAAATGAAAAGAGGATAGGCTCACACAAAAGAGGGATCAACTGGAACAAAAGTTCCCAGATAAAAAGAAGGTATTGGCAAGCCTTCAAGAAGTTTTCGAAGAGCAAAGAGGAGAAAGGAAACCTTCCATTTTCACTGTATATGCTATCACCTTGACTAAGGCCACCTTGGTAATCCCACCTTCCATAGACACATCTCAAGAGAAGCTAAGTGAATTTTAGAAGCATACCAGAGGTATTGGCTCTAAAATCCTAAATAAAATGTGATATGATGGACACAATTTAGGCAAGAGGAGATAAGGAATATTGATCCCCATTGTAGTCACACCCTAGGCCAAGCATGAAGGCCTAGGTTTTGATGGAAAAATTAAAAAATCCATCACCATGAAGAAAACCATTTTTGTGAAGGCAACCAACATGTCAAAGTTATCTTGATAATCAGAAGAAGGATCAACAACAATGAGTGGAGGTGTCATGTCACCACCACCTCATCCTTGTGGAAGATTGAAGGAGAGTAGCGATGAGGAGAGTTTGCAAGTTCATACCACACCTACATGCATACAAAGAAAAAAAAACAATGAGTGAGATAAAGAAGAAGATGAATACCAAGGGGTCTACATAAAACAAGAAATTTCTCGTGTGTCACTACTACAAGAAGAGATGGCATACCATAAACATTTTTTGG
Organism: Picea engelmannii; assembly: GCA_009831015.1. Taxonomy (NCBI): domain Eukaryota; kingdom Viridiplantae; phylum Streptophyta; class Pinopsida; order Pinales; family Pinaceae; genus Picea; species Picea engelmannii. The sequence goes on from ML780059.1 coordinate 174,733, forward strand.
TATCTTGATACATGATCACATTGTAGAAATAGAGGCCATAGTGAGGTAGCCTACTAGATAAATAAAGACATGTTCTGCAAGCCTGATTGTTCCCATAAGTTGAATTGTAAGAAGGCTTCTCCAATCCAACAACATACATAGAGGCATGTGGAGAGGAGGATTATGACAAGAAATCCTTTTAGAATCCATGTGAATTTTTTCCACCACAACAAATTGAGTGGACATTAGGAAGTAAAGTGTTGATGGATTCACCTAGAGCTACACCCCAGAAGCCTCATAGCTAGCAGAAGAGTGTGGGAAGTGAATATTGAAGAAGATGAAGAGTTTCATGCATCTCCATTCCAAGTGATAGAAATTGTCCAAGGAGAGATAGGAGAAAAGGAGAGAAGCAAAAAAGACAAGAAGGATAACAGGTTGATGTTGAGAGAAACCACAACCCAATTCTTCTTTCCAGTATTCCAACCGAAAAACCCCATAGTGGATTTGTGTAGGAGATTGGTGTACGTAGGTCAATGAACATAGAGGATTTCTTGAGGACTCCATGATGTGCCTTGTAAACATGTGTATATTCTAGAGATTTGTTTCCATACTGGAAAGAAACTAATCCTAGTAGAAGAAGGTGACCACACATCCTTTCGTAGGATTGATATGTGATGGAAGTAAGTTGGGATCACACTGAGAAATAAGACCAACATTCAACTTGGCCTCGTGACTACAAAAATAGATTGTCCCCAAGGAAGAGAGGGAGATGGGAATGAGTGTTAGGTATAGAATTCATATATATAGATTGCTCAAAGCTAAGACTCGGTGAGAAGATCGTTGCATTTCAAGAAGAAGTGAGCCAAAAATAGAGCCAGATAAATAGTTGAGGACCAGATCCATTAGCCAAATCCATGAGCAAGATCTTGATCTGTAGATAGAGTTAGAGCTATACTCAGAATCCAACATCATATCCACATTCCAAATAAGTATACAACATTGATTCAGATTGATTTCCTAGAGCTTTTTGAGACCAAAAATCCTCTCAATTAAGAGGTGTGATATAAAATGAATATGCACTTAAGAATGGATAAGACTCAATATTTGAAAAACTGACAATCAATCAACATTATGAAATTCATGTGCTACAATGCAAGCTAAAATGGAATAATCTAATAAGAATGTAAGAGAAAATTTAAAGAAGAATAATTAAAATGACAAGGGAATGGATATGAGAGAAGGATAAGGAATGAGAAGTGAAGATCCATGGTTGTTGACTTTCCCTTACCCCCTAGATTTCCCTATTTTTTAACTCTCACTCATTTCCAAAGGGATTTTGGCCAAGGCTGATGAGAGAATTGTAAAGTTGCAAACTTGAAGAAAGAAGAATGTTGAGCACCATGCAACTGGTTTTCCCAATTGGGTTCCAGCGTAAAAATCTTGTCTTGTTGAGTTAGTCCCTTTGTGTATTGAGTATTGTTAAATTATCCATTATGATTTATCATGGCTTGTTGGTTATAATTTGAATGGATTATTTGTATCTCAGTGAGGGGATGTAGAGTGACTGGTTGCATCTTGTTTTGTTACAATGTGTGAGGTACCTTGGGAACAACAATTATGCATGTCAGTTAGTAATACCCACTATTGGGAAATATAAGAATCTTAAGCTTGCTCCTGGTTGTCCCAACCATTGCATTCAAATTGTCTATCCTAGCCACAACCTTCCACATGCCTCTAGGCATTCATGAAACTACTAGGAGCGTTCTCTCACTATCAAATGGCCACAACTCGTCTTGTAAGATGTTATCCTTGTCTGAATCACACACCATATCTCAAGGAAATCCTGTGCATTGTCATTTTATGCTTAACATTTTCCATATCTCAAGGAGAGCCCTGCATTGTTGGTGGTGGATGTAATTTCCAATTATCTCCTGACCTACACCATTGAGCAACCTAGAAAAGGGGTATCCATGACCCTCCTTCCAGAGTCATTGGTGATCACTTACTAAATGTATTTTTTTCTCTTTCTTTGAGACTCTCTCTCTTCCTATGGTTGTGTATAAAAATATATTCATTCCTCACATTCTTTTATTGTCCAAACTCATTGTGGACACCTTAGAAATAGGAGAGTGCACCCACTATTTCTCTGTGGTTTCCAACCTCATTGTGCAAACCCTAGTACAAGGAGAGCACACCCATGATTTATCTTTGTTATCCTAAAACAATGTGTTAACCCTAGTCTTGGGAAAAATACCCACTAAGTCATTTATGTCGTGCCACACATTGTTGTTGGGAGGATCCCAATTAATTGTTGAGACATTTTTCAACTCTATGGGCCATTAACATGTTTGTTTCCAACCAACACTAACCCTAATTTATGATTGTATCAATTACAGTATAACTTTTGAATGTTCTAGGGAACTCGAAGGAATCCCACTCTTTGTCAGAGAATTTCAATATCAGTATATTTGGTAAGTTTATAACTAGGCTCAATTCTCCTCATTAGCTCATGGTCAAGGCATTGCACTGAGCACACACTTTGATACAAGCTACATACTCTTTCTTGTGCATACATCCCACTAATGCTTCGACATTGAACCAAATGTTAGTCACTTAATCATTTTAGCTTGCTCATCAGGGAATGCCGTAGGACGACTCACAACCAGAGAACAAACATGAAAATTGAAGGTGTTTCATGCTGAGAAGAATCTTCATGCCACCTTGTGCGTCACTTTAGTGAGCGTTGTATCAATTCAAAGGGTTTCAAAGGAGAAACTGGAAATTCAATTCAAAGGAATCATTTCCCCTCTTATCTACCACATGAAAGAGGAAAGGCACCTATGAAAGATAGGTTGCCAAAGTTTTCACATCATGTAGGAAGTTCAGTCCATAATTATTATTAAAGTAAAATTTACACCAGTGAATAAAATGAGCAGTTGTTGAAGGAAATCAAATTCTGCACAGGTATCTGTGTTGGTGAAGTGAGTGGGCTATAAGCCCCTTGATTACGGATCAATAAGGGAACTTTATCATTCCATGGATCGAGACTCTTATTATATCTATAAATCCACTAAGCAATAAGCAATATGACTTCTATACTTAGTATCTAATGCTCAATTACTCTATTTCTCCCAATCACAATATGCAAAATTGACTATATGATGCATGAACGATTACACACTTTGAACACATGCAAAAAAAAATTAATCCAACCATGACCCTTAACAAAATAAGGCCCCATGTGATATCCTTTGCAATGTTGTGCATTTAATAGTATTATATACTCTACAACATTATGTACTATGCATCTTTGTCCACAGAATAATGTTTTGTCGCATGAAATGTTCTCCTTCCTCATCCTTTGTAAAAAATTGACTTCATATTTCAACATGGATCAAGCTTCATGCTAATAATGGGAAACTAAACTTTCCACAGTATTATTCATTAATTATAGAGAAGGGAAGTCCTCACCAAATTCATTATGTTCTCCCTCAAATAATAATGGATCAAACCCCAACTTTAAGATTTGGTATTGCCCATGATTAATAACATGGTTAATAATTAAACTATTATCTCCATCTAGAAGAGATGGGTTCTCTTATTTGCACTCATCTATATAAGAAATTTATAAAACAAATTGCAAACATGACCTTGAAAATGGATAAGTCATTCAAATTTGAACCCCTTTTCAGAAAGATATGTTAAACCATCATAAGTGGAACAATTTATTAATTATATCATTATGGAGTTGTACATGGGATTCCCTTGGAAGAGAAATGAAATGGTTTATTAAGTCATTAGCTATGAAGTATATGTCCCAAGAAGTAAGGATAATGATGACATGTTCAATAGCACTACAATTCCCAACCATTAATATTACTATATAAGGAAGATAATTTTAGAGATATCTTAAATCCTTTGACACCATGTTAAAATTTATGAAATGCTTTAATACCATGTAGAAATTTTGATTAATTTATAATTAATGCAAATTCAGAATTTTCACCTCAACCTTTAGGTTTCTCAGATCCATTTCCTATGAACTTCTAGCCTTAGGGATTAATTTAAAAGAGTGATTTACAACATAAAATATTTCACTTCTCTCCAACCCAAACCACATTATAACCCAAGAAAATAAATACCAATCACGAGTACTTCGGTGCAACAAAGTTTTATCCCTTATGGCACACTTCCAGAGCAAGTTACAAATATGAAAATGACATATTACAACATATTATTACAAGAGTAAATCCACCTCTTTACGTTGTAGATCTATGTTAAATAGCTTAACAAAATCTACTCAATGTTATGTCAAATCCACATGCATAACTAGTGCTAGAATCTACCTCAATCATGAAGATAACATAAGTTGAAATTAAAATATGCAATTACAAAAAAATTGGATAGTTGGAACACTTCATATAT
>ML780059.1:182980-265395 GCA_009831015.1 Picea engelmannii
TCATTGGATGCATTTTCACTTTCAGGTGTCTTCTCTATTACGAAATTTTTCAATACTTCCATGATCTCCCTTTTTAAACCCTCCATCATCTCTTGTATTTCATCTTTTGTAACTATCTTCTTTTGTAAATCATTTATGTCCCTGCGCATTTCTTCACCTTCCTCAAGAGTCCAAGTAGGATTTTCTGGAGGCTTATTTGGTGTAGGAGGTCCCTTTTTGGGTGGCATGTTGGCCAAATATCACTTTTGAGTCTTGATTTTGAGGTGGTTCTGCTAAACAATATTTATTCTGTTATATCTCCCAAGTTTCGGCCCTTATGGGTATGAAAATTTCCTTTAGGTAGTTCTCTGATATTTCTTCTCTGCAATGCCACAGGTCTTATTAAAATTGAATGTGCCAAGTGGAATTTACGGTAACTTCCTCACAACTTGCCGATTTTTGTCTTTTCCAGGAGATCTCACTTGTATAGAATGCCCCGCACAAAATAATTTATATCAAATTCTGAAACTCGCACTCAAGGTACTACCGACTGTCCAAGATCCAATGCAACCAATCCCACTCAATTTGGATACTCCAGCAAGAAGTTATGTTTCTTTTACCTAGAACACCTTCTTGAGACTAGTCAATGGGGCTAGTCAGATACCCTATATTACACAGGGTGTATCTACAAATTTAAGATGACCCAGAAGCTGAACTTTTTTCCAAAGATAAAATACTAATTTCTGTAAATTTTCTCTGGATTTCAGGGTCTGAAACGTTACAGAAACGTTTTTATAGCAAAAATTCTACAATGACTCATTTCAGGATGATTCCAGAACCCTATCGTGTACCGGTTGTATATCCGAAATTATAAGGCCTCAGGAGCGGAATTTTGAACACAACGTACCTTTATCCGTATTATAAAAACCCTTTAAGACGTTCCTCCTGAAATGTTGTAGAAAAAAAGTTATAGCGAAAATTCCACGGTGTCTCAGATGTAGTAGCGAAACCCCAAGACCTTGAGCTCTGATACCATATGTTAGCAACCAAACATCAATATAGAATACAAAAACCTCTAGAAAAGTACTCAACGCCTTGAAAAAGAGATAGTATCAGATAATAAGTCTCTTCGAGGGGGCAACCTCCTTTTACCCCACTTAAATGTTCAAGTACAAGATGATTCAAAATGAAAATGTCTCCTTGGTATATATAGGAGACTAGGAGGTTTAATGGCCTAAAGACGACATAAATAAAATAACATTACTAGTCTAATATGCCCCAATTAAGTGGTAATGAGCCAATATTAGGGCTTAACAATATATATATATATATAGGATGCAGTATAAGTACATATCAAAATCTCAATACAAACTGGTACAAGTCAATCTCTCCAAACCCTAGCCAAGATATCCAATGAAATAGAAAATCCTAACAAACTCCTCCTAGATAGAAATTTTTCATTAATATTAATATTGTTCCCATGCTTACAAAATTGACATATTACACAACCACCTTCAATTAAATTCATTGTAGTTTTTTTACACTTGATGATCCAGATTATTTTCGGCACAAAATGAGAGAGGAGATATAATAAAAAAATATACTATGATATTGCAAGATATCCAATAATATAACATAGATATATTATATAACAAGAGGCACAGATATACAGTTATACACAATTTCTATTAATGAGTGAAATGTACATAACTATAAAATTACATATTGAAAGACTCGCTAGAATGGTGGCATCTTATCTCTGAGAAGAGATGTGATGGATACGCTCATTTGCAAGAAGATAATTGTTACAATGAGGCTCCAAAGGCATTTTTAACATAAAGAAAATCCAAAACCCTAACCCCAGAAGATGAAAAGAGAACAGTTTTGTGGACCCCGTTTTGGCTAGTTTGGTGTATCAACTTCCCAAGGGCGTAACTTTGGCATACAATCTATGTTTGGGGCGCACGATAGCTCATTGGAAAGGTATCGATGAGGAGCTTCATTTTGGGGGCCTAATCAAATCCTTTGTAAATAATTGATCTGCCTGATCATGAAAAAGTGCCATTTAGGATCTCAAAATGGCCCATGAAGTTTAGGACCCAAAAAATGCTAAAAATAGTAAATTACCAACAAATTGTTTTGAGTCAGTTGGAATAGGTGGGTGGCCACCGATATCCACCAGGATCAATCCTCCCTCCTTAGGAATCAATGGTCTCCATTGTGTTGAGTTCCTAGGGGATAGGGGAAAGCGTTTGCTAAATCTGAATCTTGGTGACCTGCTTGCCTTGCTGGAGAAGTTTTGTCACTTAGCTTGTTGAAGACTATCACGAACCTATTCTTGGCGGGATTGAATCTGTTCAACCAACCTGTTGTATCTTGGCTTGATTGGGCAGTGTGTAGGTACCATTGTAGGTGAAGAAAAAATATCTTCTTTCTCTTCTACAATCTTCTTCTGTTGGAAAGAAAGGTCTTGAGCCAAGGCTCCAGTGGTTTTAGTGTCCTTATGTTCACCTTTTGAACAGATTGTGAAGAGGCTGAATTTTGCAGTATGAGAGATTGCCTTGTGGAACTGTTTTGGTGGGACGGTAGTCGGAACTACCTCTGGTATCTTGTAGAGATGACCCCCCACAGTAACAATGAAACTACGGGGTTGAGACTCATAAATAGCATGTAGCTTCCACATATATGGTTGGCCCAAAAGAACATCACAGACATCCAGCAGGACAACATCACATAATAACTCATCCTTGATGGGTTGGATATCATATGACAATCAACATTGTTGGATGACATGGAGATCTCATCCCTGGTGAAGCCACCCGATGTTGTATGGTTGTGGGTGTGGCATTGTCGACAATCCCAACTCTTTGAGGACCTATGCTGAGATTAGGTTCTTCTGGCTTCCACTATCAATGATAAAATGCAGCGAGGTCCCCTTCACCTACATCTGTGAATGAAAATGGTGCTCCCCTTCTTCAGGTATTGTTGGTTCTTCTGGTTGAATTGTTGTGATCGCGACAGTCGCACTAGGGTTTGTGTCGATGATATGTCTTCTCCCATTATTTTATGAATCAGATTTTGAATCAGGGTTTGGCTCCTTCTCTTTGATCTCGAACACCAATGATTGTTTTGAGTGACATTCATCATTGTTTTGCCAGGGGATTTTGTGGAAATTGCACCACTTTCTAGTGTCCTTCTTCATATTTATGTGACCCTTCTTTTCTTGTGCCTTGGATTGGTTTTCGGAAGGTTGTTTGTTAGGGTTGTCTTTATCATACCTTGGTTGTTGCGGATTTGCAAACCTAAACTCCTATTTGTTTTAGTGCCTAAATTTATGCTCTATTTTGATAGCATATCAATAGGCATCTCCCAGTGATGAGATGTCTAGGAAATCAATTTCGGTTTGGATGTACCTATGTAGAGTCCCATGGTATTTCAAAACCAAATGTCGCTTGGAGTCTTTGATACCTAGATTGGTGTGCAAGGATGGAAATTATTTGTGAACTCCAACAATGTTTGGCCCCTCTCTTTCTGCAGTGCGGTCAATCTCATGTATTGGTATTCATAGTTAGCAACATGGTAATATTGTTCCTTGACCGCATCCACAAAAAAATCCAAAGTGGGCTCAGCCCCATATATTCCTGACTCCTCTGTGGAACTTTTCTCCCACTAGGTTTCCCACCAATGTTTGACATGGTGGAGAGACTTAAGGAGTATGAAGGTGATATTTTCCCTGTCGAAAAAATTGTGAACAAATAAATAACCTTCTAGCACATTTAACCATTTTTCTATGGCATCTGCATTGATCCAGGTGGATATTGGTGGCCACCCACCTATTCCAACTGGCTCCTCATGTTCGTTTTTGTTCAGCACGTTATTTTGTACTGCTTTATAATTGTGAGTTGTACACTTATGGGGCTGTCTGAAGCCCCACACATTCTCTAGGTCGATACGAGTGGCCTCTCGCCTAATCCAGCTGGCTTATTTTGTATGCTTTCATGTCAACACATCTTGTTGTACTTCCAAGGTTGTTTTGGGGCCCTAAATGTTGTTTTTTTTTATCTCCACAGTCATAATGTGGATAAAGTTTGATTCTGATGGAGGAGTGTGTATTTATCTGAAATACCTTTCCAACATGCTATCACGCGCCTAAAATAGAGGTCATATTCAAAAGTTACGACCCTTGGAAGTTGACATACCAAATTACACCAACTTACCCATAGGGCCCACATGACTTTTGGCGTTTCACCTTCTAGGGTTAGGTTTTTGGATGTCTAGGGTTTTGGGATTCATGAGTAATATCAAAAAGGCCTTTGGAGCCTCATTGTATTCCATTATGCTTAGAAAAATGTGTGTAGCAGCCACATCTCTTCTCAGAGATAGCTACCACCATTCGAACAAGTCTCAGTTCTACAGGTTTATAGTTTCGGCCTATTTCATTATTTAATAGAAGATATTATTCACTGGATATTTGTGTTATTCTTCCCATCTCTATGTTTATTGTATTTAGTCTATTAACGAGTTTGTTCTGCTCCTAAATCCATATCAGTGGTATCAAAGCAGTCTTCTCTTCATTTATTTCTCTTTATGCATGTCCCCGACAAGTTCTGGGTACAAGAAGTTGGGACTCAAACCAATCGATCCATTACCAGATCGATCGCGCCAAGCCCAAAAACAACCCATGGGAGACGAAAATAAACATGATGGAGCAAGATATCATATTAAAATGTTGCTCGAGGAATCCCTCACGTGACAAAGGAACAAAATGATGGACAACTTCGCGCAGATCCTTTAACAGTTGCCCACAGGAGAAGCATCTTCATCAAGTGGCCATGCAACCCCCTTCAAGGTACAGGTAAATTTTGATATTCCATTATTTGAAGGACTGATAGATGTGGATGTTGTAGATAAATGGTTGAATCTACTCGAAGGATATTTTTTGGTCCACAATTTTTCTGATAGGGAAAAGATTACTTTTGCACTCCTCAAGGTCGTTCCCCATGTTAAAGACATGTGGGATACTTACTTTGAGAAAAGGGTCATGGAGGAATCTACAATTTTTTTGGTGGCCCCTACATGGGATTCCTTCCGGGACTCCATTAAAGAACAGTACTACCCTGTTGGAAGCTACGAGGACCAGTACACCAAATGGAACACCCTACATCAAGAAAGGGACCAAGTCGATATGTCCACCCTCAGGACAATCCATCCAAGACACAATATGAGAAGGGAAATGAAAAGACGAATAAGGACACGGTAAAATGGTTTGAGTACCATAAAATTCCTTGGCACAACACTGACGAATGTCGCTCCAAGAAGTCCCTCATGGCCGAGCTGAAGGCTTCCAAGTCAAAGATTGATTTTGATTCTGAATCAAATCTTGAAGGAGGGAAGTGTATTATTGATGCTAAACCTAGTGCCACTATCACTACCACCAAATTCTGGCTAAGAGAACCAGAAGAACCAGAGGAAGGAGAACGCCTCTTTCATTCGTAGATGTGGGTCAAGGGGGCTTTGATTCATTTCATTGTCGACGGTAGTAGTTAGAAGAACCTGATTTCAGTAGAGGTCATCAAGGGGTTGGACCTTCCAACTACACCACACCTGCATCCTTACACCATCGACTAGATTCTTCATGGAATAGATCTTTGCGTAATCTTCCCTACAGCATCAAGCGTTTCAAGGATGAGGTATTGTGTGATGTTTCTCCCTTGAAGTATGTGATGTTCTTTTAGGACAACCATATTTGTGGAAATTCCATGTTGTGTATGAGTCTAGACCCCACAGTGTTATTATTACTTTGGGTAGACAATTGTATAGGATCCCAGAGGTGGCATCGCCTACTGCTATTTCTTTAATCTCTACTAAGAAATGTAGTAAGGTCATTTCATAGACCGGGAAGTTGGTCTTCTTTGTGATCGGTGCTCACAGTAAGCAGAAGTTTGTCGCCACATCTTTGGCCTCTACACAGTGCCTCTCTTCATAGAAAAAGAAAGTGGACGGGATCGTAGAAGAATATATAGACATCTTCGCCTCACCTACAGGAGTACCGACACACTGCCAAGTCAAGCATCCAATTGATCTGACCCCCGGTGCACCTCTACCTAATGGACCAGTCTATCGGTGCTTACTAATGGAGAATGATGAAATCATCCATCATATCCAAGAGCTTCTTAAAAAGGGGCACATCAGACCCAACTCCTCCCCTTGCGGAAGCCCGATTGTACTAGTGCAGAAGAAGGACGAGACTTGGCGACTTTGCATTGATTATAGATCCTTAAACAAAATCACAGTCAAGAACCACTACCCCATTCCCATGATTGATGACCTTCTTGACCAACTAAAGGGGGAAAATTTCTTCAGCAAGACTGACCTAAATTTTGGCTACCACTAGGTTCCCATCAAACCAACTGATGTCTGGAAAACAGCCTAAAGAAGGTCTCTATGAATGGATGGTCATGCCCTTTGGCTTAACAAATGCATTAGCCACTTTCATGAGGTTGATGGATGATGTATTGAGACCCTTCACCAACTCCTTTGTGGTAGTATATTTGGATGACATCCTCATCTTCAGCATAACATAGGAGGACCACGTGCAGCATATTCAATAGGTTTTGAGCACTTTGCGGTAGCACAAGCTTTATGAAAACTTGGAAAAATGTTATTTTGGCATGAACAAGGTCCAATACCTGGGCTACATTGTTGATGAGCATGGGTTACATGTTCATCAAGATAATATCCAAGTCATCTATGACTATCCATCCCCGACCACACTGACCGAGCTTCAAAGCTTCTTGGGACTAGCCAATTTATACCGACAGTTCATGTTGGGATTCTCCCATATTACATGGGCCCTCATCCAGGTGACCAAGGGCAATGGTAGGGCCAATTTTTTTGGGGGGGAAGGAGCAGGAACGAGCATTCTATGATATGAAGCATTACTTGTGCTCAACTCTAGTACTCTCCTTTCTCGATCTGCAACAACCATCCGAGATTGAGACTGATGCATCTGACTATGCGGTGGGCATAGTTCTCACTTAGGATGGGCATCCTGTGGCCTACCATAGTGAGACACTCTCTGATACTGTCAGGAAATAACCCACCTATGACAGGGAAATGTATTCCATTGTACAAGTATGTCGTTAATGGAAACATTACATTGTGGGGAAAGAGTCGATCATACACATTGATGGAAACATTACATTGTGGAGAATGATCACCATCGGAAGTGGTCCACCTACCTACAGCAGTTCCATATCAACATCAAGTATAAGACATGTATCTCCAATCATTTCGTTGATTGCCTTAGTCGGCCTCCTGTGGCTGCACTCACCACTGTGCTCCATTCCTGTGGACATGAAGCATTTGAGTGGCCCCAACTTTATCAGCAAGATTCGAACTTCACCACCACATATCAGCTCTTGTGTACAGGTGCAACTGTCACTGATTTTCACATTCAGGATGGACTCTTATGCCACCTGGGCCATCTCTGTGTTCCTACAAGTGAGCATGCAAAGCTAATTTGGGAATCCCACTACAGTCGGGTGGCAAGACATTTTGGCGTAGAGAAAATTATGGTCATTCTTCATAAACATTTTTATTGGCCAAAACTTTGACAAGACATCAGCAAGTATATCAGATCTTGCATTGCCTCTACCATTGCCAAGCCAACCATCAAGAATCAGGCTTATACACCCCTCTTCCTATTCCTGAGAAGTCATGGGAATCCATCTCAATGGATTACATGTTTGGTTTGTCATCCAACAAGCAAGGAAATGACTGTGTGTTTGTGGTCATTGATCGGTTTTTGAAGATGACCATCCTCATAGCCTGTAAGAAGACTGTCATAGCGGCAGATATTTCCAAGCTCTTCTTCAAATGAGTTTGGGTCCACTTTGGGATACCACAGACCATCATCTCCGACCGAGACAACAGGTTCCTCAACACCTTTTGGTCGAGTCTCTGGTCTCTGTTGGACACCAACCTCACAAAATCCACTTCTTTCCACCCCCAAACCAATGGCCAAATAGAGTTTGTCAATCAGATGATTGTGCACATCCTGCACATGTACAAATCTAAGCATCCTTGCACATGGGATGAGAGTCTCCCATATGTCCAACACAGTTACAACAGGGCTCTCCATAGTTCCACTGGCCATAGCCCATTTCACGTGGGTCTAGGATTCCAACCCTTGGGACCAATTGATGTTGCACTTCCTCTTGCCACCACACAGATAGAATCTTCCCATGATCAGTCTATGATCGACAAAGCCACCAGATTCATTGAGTGGATTCAACACATCCTCCAACAGGTCCAAGAGATTTTGCAGAAATCCAATGCTAAGTACAAGCAGTGCCATGATAAACATAGGGTACCACACCAGTTTCAGGTTGGTGACAAATTATGGTTACATTTGCAGAAGGAGCATCTCACCGAGCCCCATCAAAAGCTTTGCCCACTTCATTATGGACCTTACACTATCACCAAGGCTATGGGTAGCAACGCTTTTGATCTCAACACTCCACCCTTCCTTGGTCTGCATCCAGTATTCAATGTGGACCTCCTTCGACCATATTTTCCACCGTTATTGGACACCTATGAGATCACAAAATAGCTGACACCAACAGATCTCAACCCTGACTACATGGAACAAGCACCCACGGACCATATAGTGGACACACGGGTCAAGGGCACTCACAAGAAACAAATCTAGCTTTATCGGGTTATCAAGGAAGGGAAACTCCTACACCAAGGCAAGTGTCTCACCCGGGGCCAAATCTAGAAAAAGTTTCCCACCTTATTGGGGAACTAAACGCAATGGAGACCATTGCTTCTTAAGGGGCGAGGATTGATCTAGGTGGATATTGGTGGCCACCCACCTGTTCCAACTAGCTCCTCATGTCCGATTTTGTTCAGCACGTTCTTTTGTGCTACTTTATAATTGTGAGTTATACACTTCTAGGGTTGTCTAAATCCCCACACATTCTCTAGGTGGATACAGGTGGCCTCTTGTCTAATCCAAATGGCTTATTTTGTATGTTTTCATGTCAGCACATCTTATTGTACTTCCAGGGTTGTTTTGGGGCCCTAAATGTTGTTTTTTTTTTGGCTCTCCGCAATTAGACTGTGGACTTAGTTAGAGTATAATGGAAAAATGTGTAGTTCTCTTAAAGACCTTTCCAACAGGCTATCACGTGCCTAAAATGGAGGTCGTATGCAAAAGTTATGACCCTTGGAAGTTGAGGTACCAAATTACACCAACTTACCCATAGGGCCCACATGACTTTTGGCGTTTCACCTTCTAGGGTTAGGTTTTTGGATGTCTAGGGTTTTGGAATTCATAAGTAATATCAAAAAGGCCTTTGGAGCCTCATTGTATTCCATTATGCTCAGAAGAATGCACGTAGCAGCCACATCTCTTCTCAGAGATAGCTACCACCATTCGAGCAAGTTTCAGTTCTGTAGTTTTACAGTTTCAGCCTATTTCATTATTTACTAGAAGATATTGTTCACTAGATATTTGTGTTATTCTTCCCATCTCTGTGTTTATTGTATTAAGTTTGTTAATTAGTTCATTCCACTCCTAAATATGGATCATGCATCGATCTAACCTTAAAATACGGGAATATCAAAATGAACTTGTACCTTGAAAGGGGAGATGCCTCCAAAGTGGTTGCGTGATGAAGACGTGCCTGTTGTTATCAGCAAGTGTTGAAGGATGTGGGAAAAATTCTCCATTATTTCATCCCTCTATCACGTGAGAGCTTGCTCAAGCAACATATTAATAGAATATTATGCTTTGTTGTCTTTCTTTTCTTCAGCCATGGAGAGTTTCTTGGGCATGCGAGAGTGATTGTCCTCAAGAGAGAAAATCTCGAGACCCAACTTGCTATACTTGGACCTCGTCGGGGACATGCACTGAAAAATGATCAAGAGTAGTATGCTCTAATACCACTTATCTAGATTATTTTTGGCACAAAATGAGAGCGGAGATATAATAAAGAAATATATCGAGATATTGCAAGAGATCCAATAATATAATAGAGATATATCAAATGTATATAACAAGAGGCACAGATATATAGTAATACACAATTTCTATTGATGACTGAACTGTACATAACTATAAAATTACAGAGTGAAAGACCTTCTAGAATGGTGGCGGCTTATCTCTGAGAAGAGATGTGATCGTTGTGCACATTCACAAGAAGATCATTGTTACAATGAGGCTCCAAAGGCATTTTTAACATAAAGAAAACCCAAAACACTAACCCCAGAAGATGAAAATGAGAGCAAAGATATAATAAATAAATATATCGAGATATTGCAAGAGAACCAATAATATAATAGAGATATATCAGATGTATATAACAAGAGGCACAAATATATAGTAATACACAATTTCTATTAATGATTGAAATGTACAGAACTATAAAATTACAGAGTGAAAGACTCGCTAAAATGGTGGAAGCTCATCTCTGAGAAGAGATGTGATGGCTACGCTCATTCACAAGAATATCATGTTAGAATATAGAACATGGTGTGCTCATTTTACCATTGACGATACCCTCATAACCCAACCATAGTTCGAAGCCTCCCTCCGAGCACCTTAACCTTGACTGATAATTCCTCCGGAAGAAAACCCTAGGCTAGATAGCCAAACAAAGGGTAGCGCACCTTTCCCCGAGGATAGCGCAACACAAAAGACTGATCAGATAGTCTAAACCCTCGCCAATAGATAGTCCAAGCCAATACTGAAACTAGCTGCTGCAGCTGCACCTGCAGTCCTCCTCCACACGTGTGCACCAAACTAGAGCTGCAGTGTGCACCAAAACTGGGAACTGCAATTCTGAGATGTTGTCAAATGAGAACTGGTGCCCTGTATTTATAGTGGTTCTGCCAGTTTTGTTGGGGACGACTTCTCCTTCTGGATATGTGTATGTTCAGTATATTATTATTATTTATGGATGACTTCTTCTCTTGGAGGATAATAACCTAATATAAATTATCTTCTTGAGCCGACAAGGCTTCTAGGGTTATTAGCCAACTCATTAGGGTTTCTCTTGCTTCCCGGAGTCTCCTATTCTAGTCAAGTTCACACGTGGAGGTAAATACCTCCTGCAGCTACCATAATATTAACACTCCCTCCTAGCTAGAGAGGTATTTACAGGTAATGGACTTGAGCACAAAACATACCATTTACCCGGTAGCATCAATATAGTCTTCAAGACTATTTCATGACTAGATCATGAGCATCACCATCACCATAAGCTGCATCATCTCTCGAAAGTATACTTCATCTGAGTAATTATATATGATGCTGGATAAGTCACTCTCACCATAGAGTGATGCAAGAGGAGTAAAGGTTCTGAACTGTTTTCCGTCTGGAAAATCTCTGTTCATCATCCATCTGAATGATCATTATCTCCAATAAACTATTGATAGTCTTCAAGGCAATTAGAACAAGGATAGAGAAAAATTGTGTCTATTCATAGTAGTACATAACTACAATCTAGTGGTTCACTACCACATCAAGTAACACACAAGTACTTGATCAACAACGTATGGTTGCGAACAGTGAAGCATATTCACCACAGTAGTCCTCATCTACTGTCATACAATCTTCATAACAAACATCTGATAGCAAATTGCATAGAAACAATGTTATGATATAGATTGAATTATCTAGGCCAATCTTTCACTCATATCTGTGAGCTCTAAAAGAATATCTTCCTCATGAACAGTGGAACATATCCACCACAATAGTATATCTCTATTGTTTGGGGACAAGTAGTCTCCATAACAATCATCTGATGCTATCTTGCATAGAAAAATATTGTTAAAGATAAACTGAATCCTCTGGGCCAATCTTTCACTCACGTTTGTGAGATCTGAAAGAATATATTCCCTCATCGGCAATGGGCTATCTGCCCTATTCTTCACAAGCAAGGAAGAAGGATTGTCTTTGATTTCTGAGCCTGGACCATTTCTCATCCTGGGCCATTCTTCCTACACTAATCAAAGTGCACCTTGGACAGAGTGTATAAACCCTAAGAAATGTTTGGACCATTCCCCACCCTAGGCCATTCCTCCTACACTAATCAAAGTCCACCCTGGAGAGAATGTATAAACCCTAAGGAATGATTGTCCCTGATTGTTGAGCCTGGACTATTCCCCACCCTGGGCCATTCCTCCTACACTAAATAAAGTGTAACCTGGAGAGAATGAGTCTGCCCTAAGGAATAACTGTCCGGACCATTCCCCACCCTGGGCCATTCCTCCGACACTAAAAAAAGTGTAGCCTGGAGAGAATGAGTCTTCCCTAAGGAATAACTGTCTGGATCATTCCCTACCCTGGGCCATTCCTCTGACACTAAACAAAGTGTAACCTAGAGAGAATGAGTCTGCCCTAAGGAATGTCCATCCTGCATCAACCTCCAAAACGGACCATTCTTCGAAACTTCTCACAACTGTGAACTTCGAAAGAATGAATGCCCTGCGAGGCGGAACATTCTACTTGACCACTACTCAGAGTGACTGCCAAGAAGAATGATTGTCCTAGACCACTCCCCATGTTAACCATAATGGGAATTCATTGTCTATGATACATCAGCAATCAGTCTGCCTCCCATGTTAACTACAATGGGAAGTCACTGTCTGTCAGAAATCTCAATCTACTTTCCGAACAGGAAAGCATCTGTCCAATTTGGACTATTTTTCAATTACAAAGATAAATAATATTTTCAGTGCTCTCTTCTAACTTGGAGAGTCATTTCTTCATTTTCCAATAAGAAGTAAGTTGTTTCCATGAGCTCTAGCTTGAGTACACAAACTCTTTCATGTTGGATAGAAGCTTTACTAAAATGTCTTCTTATCTGCTCATTTGTGGAGATATGTATTGAAGAAAACATTTTCTTCTTTCTGAACTTCATCATGAATAATGTAATGCTTGTGCTATAGTCTGGAACACTGTGAAGGCTTCATGTAGATCTAAACAATAGAGTATATCATAGTTGGAGAACTGGAACATATCCATGTGGCACTTCTTCTGTCATCATGAGATCTGATCTTCTGAGTAGTCATATTGATGTTATAGGAAATCTTCACCACGCTTTTTTTGTGCACTGGAGGTTCTCCACCAAGTTTTCTTCTTCTTATCTGCATACAAGAGTCTCTTTCTGGTATGCCTCAAAGTCTTGAGATTGCTCTTCATACACTCTTTATTCAATTTCTCTGGAGAATATTCTTTGCATTCATCTGATGTAGAACTTCAACTCATGGATGCTGCGGATGAGATAATGACTCATGCAATGATATGTCTAGTGTACTGGAACAAGTAATCATCATAGTCTTTTCCCTCCATATGAGAGAACCTCAGGTTCTGGATCTCCCAATGCTTTCATTCATAAATCTTCCATACACTGTTCTTCATCACGACTTTCAGTTCTTCTGCTTGATTGCTTTCATATCAGGCTTGGTAATCTTGTGATTATTGATGTAATGACTGGTTGTTCTGGCTTTTCTTTCTTTCTTGGAATCTTCATATTCTTCTTCATGTTTTTCTTTAGTTCTTGGGTTCATGGAGTTTCTTGTAGATTCTATGTTCTAGAGATTCCACTTCTTCCTTTCATCATAGGATCACGGATCTGGATGGACAACCAGGAATACTTTAAGTATTCTCTTCGAAAAGGTCTTCTTTTGCGGTTGAGTTGAACATGTACTGTCTTTCATGGTTGCTACCATGGATATATACATTTCATCATCTTTAATGGATCATAGGATTAGCTCCCTCCTAATCCTTGCTTCATGTTGGAGTGCATATAATCGGCTCCCTCCGTCTAATAGAGTCCATACTTCCATTTGCATCATTATTGTCTTCTGCAATATATAATTGGCTCTTCTGTTTGACAAAGTCCACGCTTCCATCTTAGTTGTCATCATAAGTCTTTCTTCAATTCCACTTGATATCTGACTTCTAAGTCTCTTCATGATTGATTCGACTTATCTTGTAGTAGCTTCCACATGATTTGTATTTCATCCTTTCATGTGTATTATCTAATGATATTCATTCTTATCTTGTTGTTCTTCCATGGATACAGTTCTTCTTGGAACACATTATTTTCCAAGAGATAAATATACAAGATATGTACAAAGACGATGCAAGCAAGACATGTACAAAATAAGAATAGTGTTGTTTACCTTTTAGTAGAAGAAGTCTCTTCCATCCTACTTAGTCTTCTTTGTAGGTTCATTTTCTTCGGCAACTGATGCTTCATGCTTCTCTTTCCTTTTCTTTAGCATGGGACACTAGTTCCTATAGTGACCGTACTTTTGATAGTTGAAGCACTATATTTCTGAAATATCTTTTCTTTGTTTTGGCTTCCTTCTTGAATCGAACTTTCTTTTGTCTCTGAAATTCTTGAATCTTGTTGTGAAGGCTTGATCATTGTACTTCTTTTCAGGTTTCTCTTTTGCATTTATCCTTGATTCTTCTTGAGCACAACAAGTCCAAAGTTATTCAAATGTTGGGTACTCCTTCCTTGTGTTCATTCTTGCGGCAAATGCATCCCATGTCTTGGGAAGACCATTGAGTACTATGTTTACCAATTCCTTTTCTGAGATGATCTCTTCAATAGCTTGTAGTTGATCTCTTAACTGGGAGATCCTTACAAAGTATGATGTTATGTTGTCGTCATCATTCATCTTCATGTCACAGAGCTCATTCTTTAGACTCATAACTTGTCCAATGTTTCTGATTGAGAAGAGATTTTTTAGGGCATCATACATCTTCTTTGATGAGTCAAGATGGGAGATGTAGGGTATCAAGTGGTATTTTATGGAATCCACTATGATACTCATGACATTGATGTAAACATCTTTGAACTTATCCATAGTTGCAACATTATGTGATTCCTTCTCTTCTCCTTCTTTAAACTCTGGCTTCATGATCTTTCCTTTCACAATATCCGGCACTTTATTCTTAGCAAGGATGAGGTCAATCCTTGTCTTCCATGCTCTGAAGTTAGAGGCTCCATCTAGCTTGTTCTCAGACTTCATAGAGTTCGTCATGGCTTGCTTGACTTGGTCAAACCCTAGATTTGACCAGAAATCCAAACTTCACGTCTTGGCCTTCTAAGAGTACCAAGAGATGCAATGGGCTAGGGCGCACTGATCTATCCAGAGATTAGGTCAATATCCTCACTTAAGGTGCCTCGACAAGAGGTTTTAGGGTTTCTACAACTGCTTATGCTGGTAACCCTAGCTGCAGTTCTTTTGGAAACTACTCCTGCTTGTAACCCTAGAGGCAGTTCCTCAACGAGCTTCAATGTCTAGTGGCTATGTTTCCTTCCAACGTTTTAGGCTGACTGAAGCAGTGTGGGCCCTGTTGACGGGCAAAATTGACCGTCCGTCAACTGGAAGAGTGAGTCTGGTCTGGGGTTGTCTAAATAACACAAGCCATTTGGTGTAACTCGTTCTGACGGGTTTAATGGCTCTGTTAGCCAATCTATGAATCCCAAAAGAAACAAATAAAATAGAAAAATAACTAACTAATTACTAAACACTATATATATGTACATATGTTATAATGTAACTGTAGTAGTTGTGTTTAAACAGAAGATATACAAGTCTCATTTATTTACATGATTTACAAGCTGCAAGTTTTAATCGAAACTTACGAAAATCGATGTAAAAATGATTTCTTCTAGGAAGCAGATAAAGAAAGCATATAAAAATATTTATTGTTTTTCTTTTATAAATTTAAAGAATCTTGCAAAAAAAAGTTAATGAAACATGAACATGTGGATAGTCAAAGCTGAACCATACATTCATTGTTTCATTCATTAACAACTTAACTAAATAACACACATAACAACCTGTTGTTATTCAACGAAACTAGTATTTATCTTTCTGTGTTGTATGAGCTCCTACCTGTACTGTTGTTAAGAGAAACCTATAACAAAACAATACTAGCACTTCCAGAATACATTCAAATAAGTATTTGATATTGGAGTAAATTAATAACAACAAGAAGACAACTAATTAAAAATCATGTGATCTTAAGATAATCAATATTTAAGAACGAAAGAAAACTCAATTCTGGGTATTGATATTATCCATCATTTAACATTAGAAATAAATTTCATAATAATCAAATGATTGATTGATCACACATAAAAAATGGAATAAGAAATTATGGACAACATGTAACATTTAACAGTATGAAAACACCATATGATTGACAAGCTAAAGCTAAAATCAATCGTTATAACATTTTCATAATATAACAATAATGAAAAAATGAAATGGAATAAGCATCACACAGGTATAAAACCAAAGATGAATGACTTTCCCATATTCTTTCTCAAAATCACATGCCCATATTGTAGTCCTGGAAGAATTGTTTTAGATAATAAACTCTTGAAGATTGGAAAAAATAATATATAAATAATAATAACTAACCATGTATTGATAAAAAAGACTAAAGCTATTTAAATCAATACATAATCAATTATTGAAAGAATATTAATATATTATAATGAAAATAAAACCATTTTACTTACAGGACAAAAGCCATTAAGCAACCTGCAATTCTATATTCTTGTTTGAAAATATTCGTTCATTCTCCCAAAGCTTTCAGCCATCCATTACTCCATTTGAAAAGAAATAAAAATTTTACAAAAGAAATAATATACAAAAGAGAAAGGATTAAAATCCTCCTCTCCAATTCTTGGATCCTCTATGGCTCTGATCTTTCTCATATATTTATAAAATGAATGAACAGTCTGGGCATCACTATTAATTTCCGTCACCTGAAATTTGCTTCTAAAAGAGACCCAAATATTTCTCAAATAGTGCATTTGTTTGGAAAAATATTTACGCAGAAGGTAAATGGGTCCATTTTGGTTCTGGGTTTTCAACCGTTTCTCTAAATTCCTCACGGTTTGGCTACAATCAGTCCTGCAAAATCGTGTTTTGATCTTGACGCCTTTCCAAATTTTATTTGTTGTTGCTCATAAAATTATTTGTAGAAATCCAAAATTATTTTTGGATCAATCATCTTGAACGTATTTGGATAATAAAATCAAGCCATGATTAGATCCATATCAAATATTTGATAATAGAAACCTGTGAAACAAAAAGAAACCTAAATTAATAACCTAAAAATTAATAAACCTAAAAATTGTGAATAAAACAAAATCTAGAAAAATAAAAAATGAATTTAAACTAACTATAACTTATAAACAAACATTATTTATAATTTGTTTGCAAATATGATCTAGAATCTTCAAGTTAATAGAGAAAAAATATTAATTTTAGTATTTTACAAAATCAAACAAATGACAGATAATTCTTTGATTATTATTATTTTGAAATGATATGCAAAATGGAAAAAAAAAATTAATTAATTAACATCACCAAATGATTTCATGAAAATGAGAAACCAACCAAGATAAAATTTGATGAAGTATTGAACACATTATTCAAAATAGTCAAACTTGCTAATGAGCAAAAGAATAAACACATAATCATAATTTAAACAAAAGTAAACATTTAATAAAAATTAATATGTTTGTTTAAATTGAGATTTTTATGTTCGTTTCTAACTTTTGACATATACTCTTGTAATAAATGTCTCATACTATAGTGAATGTCTTAAGTTTGTCTCAAAGCAAGCCAAGGCATAGAACTATTTGAAAAGGTTGATTCTTTAGCTCATTTTAATTATCAAGATTCTAATAGGGGCCCTTTAAATTTTGTAAAAATATAAGGGGAGTTGTTGGGGCCCAACAAGCCCATAACCTGTTAGAATATAGAAGATGGTGTGCTCATTTTACCATTGACGATACCCTTGTCACCCAACCATAGGCCGAAGCCTCCCTCCGAGCACCTTAACCTTGACTAAGAATTCCTCTGGAAACAAACCTTAGGCTAGATATCCAAACAAAGGGTAGCACACCTTTCCCCAAGGATAGTGCAACACAAAAGACTGATCAGATAGTCCAAACCCTCACCAATAGATAGTCCAAGCCAATACTGAAACTAGCTACTGCTACAGCTGCACCTGCAGTCCTCCTCCACACGTGCGCACCAAAACTGGGAACTGCAATTCTGAGATGCTGTCAAATGAGAACTGGCGCCCTGTATCTATAGTGGTTCTGCCAGTTTTGTTGGGGTCGACTTCTCCTTATGGATATGTGTCTATTCAGTATATTATTATTATTTATGGCCAACTTCTTCTCTTGGAGGCTAATAATCTAACATAAATTATCTTCTTGAGCCGACAAGGCTTCTAGGGTTATTAGCCAACTCATTAGGGTTTCTCTTGCTTCCCGGAGTCTCCTATTCTCGTTAGGTTCATGTGTGGAGGTAAATACCTCCCGCAGCTACCATAATATTAACAGATCATTATTATAATGAGGCTCAAGAGGAATTTTTAACATAAAGAAAACCCAAAACCCTAACCCCAAAAGATGAAAACCAACAGTTTTGTGGACCCTGTTTTGGGTAGTTTGGTGTATCAACTTCCCACGGGCGTAACTTTGGCATCTGATCTTCGTTTGGGGTGCACAATAGCTCGTTAGAAAGGTATCGATGAGGAGATTCATTTTGGGTCCTGAATCAAAGCCTTTAGTCATCATTGAGGTTACCAATCGTGAAAAAGTGTCGTTTAGGCCCTCAAAATTGCCTCAGAAGTTTAGGACCCAAAAAACTGCTAAAAATAGTAAATTGCCAACAAATTGTTTTTAGCTAGTTGGAATAGGAGGATGGCCACTGATATCCACCTAAATCACTTGATTATTCACTAAATTCTCACTTATTTCACTACAATCATTAATTTTTGTTAAGATATTGGAGCTAGGAAATTATAGGCCACGTGTGATTTAGACCCGCACTAACATTTTAAAAAATGTTAATTTTACATGATGCATCTAAGGAACAAGGTTGTTTTGTTTTTGTTGATGTAGAGTATTTTATCATTTTAAAAAAAATTAATTTTACATTATGTCCTTAGCTAAACCAAAGGTTCCATATCCACCTTTAGACAACTTGCAATCGATGCTCTTTTGGTATGCAATGCAAGTAAGCATGTCGTAGACACCAACAAAGATGATGCAATAGTCAACCTCCAAAACATCGGAAGGTTGGAGAAAACATAATTTGGTGCTTGTCATAAGGACAATGCTCAAAATCTTAACAACATTTTGTCACATGAATTCAAAAGCACGAAGTTAATAAAGGTGTTAGCTTCCACGACCAAGGAAACCAGATCGAAGCTCGACATAGGATGGTGTAGTTTGGTTATAAGAAGTGAAAATAAGAGGTGCTCCATGTGCAGTTCCTGCTTTTCAGAAAGAGGAGAAACATGCTCATTGGATTACATTGAATGGGCATGGTAGAAGAAGAAGCCAAGCCTTGCCCTTAATATTTTATCTACCTTCATGGGTTTTGATAAATCCTTAATCAAATTTCTTGTGTATTCTTCAAGGAACACTAACTTGGTAGTGGGAAGACGAAGTAATTGGCAAGAAATACCATTGCCCATTAGATATGGGTGTAAAGATATGGTTGGGTTGTTTTTTGTGTTAATAGGGGAAAAGGATTTGTAATTGCTTAGATAGGACAAAGTTCAAAGCATCATATCCTATGTAACAAAAAGCAGTTGACGAGGTAGGATTGCATCCTTTATTTTAGGGAAATATTCAAGCTTCTCAACCTTGGAGCTCTTAATGCACAATACTAGAAACCTTTGGACAATAGTTTCAACAATCTCTAGAGGATGATTTGGGATGTAGCATTGAAAGATGAAACTTTAATTATTAAGCGTATACAACATTATTTATTAATTTAAACATTTATTTTGGTTTTTAATATAATAGTAGCTGCCAAAAGATGTGTATATTTGTCCTAACATTGGACATGCAACACACATAAGATTCTAAATGCATTCAAGGAAATGAGAACTATTCTCAATTAATGAAAACTGCTACTAATGTTTGTTCCTCACTAGATCATAGTTTGTAAATTTTTATTTATTTCTTCTTCATATTTTTTTTCCTAACATTTTCCCATCCAAACAAGAATATATTGTTAAGTCATCTTTTCAAACATATCGTAAAATAAAATCACTAAATTTCAAGTATTCCAAAAAATAATTATACTTTACAAATGTTATAAAACATTTGAAAACATTATAACATTTTTTTATAAATTAATTTAATCGCAAAGCAAATGCCTATTAACACATAATCTAAATGGATAGTTAAAAAAGAAATAGCCTTTGCTCCAAGATTTAAACATTTCAGTCAATTGGATTTAGTTTAGGTGGTTGGGAGGAATGATTGTTATCCTCCCCACCCAAGTTCTTTTTCTACAAGCGTGGTAGGAGCGGGAGAGGTCATCTATGACCCTATGGGAAATCAGGAATATTCCCATGCTTGAGGTTTAGGAATTGCAACAAGAAATCAAGAGGAGGAATACACTCATTTTCAAAGCCTTTCCATTCCCATTAACTTAGGGATAAGAGCATTGATAGTCATTGAAGATTGAAGGATTGTCATTAAGTCTTTAACACACAAGGAACCTATGAAAGACTTCCAACTAGCTTCAATCCTCTCTAGAATAAAAAAAATTACTCATAAACTAATCAAATTCTCCTTTTTTCATGTCTTACGAGAAAATAATGGCAAGGTATATAGTTTAGCAAAAGAATCCTTTGGATTTCCACAAGGAAATTTGAAAAAAAATGGAGGCGTAACTCTCTCCTTCATCCCCTAAGCACACCACTTAAAATTTCATTCAATGGGCACGAGGTGTCTAGACCACAAAGAAAGTTCTAAAGAAATGCAAGGACCAAGTGAGCGAGGTATAATTTCAATGTAACATCTCACTTGAAGTGCCATGAGATAGATAATGGGGAATTTAAAATATATATCCTCTGCATTTACTCTATCATGGAATGGTGGGATAATTCCAAATGCATTTTGGAAGTTTCTGAATGCTAGGGGATCTCCTGGAGCATGGGGCTTGCTCCTCCTGGATTGTGATTGGAGGAGCAAGTTGTTAGAGTGGAAAGGATTTTCTCATTTTATCACAGAGCTTCAACATTATTCATTTTGGATAAGTATTAGAACCTCGCATACTTTTCCCACTTGCATTTTTAGAATTGTTCTCTCTTAGTCCTGTTCAATTTTATCAATTCGGTGTCGACCCATTCTGTGGGAGGAGGAGCCTGCAAAGTCTTTTCTTAGACACTTTGTTCATCTCATCATCAATGCCTCTTTTTGGGTATTTCATCTTGTTAATCTACTATAGTCATCCTTTACCATTATGTTTTG
Source organism: Picea engelmannii (assembly GCA_009831015.1). Taxonomy (NCBI): domain Eukaryota; kingdom Viridiplantae; phylum Streptophyta; class Pinopsida; order Pinales; family Pinaceae; genus Picea; species Picea engelmannii. Next base: position 204,298 of record ML780059.1, read on the forward strand.
TTGATTGGTTATACAAGACAACTTGGTATGTGGGATGTTTGTGGCTTTTTTCTAGCTTGAATGTGAATTTGTTCCCGTAGTGGATTTCAAAACTTATATGCAAAGCCTGGTCCTTTGCTCTGATGAAATAGTTGTGAATTGGTGGCTCTATCTCTTCTTAGTTATCCTCATCCTTCATAAGATGTATTTAGGTCTTTCTTTGGACAAACTAGTTTTTCGAGATCCCTATAGGAAACATAGTTTTCATTTATGGTTCTGGAACAACATGGATTCACGAGACATCAGAGGTATCCACATGGATTTGAAGAGACGTGAAGAGATCTTACAAAGTAATGGCATCTAGCTTAGAACTTTCTTAGAAATCCTCCATAATCTATAAATGTAACAACAAGAAAAATATAATAAGCAAATGAACATTCTTGAAGCACATGGGGAAAAAATCTCAGAAATCAAAATGGATTGTTACAAGATAAAGCGCTTTGTTTAGTACAAGAATGAATATTACATGCCACACTCCATGACTCAACAGACTTTAAGAAAGGCAGAAGATAAAGCTAATGAAGGAGATTATTGACAACAACACAAGGAGCCAAAAGAAAAGAACCAAGCTACCATCCATTTGGAGGTAAATATGCAGTTCTATAATACATTTCTCCAATGTTCTATAAATGCATATGTATTTTGAATGTTTTTTATAGGCTTTATACTTGTCATGTTAGTATTTGTGTAGTTATAGCAGGAATGGGAATGAAAGGGTCAGATGATAGAGGGGAAATCTAATGATGTCGCTGAAAGCTCTTTTGAAACAACATGTCTTTTATCTCTGTAACATTTTTCCATTTTAGGCCACATATTAATAAAATATTCACGAATCCCAATTAAAAACAACAACACATAATCTAAATGGACAGTGGATATAATAACTAATACCTTTGCATAATTTATGATTATTTAATATGCAAATTTATTCTTATTTTTAGTGAAGAAGGTGTTAATATAAAAGAACATATTATAAATGAAAGATGATTTAAGCCACTAATCGAAATGTTGTTGCATCACTATAATGATAAGCCAATAATAGGCATTCAAGAGTGGAGCATATGTGCCATGATTGAACAACAAACCTTCTCAAAAGTGCTCTTTGTCACAAATCCCTTAGTGGGTCTTGAAATGGTACATTAAATTTCATGTTGTTCAAACAATTGCCATATCACGAGTACCATTAAATTTCATGTTGTTCAAACAATTTCCATATTGTGAGGTAATTCTGAGGACATTTACAATACAAATCATACATCATATAAAATATCAATGGAAAATTCTTTGTAATTTGTTGTCTTTTTTATTTTTTTAAATATAAATGGATAATATTTTATATTAAAAAAAAAAAAAAAACTACAACCAAGTTGGTCAGCCCAATAATACAAAAAATATGATATCCCTTAAAACAAAAATCAACATAATCATTAAGTTGTATGTGTTTGGTATGGAAAAGTCTATATCATTCTTCATAGAGGATTTCAAAAATTTTCTATTAGTATAAACTTTTTTTTACACCAAAGTTCTTCCTTGCCCTTTACCCACCCCCACCAGGTTTTAGTAGCATGGCTTTGCTCATAGTTAAAGGGTCTTTTATTCCCAAACCTCTTTCCCATTTGAGAATGCATATGGTATCCATGCTATTGGAGCCCATTTGTGTTCCCTAGAGGGTCCCCCTAAAGGAAGGATATTTGGAGGGGCTTAAATGGATTTAATAATATTAGCACGGGCAACCAAAATAGAGAATAGATAAAAAGGCATTCATTGAAGCACATATTTTATTAAAGTAATCTTGCTAGGGAGGGTTAAAAATATGAAGGTCCAAGAGTTAACCTTGGCTTCCAATTTAGAAAGCAATTTCTCCCATGAGAAATTTCTTAGGTTGTTTTCAAGAAGTGGAGCCCCCAAATATTTAGAGGGAAGGGATCCTTTTTGGAAGCCTAGGATTCTAAGAATGTTAGATTGAACTCTGAAGGGAGTGTTAAAGAAGAAGATTAGATATTTGTTGTGATTGATATTTGTGCTAGAAGCTAGCATAAAGGTGTCCAGGATAAGTTTAAAGGACTGGGCTTCCAGTGGTGAAGGTTCTCCTAATAATAAGGTGTCATCATCAAATTGCAAATGAGAAAGGGGGTCAACATTGGGATTCAAATTGAAACATTTGATGAGGCCCCTCGACAGAGCTGATTTGAAACTATGACGGAGACCTTTAGCTACAAGAATAAATAAGAAGGGGGAAAGAGGGTCACCTTGTCAAATACCTCTCAAGGGGTTGAAAGTATTCAAATGAGATCCATTAACCAGAATTGAAAAAGGTAAAGGAAATCAAATTGTTAACCCAAAGGATCCATTCTTGACAAAAGCTAAAGGCTTTCAAAACCTATTAAAGGAAAGTCCATCTTAGTCAGTCATAAACCTTATACATGTCCATATTGATCATCTTTGTTTACTTTTAAAGAGTGGATGGCATCATGGGAGACAATTATGCCATCCAAGATCTCTTTGCCTTCCACATATCCACCCTGTTCTTGAGAGATAATTTTTCTCGTGATGGGTTTTAAACGATTAGCTATGATTTTCATTATAATCTTGTAAATGACATTGCACAAGGAGATAGGTCTAAAATTATATGCAGTATTCACATTCTAGTCCTTCGGCATGAAAGTGAGGAATGTTGAAAATATTTAAGAATATTCAAGGAAGCTATGGCACTTTCCACCACCTCTTAGACATCCTTGCCTACCATTGTCCACCAAGATTGAAAAAAATCAGTCGTTAATTCATCCAAACCCAACAATTTATTTGGCTTCATTTCCTTCATTGTTTGGAAAACCTCCTCAAAGGACATAGGGAATAATAGACTTAAATTTTGTTCAGGGGAAACTAGGGTGGGGATCAAGCTAGTGATATTTGTATAGTGTCTTGATTGTCCCCTGTAGGCTTAACATTGAATATGACTAAAGTGATTCTTGAGTTCCTATTCAATATCCTTATGTTTCTCCAACTTTTTCCCCTTGGATGATTTGATATTTGGGATACAACCATAGTTTCATCAATTAACCATGGACTTGTGGGAAAACTTGGAATTTATATCCCCTTCCCACTAAATTCTCAATTTCTGGTGCCATAGGGTTTCTTCTTTCCTAGCCCGTATTTTTAGTTCCTTGTGGAGGTGGATTTCCTGGTCTATGGATTCATGCATTCTTTCTTCAAAAATGATAGATATTTGTAGCTTATTCATCTCATGTTCTAGCTGGTTCTGGGCTAGAAAAATGTTGCCAAAAACTTATTTATTCCAAATCTTGATATTTTGCTTAATCTTCTTTAACTTCTGTTGGAACTGGTACATTTTTTATCCTTTGGGAGGAACATATTTATGCTACTCGGGAGTGAGAATCGATAATAATTCTAGGTGATCAAGCCAAAAATTCTCAACTCTAAAAGGTTTAAGTCTGGGTGAGAAGGAGTTGTCCCAAGAAAGACTAATTAGCTAGTGATCAAAGCTTGTGAAAGGTAGAGTTTCGGATGATATTGCCACTTGACTTTGCATCACATTCTTCGAAACTAGAAAATTATTTTACCTATCTGCTATCTAATGGGAACCTCCTCTTTTATTATTCCAAGTGTGGCATCAATAAGTGGTTTGAATGTCAGCTAGTCTTATCTTGTCGATAATCTCCTTGAAGGCTAAGCTTCCATTATCCAAATTTCTAAGACCTCATTTTTTTTCCAAAAGAGATGTCATGATATTTAAATCCCCTCATATTATCTAAGGTTGATCTAATAGAATACCCCTTATGGCCAACACATGTCTAGGAAGGGTCTTTTGAGTGTAGGGTTGGTAGGTCCATATGCATTAGTGATAAAACCTCGATCTTGAGACTCAATCACTTTGTATCTAATTGTGAGGAGATTGGGTGAGTCAAACATCTATTCCATAATTATTTTGGTGGGATACCATAGTAAGGCTAGACCTCCCATGAATCTAATTGCACTAAATATTAACAAATCACTACCCCTCCAACATTTATGAGCTATGGAAATCATAGAATTTTTGTTTCATTTTGTTGCCTACAACATGACAACTGTAGATTTTTCTTGTTTTATCCTGTGCCTAAGAAAGTGTTTATTGCTTGGTGCGTTGAGGCCTATTATATTCAATGATATGTCTTCATTTTAAACCTTGGGTTGGGAAGAAAATACTTCTCTTGAAGCTCGATGGCTTTCCCAAAGTCTACCAGCAATGCTTCAGTTTCCTCCAGTTTTCATTTTGAGGTTTTATGGCCTCTCTTTTTCTCATTTGATAGAGATTTTTTCTAATACTTGAGGGGGTTTCTTTGTTACCAATTCATCCTTGGAAATGGTGACTCTGAGATGCATTACTTAATTTCATCTTACCCTTTATAAGCTCACGTTGAAGCTGTTGAAGTTGAGGCATCGAGAGCTTGGATGAATGTTTCTCTCCATGTTGATCTTGAGTTCTGGTAGATCAAATTCCACTTTCTCAAGATCCATTCCTTGAATTAGGTATTCTTCCTCCAATTCAACATATGCCTCCTCTTCTACCACCATATCCTGATCCTTGCCTCGATTTTCCTCCTTGTTGCGGTCAGGATATCGAATGCTTGTTTTTTGTTGCTTCTTGTCCTCCAGATTAGGAGGGATATTTGTAGTGTCATGATGGAAATTCTTTAATGATTACCCTACCTATGTTGGTTCTTCTTCCACACTCTCTAAAACCTGGAAGTTGTTTCTATTGGTAGATATAGGTTGGGGGTTTCATTTATTACATTTCCTTCCTGACTTCCTCTTGGTGGGGACTTTGGAAAAACCCTCTGTATCTATAGCTTCCTTGTATTTATCTTCATTTGGCCTAACATTTTATGGGAATTATTTGAAAAGGTGTCCATGTTCATGAAATTTGTGGCAGCGGAAAGGAGTGTTCTCATAATCAAGCATTTGTATCCACTACTCATCTTAAAATATTATGGTTATGGATTATGGAAAAGTCCCTACCACATTCATATACATGCATATTCTGGAATATGAAGTGCATATTACCATTCTAGTAACCTTTGAAATCTTGACGAAGGATCCTAATGTGTTGCCAATCCATTCCAAGGTTTCTTTCCCCTAAAACTCTTGGGGGAGAGAGTACATCTAGATCCACATTGGAGCTTCAATAAAATCCTCCTTTTCTGGGTTGAATTGCTCCATCCAATATCATAGGTGCAACCCTATAGAATTGAAGAAGTAACAACCTTCTTCAAATACCCTTTCCCTATCCCCACCACAGGACAAAATCACTATAATAAATCCCTTGGAGCCCAAATTCAGATCCACTTGGCCCTTGAGTTTCTATTTGGATTGTATCCAACTTAAGAGTTCCTTTTCAAAGGGTTATATTCCCATAAATTTACCAATCACGACATGGTCTTTCAAATATTGAATGTAATTGCCAATATTAGTAGAAGTAACTTGGGGTGGTAGGTGTGGGGGGAGTCATCTATGATTCTGATGGACAAAAGGTATCCAACTTTTTCTGGGGTTTGGGGAAAATAACCAACAACGAAGTAGAGACCCCAGCAGTGTACATGGGGCTAAAACTAGCTCACGAGCGAAGTATTCAAACTCTAACGGTGATAGGGGACTCTGAAATAGTTATAAAAGATCTTCGGGGTCTCTCAACCTCAACAAATCATCTACCCAATGGCCTCTTCTCACGAATAAACACCGTGAAACATCACTTCACTATATTACGCTTATTTCATATTCTTCGGGCTCAGAACACTGAGGCAGATAACCTAGCTAAAGCTGTGAAATCCCTGGAAGAGAGTTATCTAGTCATCAACCAAGCCTCTTCTTATGATTGGTTGCCTTAATTGTGCCATTTCAAACAGTCTCTCACCCACAACTAAGGACTTCTTCACTCATTCCTCTCCTTCTACCCTAACCCCACCTCTCTCTAGTCCTCCTCACCTCCCCCCTTCACTTCCCTTCTCCCCCCCCTCCTCCCCCTTCCCCCTTTCCTTGTCTCTCGCGGACTTCCCCCCTCCCCTTCCCCTCGCTTGAATGGGATCCCCTCTCCTTGGCAAGCGACCCTCCTCAGCCCACGTGCCTCCTATCTTGCTCGCCGTGTCCTTTCTCCAACTGCATTCACTCACCCTTATATTTACGAATCTTTGCATGTCTTCTCCGATGATCAGCCACAAGTCTATGGTGTCACCTCTATTTTCTCATCCCGCGCAAAGTCACTTCTGCTCATGGGCGATTATGGCTCCCTTTGCCCTCAAAGAAATGTTGTTTAAAAAATCATGGCTGCAGTGGCTACTTCTCAGATTCGTCATTTGGTTCATTAGATCGCTCGTCCTTCACTAAGGTTGGTTTTTCTCCTCTTTACATTTTGTCTGCGCTCTTCATTTCTTCAACCTTTGCTCAATTTGTTTGCTCGAAGCCTGCTTGCCTTCTCTACTCCCAAATTTTTGCACCAACATGTGGTGAAGGTCAAGAGCACCATGTTCTTGTTCGAATTGCATATCATAGGAGCTTCGAGAGAAATTTCAAGCACTCTAAATAGACGTTAGGAGGGTGAAGGAGTGCACAGACGCTCGCCATCGAGAACTTCAGAGAGAGAATCAGGGAATTCGCAAGGATTTGGTAGGCCTTTAGACACAGTTGCAACAGCAGGAAATCCTCCATAATCAAGAACTGGCGATAGTCTTAAGGGGAGTTAATAGAAACCCAAGACAACTTGGGGTTCTCACCTAGCAATTGGGAAACGCATAGCAACCAATGAACTATGTTGGCACTAGCGAGTCTCGGCTTCCCTCTTCTTTTCACTCTAAATCCAGTAATGATCATCGCTCGGTCCCCTCAGATCCAGGATACGTAGACCGCCACTATGCAGAGGAGAACCCAGCAGAGGCAAATCCAGAAGCTTGACAGGTGGAACTTCAGGAAGATCTCGAGCAGCCTCTAAACCATTAATCAGGTCTTTTATGAAATGTAATTTTTTGTTGTTTTTGAATATGTATATCGCCATTTTTACATGGCAAAACTACAGCTCATATGGACTAGATGATATATTTTTTAGACCTCCATAGACAATTAAGTTCTTTCGGAAGCAGCAGAGGTGCTTACACCCTGCCATATGTATCCAGTGAAATTGTGTTTTTCTCTTTTTAATATAAAAACCTCCAACCGTTTCTGTTAAAAAAAATATTAGTAGAAGTAACTTCATACCTTTGATTATTTTCTACTTTGGGTAAACATCCATTCTATCTCTTGCTTCTCTGCTGCTTTTATATGTCCTCTCATTTCAATGACTCATTTTCCCAGTGGAGTCCTTCCTTGCCTTGCCCATTTCTACAACGGACTAATTTGTTTGAATTTGACTTGAGACAACATCTTTGAATGATCTTTTATTCAGATTTGGCTCTGGATTTGTCATATTGTAGAAAAAGAAACCATCATCATTTAATTGTAACCCTGAACCTTGGTTCTGTAGCCTGGTCTATCGAACCCTGAACACTTCACCGCCTATCATTGTTTCACTGTTAACTAACATTATTTCATCATTCACCATCTCTACTTATACATTTAATACTCTTAACATATGCAATTTTTTAAGGTTTTAATTTTTATTTTCATTTAGAATGTAAGCTTTGATTTTTGTTTAGATATATCTTTAGATGAAAAAAAATAAAACGTGGAAAAGTTGTACTAAGAATGAAACAACAAGCCACTAAAATGACATTTAATTCAAGTCCATTTATTTTTATTAAATTTGAAATCTAAAAAAGCTTATACATATAGATAATCTTATGTGAAACATCATTCATATTAATATTGTTTGCAGGACTTACAAAATCAACATATTACACAACCACCTTTAATTCAATTCAATGTAGTTGTTTTACGCTTGAGTATTGACTAAATACTTTCACTTATTTCACAACAATCATGAATTTTCATTAAGAAATCAGAGCTAGAAAATTATATGCATGGAAAATTATATGCCACATGCAGTTTAGACCCGCATTAACGTTTAAGAAAATATTAGTTTAATATGATACATCCAAGGGGCAAGGAAATTTTATTTTTTAATACCTAGAGTTTAGCACCATTTTAAAAGTGTAGTATAACCTATTATAAATGAAATAAATATTCAGATATTGTGGAAAAATGTAAAATGTTAACAAAAATCTTTAAACAAATACAATAGTTAGGTTATTTAACTTCAAAAAGCATAAAGTGTGAACAAAATTGCAATGTATTGTATTTCAAAACTTCGTTACAATTGCAATGTTTTTAGAGGAAAGTATGACAATACAAAATATACCCCAATTAGTTCTCAAAATCAACTACGTCACGATGATTGATGCCAACTACTTCATGGTAGAAGAAGAAGTCAAACCTCTCCCTTAATATGAAGTCGAGCTACCTTCATGGGCTTTGAGAACCCCTTAATCAACTTGTTTTTGTTTCCTTCACGGAACACTAACTTGGTAGTGGGAAGATGAAGTGATCGACAAGAAATATGGGTGCAGACATGGGTGGAGTGTTTTTGGTGTTAGTAGGGAAATATGGGTGTAGACATGGGTGTGTATGAAATATGGGTGCAGATATGGGTGCGTATGAAATATGGGTGTAGACATGGGTGGAGTGTTTTTGGTGTTAGTAGGGAAACAAGACTCATAAATGGTTATGTAGGAAGAAGATTTGGCAAAGTTCAAAACATAATATCATATCTAATAAAAAGAAGTTGATGAGGTTGGATTACAGCTTATATGGTAGGACACTAGTCATGTTTGTCAACCTTGGAGTTATTAATGCACAATACTGACAATCTTTGTTCGACAAGTTTATCAATATCTAGATGATGGTTTGGCATGCAACATTGAAAGATGAAACTTTAATTATAAAACATTATACAACATTCTTTCTTCATTTATGCATTTATTTTTATTTTTTAATATAATAGTAGTTGCCAAAAGATGTGTAGATTCATCCTAACACTAGACAGACAATGCACATAAGATTTTAAATGCATTCAAAAAATCAAGAACAACTAATGCAATTCTATTTTCTATTTAAATCTATTGTTTTCAGAATTCCACCATGCAAAGCACATTTATATATGTAAGTCTATAGACAAAAAAAATGTATCGAACGTGAGTTCCAAGTGTTCCTACAATTTTCCTACCTAATAAACTGACCCAAAACACACTTGAGTCTAAAAAATATTCATATTGTATTAAACTTGCACACTACCCTAATATTCTTGCTCCACGCCAGAAGATTGGATCCCTATGCCCTCAATTTCCATTGGTACGTAATTTCAAAAGATTCTTTGTGCCTCAACTCCCTCTCCATGGATAGAGATTTGAATTCGTTGGTTATTTGACACTAAGGAGAGGTTATCCATTTAATGTGAAACATATAAAGCTTGCAACTGACCACATTCTGCTTCCAAAGAGTCAATCTAATACTTTTGAGTGATAATAAGGCTTGAAAGGTTGGCACTTTGAGTTGCACAAGAGTGTTCCAATTCTTCTACCTTGGAGGAAAGTACCAATATTGCATTGATGTTTGCATGGGTAACCTGTTCATGTATATGTAGTACCTTCTTAAGCTTATGAATCTCATCACTTACCATTACTGTTATATTTTCATTAATTTTATTAATATTGAAATATATAAATAGTAAAACAAGAACATGAAGACACAAATATTTGTCTTGGGAAAACCCTAAACTTGGGGAAAAAACTAGCCAACTTTTCTTGGAGAGAATGTTTCTAATATTCCAATAAAACCATGGACAAACTCTATTCACAAGAGCAAACCAACAATGAAGAAACCCCGATAACAAATACCTATCTCTTATTATTTTCAAACCCTGGTGATGGTAGACAACTGAGGAGCACCACACCACTAGCACAAGATAGGAGCACCACTAGAGAAATATAGTGCACCACAGAATTGGCACAACTAGAAACTGGTAATTGCAATTGTAACTACAATTGTAACTATAGCTACAACTGGAATGAGGCAACTAGTCAACACCACACAACCTTAGTGAAACTCTTCTAGAAGTAGCACACAAAAGAGATCACCAAGAGACACTAAGAATTTTCGTCCCCAAGTGGGGTGCACTCTCTAAGAGAACCAGAACCCAGAAATAGAGAAACTGCCACAAATGTAGTTGCTAGCTTCCTAGTGTGCACTGTAGAAGGAGAAGTGTCTGACTGTACAAATGAAATGATCCAACCCTGTATTTATACTAATCTCGGTGCTTGTCTGGGGATGAATTCTTATTCTAGGTATTCATATTTACTTTATTATTTATGTGGGTCGACTTCTCTTCTGGGGAGTTCTTCAGCTGTTCAATGGTCTTCCTTTGAATTTTGGAATCTTCTTCTTCTCTAAGAAAAGTTATCCAAGAGGGAATACCTCCTACAACTACCAAAACATTAACACTCCCTCTTATCTAGGGAGGTATTCTACCAAGATGCTTTCTTCTAGTAGTCCAATGACTACCACTATAGTCCAATGATTATACTGCAATCATCTAGTAGCCCTAAGGCTACCACCTTGCCATCAGTAGCTAAAAAAATCTTCCATAGTCTCTATGACTATACTGCAATCAACTAGTACCACACAACTACTACCATGCAGTCCAGTAGTACAAAAATAATGCCATAGTCTCCACGACTATGTATCAATCAACTAGTAGCACACAAATAATACCATGTTGTCCAGTAGTGCAAAACTACTTCCATAGTATTCACAACTATAGTCTATGTAGCAATCAACTAGTAGCACACAACTACTACCATGCTATCTAGTAGTACAAAACTACTTCCATAGTCTTCACGACTATGTAGCAATCAACTAGTAGCACACAACTACTACCATGTTTTCCAATAGTTCACAACACTGCCATAGTCTTCACAACTATGTAGCAATCAACTAGTGTCACACAACTATTACCGTGTTGTCGAGTAGTACAAAAATATTGCCATAGTCTCCACGACTATGTTGTGATGTATCTTCTCTCCTAGTATTATTATTCAAACCCATCCACTAGAAAATACTACGACCATATCCCCAAGGCTACGCCATGGTCCAAGACCATGCTACAAGTCTCATTTACACCTAGCCAACTCACCAAGCATATGAAAGACTTGTGCTAGGTTGAACATTACTCCCTCAATCACTCCACATGACTGATCTCGGAAACCCTTGTTAAAGGGGGAGTCTGTTAGAGGAGAAACAACACACCTCCCTCTAAATTAGGGTGGACATTCTGCATCACACCAAGCTTATCTCTGAAGTAATCATAATACACTCTAGAGATAGGCTTGGTGAGTATGTCTGCTATCTACGCATCTGTGGATATGTATCAAATCTCCACTGCTTCGTTATGCACCATGTCTCGTATGTCGTGATATTTGATATCTATATCGTTTGAATTTTTATGGAGGACTGGATTATTTGAAATATTCATGCAACTTTGATTATCACATTATATCAAAGTTGGCTCCAACTCTAGATCAAATAACCTTGCAAGCAACTTCTGAATCCACACCGTTTCACGACTTGCAACACTAGATGCTATAAAATCTACCTTTATTGTATTGAGTGCCATTGATGTTTGTTTTATGTTTAACCACGAGATCATACCTAATCTCAAACTAAAGCAACATCTTGATGTGCTTTTCCGGTGCACTGCACTCTCCACCCAATCAAAGTCTGTATAACCTTGCAACTTTACTACATTGTCTGAGACATATTTGAGTCCATATCCAACCGTACCATGAAGGTAGCTCAACACATGATTTGATATTATCCAATGCACATCTCTAGGATCAACCATGTACTGACTCAATGTGTTCACTATAAAACATATATCTGGCCTGGTATTAACCAGGTACATCAAGGATCTGATCAATTGTCTATACATCATGGGATCAAACAAATGTGAAGATGAATCACTCAGGATCTTCATATTCATAACCATAGGTGTGGCCATGGACTTGTATTCCATCATCATGAATCTCTGCAGGATCTCTACTATATATTTTCGTTGGGTAAGGAAAATCTCTTCTAGTCTCTTCCATACCTTTAATCCCATCAAATCCAGGGCCTTCATTTTGAAATCTGAAGTGAGTTACCTCTTGCACCCATTTGTAATATTCTCATCCCCTGTAAGAAATAGGTCATCCAATATCAAGGGGCAACCATTCTCAAGCTCATCAAATAACTGTATGTTCTGGCACACCATGCCATGGGTGCCTGCTTAAGCCCATACAAAGCCTTATTCAATTTGTATACATGAAACGCTTTCTCATGTATCTTGTGGTTGCTCTATGTACTCTTCTTCTCGCTACTGGAGAAAGTGTCTCAAAATAATATTCTCCCTCTTTCTGGGAGAATCCGCTAGCCATAAATCTCACTTTGTACTTCTCTATGTTGCTACCTGCAACATGGTTCATCTTATAGATCCACTTGGAAGTCACTATTGACTTCCCTTCTGGTCTTGGAACCACTTCCCACACATCATTCTTCATGATGGACTAGTATTCTTCCATCATGGATTACTTCCACACTTGCTACTTAGTAGCTTCCTCAAAAGTGGAAGGTTTTGAATCAATGATTTTACTCATCAACGCCACATAGATGGAAAATGCATGTGGTCTCTTGCTCTCTCTAAAAGAGCCTCTGAGAGCTGCATGCCCTTCATCTTCCTACAAATTGTTCTGAATCCATGTTGGTCTCTTCGTGGTAACTGTAATTTCTATGGGTGGATCTACAGGTATCTCTGGCTCTACTATCTCATTCTGATCTTATGGGATATGTTTTTCTGGAGTAAAGTCCATCATCATTTCTTTCTAGCAAGTAATAGTCCTGGTGGAAGTGTACCAAGTGACTGGAGAAAATCTATTCTCATGGTCCACTCCCTCTGAGTAAACTGACTCTCTTTGAGATCAGGCTCACTTTGAATCTACATGCTCCCTTTGGGACTTGACTCCCTCTGAGTCTACATAATCTTGGAGTCATCTTCTCCCTTTACATATGTTGACTTCCTCTAAAGTTTGATCTCATATGAACTATGCTAGGAGGTTGTTCCTCCCTACTTGATCCATATTTATGAGAGGAATGAAATGATTAACAGATTTAATACAATAACACAAAGATACAGAGAAGAACAACAGATATCCTGTGAACAATAACTTCTATTGAATAAATAAAATAGGTTGAAACTGTAAAAATGCAGAACTAAAAACAACTTGCTCAAATCGTGTTAGTTATCTACGAGAAGAGATGTGGCTGCTACGCGCATTCGTCTGAGTAGAATGATTACAATGAGGCTCCATAGGCCTTTTTAACATTACTCATGAATGCCAAAACCCTAGACATCCAAAAAACCTAACCCTAGGAGATGAAACACCAAAAGTTATGTGGGCCCTGACGGGTAAGTTGGTACCTCAACTTCTTAGGGTTGTAACTTTTGCATACGAACTCTATTTTAGGCGTGTGACAACCCATTGGAAAGGTATTTTCAAGAAATACACATTATGTTGTCAAACTCTAAATCTATCTACAAATTCACTATGGAAAGCCAAAAAAAATAGTTTAGGGCTCCAAAATGGCCCTGGAAGTACAAAAAGATGTACTAACATGAAAAATTCCAAAATAAGCCAGTTGGAATAGGTGGGCAGTCATCAATATCCACCTAGATGTTGTGTAGGGATTTAGGATAGCCCTGAACGTGCAGAACCCATAATTACAAAGAAATGTCATCATTATAGAGAAACGTGTTGAACTAAAAATTGTCAAGAGGAGCCACTTGGAATAGGTGGGTGGCCATCAATATCCACCTGGATCATTCCTCCCCCCTTAGGAAGAAATGGTCTCCATTGCGTTGAGTTCCCCCATTAGGTGAGGAAAGTTATGCTAAATTTGTCCCTAGGTGAGCCACTTACCTTGGTGCAGGAGTTGCCATGCCTTAACAACCTGATAAAGATGGATCCTCTACTGGAGAGTGACCTTGACCTGTGTGTCCACTATCTTATAAGTGGATTTCTATTCCATGCAGTCAGGTTTGAGCTCTATTGGTGTCAACTCTTCTACGATCTCCGAGGTGTCCAATAATCGTAGAAAATATGGTCGAAGGAGGTCCACATTGAACACTAGGTGTAAGCCAAGGAAGGGGGGAGTGTTGAGCTCAAAAGAATTGTTGATAGTGTAATGCCCATAATCAAGTGGATGTAGCTTATGATGGGGCCCTGTAAGGTGCTCTTTTTGCAAATGTAACTAGACCTTGTCTCCCACCTGAAACTTGTGTGGTACCCGATGTTGATCATGAAGTTGCTTGTACTTATCATTGGCTTTCTGAAAAATCTCATGGACCTATTGGTGGATGTGATGAATCCACTCAATGAATTTGGTGGCTTTGTTACCCTCAGATTCAACATGGGAAGATTATGTATGTGTGTTTGCAGGAGGTAGTGCAACATCAATGGGACCCAAGGGTTGGAATCCTAGCCCCACCTGAAATAGGCTATGATTGGTGGAGCTATGAAGAGCCATATTGTAGTTGTTTTGAACATAGGGAAGGCTCTCATACCATGTACTTGGATTATTAGAGTTATACATTCATAGGATGTGCACGATAATCCGATTGACTAGTGAGCTTGGTGTCCAATAGTGACTACAGACTCGACCAAAATGTGTTGAGGAACCTGTTGTCTTGTTCCGAGATGATGGTATGTGGTATCCCAAAATGGACCCACACTCGTTCAAAGAATATCTTGTAAGTATCTATCATTGTGATGCTCTTCTTGCAGAGTGTGAAAATGCCCATCTTCGAAAACCGATCAACCACCATAAATACACAATCATTGGCTTACTTGGTGGACGGACGACCAGGCATGTAATCCATTGATATGGATTCCCAAGGCCTCTCGGGAATAGGAAGAAGGGTGTATAAGCCTTGATTATCGATGGTTGGCTTGAAAATGGGAGATACAGTGCAAGATTTGATAAACTTGTTGACGTTCTGTCGAGGTTTTGGCCAATAAAAAAAATTATGTAGAACAACCACAGTTTTCTCCATCCCAAAATGTCCTACCATCCGACTTTAGTGAGCTTCCCAAATCAGCTTTGCACGCTAGCTTACAGGAACACAGAGGTGGCCCAGATGGCACAACAGTGGATCCTAAATGTGAAAATCAGTGACATTCACGCCTGTACCCAAGATCTTATAGGTGGTGGCGAAGTCAGGATCTCGTTGATAAAGTCGGGGCCACTTAGATGCCTCATGACCACAGGAATGGAGCACGGTGGTGAGTGCAACAAGGGGAGGCCAAATGAGGTAGTCAGGGTGATGATTTGTGTTCCCTGTCGTATACTTGATGTTGAGATGGAACTGTTGTAGGTATGTGGACCACTTTTGATGGAATTCACTCTAAAATTTCCCCTGTGTCTGTATGAACTGCATAGGATTGTGATCAATTTGGATGATTGTCTCCTTTCCCAGAATGTAATGTTTCCATTGATGACATGATTGCACAATACAATACATTTCCTTGTCATAGGTGGGGTATTTCTAGACGGTATCTTAGAGTGGCTCAATATGGTATGCTATTGGATGACCATGTTTAGTGAAAACTATGCTGACAACATAGTTGGATGCATCAGTCTCAATCTCGAATGGTTTTTTCATATCAGGTAAGGAGAGTACTCGATTTGAGCATAAGTGATGCTTCAGATCATCAAATGCTTGTTGTTGTGCCTTCCCCCATGCGAACTTTTCCTTGCCACCACCCTTGGTCACTTGGCTGAGGGCCCATGCAATATGGGATAACCCTAACACGAACCGTCGGTAGAAGTTGGAAAGTCCCAATAAGCTATGAATCTAGGTTAGTGTGGTCAAGGCTGGCAAGTCATGGATGACTTGGATCTTAGTTGGATCCACATGTAACCCATGCTCATCAACAATGTATCCCAATTATTGGACATTGTTTGTGCCAAAGGATCATTTTTCCAAGTTGGTATATAGTTTGTGTTGTCGTAGAGTGTTCAAAACCCGATGAATATGTTGCATGTGCTCCTCCCAAATTCTGTTGAAGATGAGGATGTAATCCAGATATACCACCACAAAAGAGTTGGTGAAGGGTCTAAATACATCATCCATCAACCTCATGAAAGTTGTCGGTGCATTTGTTAAGCCCAAGGGCATGACCAACCATTCAAAGAGACCTTCTTTAGATTTGAAAGTTGTCTTCCATATATCAGTCGATTTGATGGGAACCTGGTGGTAGCCAGACTTTAGGTCAATCTTTCCAAAGAACTATCCCCCCTTCACTACAATAAAACATGCAATTAGCACCTAAAATAAAGCTACAATTTAGTGTATTTTACTCGATGAATCAGACACCTTTTCTGGCGCAAAACTGGGCACAATATGGACTTTTTATAATTGCGCCAGATTTAGCACCGGAATTAGCGCTAGAAAAATAAGACCAAGAATAGCGCCAGATTTAGCACTAGGATTAGCACTAGGTTTAGCACCAAGTTTAGTGCCAAGTGTTACTTCCAGTTTTTCTTTTGATATTCCTTCCAATTTTGCTTCCATTTTTGTGTCTGGTTTGGATTTCCATTTTACGTCTATATTTTCTTCTGATATGGCTTTGAATTTTACTTCCAGTTTGGCGCCAAGAATAGCACCATGTGTTGCTTTCAATTTTTCTTCTGATATGCCTTCCAATTTTTCTTCCATTTTGGTTTCTGGTTTGGCTTCCAATTTTTCTTCTAATATGGCTTCCAGTTTTACATCTAGTTTTTCTTCTAGTTTTGCTTCTCATTTTGCTTATGGTTTGGGTTCCAATTTTGCTTCTGGTGTGGATTCCAATTTTGCTTCCATTGTTGCTTCTATTCTTGCTTCCAAAAATGCTTCTTGTTTTGCTTACAGTTATTAATTTAATATGTTTGATTTCAATTTAATTATTTAAATATATCATGTCTCTTAAATAACTTATATGATTATACAGTAAGTCATATAAATTCATTTGAAATATTTTATAGGATAACATTTATAAATAATTTTTTAGGGAAATGTACATCCATACAAATTAACAACGTCATTATACTTATTAAATATGCATCAAAATAGAATCTACAACATCCAGTTTATATAAAATAACGAGATAATTATTATAACATGATCATCATCTATAATTAAAACAAGTGAGTCAAATATTTATAATTTAAGTGAATTTGACAACATCCATCATGAGCAGTAAATAAAAAACATTATACGTAATAAATATGCATCAAAAAATCATCAACCACTTTCAATATATAAAAATTGACAAGTCGATATTGATAAGATCATCATCATATATGACTAAAAAAAGTGAAATTCAAATATATATATGCCAGTAGATCAATATCATCTGAAAATGATACATGTCCAACAATGGACATAAGTCAAAATGACACATCATGTACAAATGATATAAATAAAATGATCAATTATGTAAGACAAAATGATACAAGTCAATATGGTACGTCATGTCCAAACAATATAAGTCAACATGAAACATGTCAAAATGATACAACTCAATAATATGGTAATGGAGGCCGTGAAAATGATACATATGATAGTAACCATGAAAAGAGAAAGTATAACAATATATCAAAAATGATCCATGATGCAGTGGATATGATCATGAATGTCATTGGATCCTACCAACAATTGCCTCAACATCATTATCACCATTGTGATCATGATCATCATGATCATCATCAACATCACCTGCATCGTCAATGGCATCATTGTCATCTGTATATGTGTCATCATGAGCATCATCTGCCATCTCAGTATCGGACCCAACATCATGATCTAGATCTATTTGTTGAGGGTGACCCGAATCTTCTGAAAGATCCTTGTTCTACAAAAACAAACATTTAGAATGAAAAGTTATTATTTATTTCATGCAATAATTAATTTCTCTATTATTATATATCTAATATTATAACATATGAAATGAAACGATAGTCATATTACATCATACCAAAGTGCACATACAATAATAAAATTTCAAATAAATTACAGCTAAGATGTCATTCCAATGATGTAAAACATTCAACAATTCTAATAAACGTTAGTCTTGATCATAAAAAAATGTTATGCCTAGCCTTTCCTTGTCTTGTCTTGACATGTCATGCCTTGCCTTGGCATGCCATGCCTTGTCTTTCCTTGACATGTCATGCCTTGACATTGTTATGAACATAAATATACATATAAAATAGATATTAATAACATGATAATTAAATGATAATTAATAAATAATAATTGTTAATAATGAAAGGAAATGTCTCAAATGACATGACTATTGGTTAAGGGCACCCCTACGTATATCATCTTATCTATTCATATTTTATATATTATTCCTACATGAATTATTATGTTATATTCCAAATATTTTGGATAATTCTTGTGTGAGCGAACTTTGTTCGTCTCATTTGGTATCAGAGCCTTGTTTCTGATCCTGACCATTGGCCTCACTTTTTTAGATTTTGTCTAAATTGGCTTTTATCCCAACCCTATCTTATCAAAGTTTCTTTGATTGTTTGGTCATTGACCACTCCAACCTTTGGCATTTGATTGTTTGGTCATTGACCACTCCAACCTTTGGCTATTTAAATTTTTTGATGAAAGACCATTTCGCTGCAAAGAAAACTGTAAAGGAAGAGATTCTACCAAATCACGAGATTGTTGTTTCTGTGGGCAGAATACCAAAGTAGAATTGGTTCTATCACATTATTAAAATAAATCCCAAGTGCATCGCCACCACAGGCCTGCCAAGGGTCACCAACGAACCAAACAATTGAAGAAAAAATAAATTCAGAATTACGGGAAATATCAATCCGTTGCCAAACATTAATGAACCACAGGCTCAACATATCGAGGATCAATATCCTTCGATGAACCAGAACATCTGTCGGTTCAAGCGGGGAAATTGAAATTGTTTAGGAAGGAAGGTAAAAAAAAAGACCGTGTGGAACGATCCATCAACAAAACCAGGAATTGCAGTTATTCTCCATCAAAATTATTAAAAGATTCCATCAAAATTATTATTTAAGCATAAGTCAAGCCCTGTAGCCACCAAATAATTCTGCCATGAAGAAATTTATATCCTCAAGCCACCACTGTAGGAATAAAAGTGATTTCTGTGAAGTTGAAGTTAATTAAAATTATTACAGCAGAGCTAAATTGTGCCACAGAAAGTTGTGCGCTCTCTTCATAACCAAATTAAGTTATCAAAGAAGAAATCTGCATCAGCAATCAAGGATTCAAGAATACATTGGTCATTCAATAGTGACTTTCTGAAGCCAATAGTTTTAGAAAAAACACACTCATTCTCGTTTGCTTCAAATTTATATGAATGGTCAACCTTTAAATAGCGTAAACCTATGTTAGCAGCCGTAGTTGCACACAACATTCAAACCAAAAAATAAAAATAAATAAACAATAGTCGTACAACTGTGTAACTGTTGTACAATCACAATTTCTGTCAACTGTAGTCACAATTTTTGTCAACCGTACAATTACAGTACATGCCACTGTTTGTACTTTCCCATTAAATCATCAAATATGCATACCAACTATATCTATTGTACCAACAACCATACTGTGCTCACCGTGTAGAAATGCCAATTTCCATACCTGTTGGTTATCAAATTGCAGTCTGTACTGCATTCCTTACGATTTAATTATAGCCCGATTTCGTTCGTACTCAAGTTGGTGATTTATTTCCATTCCTTGGTGTTGTTAACCTATTGTATATTTCCGTACAAAATTAGATTATATCATTGGTCAGTTGTCATCCGTACCTCAAGGTCGCGTCCAATGGCGAGGGACTTGTAAGGAAATTAAATTAAAATTCAAAATATTAACATAAACTTTATAAAGGGGAACTACCTAGTTACTATTAGAGAGAATATTAAAAGATTTGGGAACTACCTAGAGGGGTAAAGTCAAAATTAAAAAAGGAACTTTATTAAAGAAGAAATTAGAAGTTAAATGAAGAAGTAAGTTCAATTAAGTTAAAATTCCAAGATTTTAGTGAAAAGAGTATAATGAGTTATATCAAAAGTAATATATTATTATATTATATCAAGGAGTAAAGGTTATGGTAAAAACTTTTATTTTATTATATATATATATATATATATATTAAGTTTCAATATATATTTAGAATTATATCAAAGGAGTTATAAGGAGTAAAACAATAAGGTTATAAGAAGTACAAAAACTTAATTGATATTATCAAGGTTATAAAAATGGTTATACAAGTATTATTTATCGTAAATTTGTAAAGAAAAAACAAAATGGAGTCTAAAATGATAAATGGAAGATTTTCTTATGAAGGATGTTGCATTTCAATTTATGGGTTATTTACATTAAAGGAGATTATTCAAGGAAGAGAGGTTAACATCGTTATCAGCATGACCCAGGATGAGAATTCTATAAATATTAATTTGGTGAAAGAGTAAATGTGGTTTAGGTTTGTTGACGGAGTGAAAAGCTTGGTTTATCTGGGAGAGAGAGTATCCATTCGACAAGAGGGCCTTAGTTGGGTGGGATTTTTTTCAACAAGGAATTGGGGGGCATAAATGCGGAGGGAACCAATAATCAAGTTTTTAAGGACAACATATTGTTGCATTGGATTACAATTACTAGAAATATTTTTGGGTCTTCTTTTTTTAAACCTAGTGGGTAAGGGAGTCGTTAGGAAGTCAAGAAATAAGGACATTCAAAAATGGGAGGGAGCTTTCCTTTTGGGTTTCCATAGTGAATTGGATGTGAGGGAAAGGTTGTTAAGGTGGTTAAAAAATGAAATAAGGTTGGAATGACCATGAGGCTAAATAAAAAACTGTCATCTACAAACCTAAACCAACATTTGGGTTTGAGATGGAAGTTGTTTATGGCTAAAGATTGAAAATGTTCCATAAATATGTTGGCAACAACAAGCGATAAAGATGACCCCATGGTTAAACCTTTGGTTTTTTCGTAGCACACCCCTTTGAAGGTGAAGAAGGTGGAGGATAGGCATATTTCAATGAGGTTTAAGGTTTTAGGATCAACAAGTTTGGAGATTAGGGTAAGGGTTTCAAAAACATGGACTTTGGTAAATAAGGAAACAACATCAAAGCCGACCATAAGGTCTTGGTCATCTAGGTGAAGATTTTGAGATTTGTGAATAAAATCAGTGGAGTCTTTAACAAAAGAAGAGATTTTTCTGAAAAAGGCTTGAATCTTGTCAGAAAGGTACCGAGCAAGTGCATGAGTGGGGGATCCAATGGTGCTTACTATAGGTCAAAGGTGGATTTCTTTTTTTATGTATTTTGGGTTGATCATAGATCCTTGGGGTATGGGGGTTGTGAGGAATACGACACCTTTGGATGTTAGGATTGAGGGAGGAATATTTGATGGCTTTGGTGAGCATATTGGTGATGGAATTGACAGGGTTTTGGGCCGGAGGTTTGTAAGTAGAGGAAGAGAGGAGGTCAAGCAATTTGGATTCATATACAACAATGTTCATAATAACTGAAGCATTGCCTTTGTCAACTTTAAGGATAATGATGTCAGGGTTGTCATTAAGGTGACGAATAACAAGAAGTTGTTCTTTAGGTAAATTAAGTTTAGGTGGTTTGGATCTTTAGGTGATAGAATGGAATGTTTTAAAAGGTGATTCCTCTACAAAATTTATTTATGTATTTAAAAATATAACTTAAACAATAGAAAAATAATATTTTATTCATTTCAATGATCGAATTTATGTAAAAAAACAAAATATAAAAAAAAATCGTAGAAAAGTGTAGAATGTTATAAAGTGTTGTTGGGATTTGCTAGCCTTAGTGAGTGAGAGAATCTGTGTCTACTTGGGATAAAGGGTTGTTCGAATTTATGTAAAAAAAACTGATCGAATTTATGTAAAAAAAAAAAAATAGAATATTATAAAGGGTTGTTCTGATTTGCTATAGCTTAGTGAGTGAGAGAATATGGAATGTTATAAAGGGAGTTTCGGCTACAGAGTGATTTGTAAATCGATACGTTGTATTGAGTTAAGGGAGGTGCATGAACTCAGAAGCAATTATATAAACAACAATCCATAATATCCATAATCCCACTCACTTTCTATATATCTCATTTGTCAATCATATTAGTTAGTCAATTTTCTATTTAGCATGTGTATTTTTAGCACTTTTCTATGCCATGGGTATGTAGCTATATATTCCACAACTATGCATGGTGTGAACCTATCGGCTGAATAGGTGCACCCAATGCACCATGAAAGCACCCTATAGTTGCGCATAGGGTGCACCTGTCAGGAAATTTCTACAAAATGGTTTCTTGGCCAAGGTCAACTTATAATCATGTTAGGTACCTTTACACTTTCTCTCATACGTATTTGGGAAAGCTATATTCGAGGAAACCTACTCTCTATTATATTTGAGATGGGTAACTCATAAATCCACTCTCAACATTCGATTTATCTTAGTTGTATTCGAGTTGGATATTTATAAACCCACTCACTTTTGTATATTGACCATAGTCAACTATATTGAGTTGGGTATCCAAAATCCCACTTGTCAAGTAATTTATATGCATAAATCTTGTTACATTAAATTATCAACCGAAAATTTTGTAGATTTGTGAAATGCAAGCATTGTATGTCTAGAATTATATTATTTGCAGTATGATCTACCTAAGATGTTTATGGAAAAGAAATGAAGATAAAATAATTTAACTAAACACACCACACTTTATCAATAAAATACAAACTTAATCATACATGGCAATGATCATGTACTTGAAAGCTCGATCATGTATGAATTAGGAACATCTTGTTTCCATGAATCATTGCTTAAAAGAAAACTAATATGCAAAAGAAAAAAGATTGTTCATGAAATCAAATTACAAAATTAAATGAAAACATATGAAATAAAAAACTATCATGATCTATTTGGAGTGAGCTTGATTCTCCCAAGAACAAGGTAGAAAACTACTCTACATTATTGTAAACTAAATAAAATCATAGAACTAAAGAATGGAAAATTATGTGAAGAGAAATTTCAAGAACTTTATTATATTCCATCATAATCTAGACATATGCTTCAAGAGTCCTCTCCTTGGAATGGAGAGAGAACTCTTATTTATACAAAATCTAAGATAACTAATAATAAATTTAGATCCGCATATCTCTCATATGGTTACAACCATTTTCTAATAATTAGCAAGTAATATCTCTAAAATTATTCCCAAAAATATCTTTCGAATATTTGATGACAAATCTTCCACGATTCATATCCATCCAATATACTTGAGTGATTGATGCAGACCCCCCTCCTCTCCTCAGGGTTGCTCGACCTCCTGGTCTAGGATCTTTCAATCTGCTGAGTCGGATCGACTCTTCGGTCCCTTGCTGGAACCCAAATCCACTTAACACAGACCCTTTTAGCTTTTTGGTGCAGGTTCTATCACACCCACAACCTTTTTTTTTGCGTTGTCAAACTATCAAGTTTCAGGCGCTAACTCCTCTACGTTTAGCCCCTTCCTACATGTGACCTCAGGCAATGTCCTCATGTAAACATCCGATTGCGGGGCGACTTAGAGTGGTCTGAGACCACACCATTTTTCTCCCCACAATTCACTACCAGTTTCCATGTATCCC
Source organism: Picea engelmannii (assembly GCA_009831015.1). NCBI lineage: Eukaryota > Viridiplantae > Streptophyta > Pinopsida > Pinales > Pinaceae > Picea > Picea engelmannii. Next base: position 228,087 of record ML780059.1, read on the forward strand.
TTTGCCAATACCGTGGTTTTGATTGCGGCCCGCTCTAATATTTTTAAAACCCGATCACTTTATTTCCGCGCTATTAAGCATGACCATCGATCTTGTGATCTCGAGCGTTGCCTCTTGATCAATGACTGAGATTTATCCTATTTTTTCCTTGGTCAACTATCAGTTAGCAACCCTTTTCCTCCTTTTGCACGCTCTCCCAGATCTCCATGATCTATTGACGCAGGTCCTTCTTTCAAATCGACGGCTATGATTGATTTCGACCCTTCGAGCTTTGGGAGATTCAAACTCTCTACTCTCGCTTCCTCCACTGTACTTCCACCCGAAGTTGACAATCTTTTGATGTGTGTCCCTCACAGATTGACGACTGTGATTCACTTCAGCTCTTCGGGGAGGTTCAACTACTGCACACTCGCTTTCCCCCAGAGTGTTTTCACCTGAAGTCCATGGATCTTTGTTGTGTGTCCTTCTGAATCTGACGGTTATGATTCACTTCGGCTATTCGGGCCTCGGGAGTTTCAAACTACTGTGCACTTGTTCCTCTCGGAGTGCTTTCACCCGAAGTTCACAATCTTTCGACAAATGTGTCCCACAGATCGATGACTATGGTTCACTTCGGCTCTTTGGGATTCAGGAGTTTCAAACTCCTACGCTTGCTTCTTCCCAAAGTATCCACCTAAAGTACATGATCTGTTGGCACGTGTCCTTCTGGATCCAATGACCACTATCCACTTCGGCTCTTCAGTCTTCGGGAGTTTCAACTCCTATGTGCTCGTTCTTCTCGTTGTGATTTCACCCGAAGACAACGGATTTCCGCACGCGTTCCTCTGGATCTGACGGTCCAGATCTTCTTCGCCCACGTCAAATTCCTTTCGGAGCGCTAAGCCTCCGAACTTCCAGATCTCTCGCCACGTGCTCTTCACAACTGATGGTTGTGATCTACTTCGGCCTTCGTGACTTCAAGAGTTTTCCATACTCCACAATCGAAATCTTCTGAAGTGACCTTCCCTGAAGTCACAAATCTGTTGACACGTACCTCCTGGCAACCAATGACCTGGATCTATTTCGGCCTTCGACGATTTTTATTTCTGCTTGTCTGAGAAATCCTGAAGTACTTCTGCTCCGGAGTCTCATATCTTCCACCACCTGCCACCCCCGACAATGGACGGTCTCAAATAGCTTCGAGACTTTGGGACTTCGAAAAGTCTGCTCTCCTGTGCACTCTCAAAGGACTTAAGGCTCATGCACTTTACCTGGATTCGACGGATGTTGATCCCTCACGCTTAGATCTAATGGTTGGGATCTGTTCTCCTCCTCAGCGCAGTCCTTATGATGTCTAGATGTAGATCGAACGGTCCATATCTCTTCCTGCAGTTGATCTGACGATTGTTGTTGCTCCTCCTCCTGAGCTTCTTCGTTCTCCCGAAATTGGGAAAATTTTCAAGTGTTCAAAGGTTTCGAACTCTAAACCTTTTGATGCAAGCCCAAATGCTTGGGTCTCGACTTGTGCTTCTCCTCCCGAGCTTTGGGACTTGGAATAAGTCCAACTCTTGTGCACTCCTCACGCTCTCTCTTCTGAGCTTCAAACTAGCTCAGAAATCTGAAAGGTCTCAGCCCTTCTTCTTCCTTCAAAGGACTTTTCTGGTGCACTCTTGGCAACTCAACACTCTTCTGAGCTTTCGAACTTGAACAAGTTCATCTCTGGGCATTCCTTGCGCTCAACTGAGCCTTCAGATGACTTCTTTCAACACTTTGTCTAAGTGTTCGCATGGTGCACTTCTGGCACAGGTCTTCCTCTTGAGTATTCAGTAACTCTGAGGATCTCTTTGAGCCTATATTTATCCTAGTGTGCCCTCTTGGACCGTTCCCTTCTGAATTCGATTTGAAATGCAGATGCACACTCCTTGTGCTAGCTCACAGAGTTTCCACCACTCTGTCATGCACTCCTTGCATTTAGTTTAAGAACCTAGAACAACTCAACAACTCACATACAGATAGTGAAGTCTATCTATTACCTACAGATGAAAACGTAACATACATCTACAACATACATTCATAAGCACAAATGACATTCATGAACACGTCAACACATACAAAAAGTTCAAATGCAGGAAAAACTACTTTTCTATTATCTCTGAATGTGTATACAGATGTTTACAAAGATGGGACTGCAACAGAGTCTCAACTCTCTCCTCTCCTCTCTTCTCTACCTTCTACAACCTCTATTAGGCATGCGTTACAATGAAAAACCCACGGGGCTCCTCGAGCCTTTTCCTCTCACTACTCTAGTGGTGTCTCATCACCATTTACAGCATCTATCTAATCCAGAAAAAAACTAACTCCCACTTAAGTTCCGTTACATTAAAGTCTAGGAGTGAAATTCTCAGATCACTCGTGATCATTCAACTCCCAAGCGTTTTGATCTTCTTCAGTTTTCAATCAGTTCAAAAAAAAGATTTGCAGGAAACGCCAGTGTTAAGATTCCAAATTGATTCAAAGGCGCACTAAGGCGTCGAGCTGTCATCCCATGTGGCTTTGTTGATGATTCTCCTGCACTAGTGATCCTACCAAATCTTCATCAAATCTAAGGGTTGAATGTGAAATTTGAATTTGAGGCTAAATGGTAAAATTTGGCATTGTTGGAATCTGTGAATATACTTGTAAAAATAACCAAAGTCACCCAACATTAAGGATAATCATATGGAACCTTAAGGATATGGAACCTAATCCCACATATAAACATTAAAATGGTCTTAATATAAGGTTATATATAAGCATAAAATGATTAAAATTCAAGGAAAAGGTTGGTAAAAATATGACATTTATGAGACTCTACACCACTCACATTTGTACTTCATCATCTGTGCCCCTTGTTTAGCTTAAGGGAGGTTATTGAGAATGGTGTAATCCTCCCATTTGGCCATGGAAAAATCATATTTTTTCATTAGTGAATTTGGTTAGGCATTAATTTAATATTTTGTTGTCATAATACTAGGTTTTGGTTAATTCCAACCTAATTTACTAATATGTGGGCATGTAACCTGTCTTAGGTGTTGAACATGTTGTCATTGGTGTTATTCTAAGGAATTTGCAAGCAAGGGGGAGCATCCCAAGATATGTGTGTGTGTGTTTACAAGTATAATAAAAAATGGGGGTGCACGTGAAAAAGTAAAAAGTGAATTTTATTAGTATATTTAAAAGTGCACATAAAGAAGTCAAAGAAATATTTTGCAAGCTTGTGGTTTCAAGTCCATGGTTTTGGAAGTAAAAGTGCATATGAAAAAGTCAAATGAAATATTTTACAGGCTCGTGATTTCATTTTAGTGGTTTTGGAAGTAAACATGCATGTAAAAGGTCAAATAAATATTTTATAATTGGTTTTGCCATTGATGGTTTCAAGCCCATGGTATTTTACCATGGTATGTGCAATGGTGAAATAAAAAGAATTAATTATGCCCTTTTGAAAAAAGACATAAACGGTAACCAAAGCGCCATATGGCCCCAAATTCGTCACTGATCGAAATCTATAATAACAAATTCGTCAGAACCATCTGGGTCCATTGTTTGAACCTAGATTTAATACTATATTGTAACAACCCCTAACTGATCTAAGGATTATTGTTATGCGGAAAACACATAAAAACACAATTCCCTCTCCTAACTAATTTATTGTAGCTTACCAACGACAAATTACAACCATATTTAGCTATTTTCTATTACCATTAATTCAATGTATCTACATCATGGTAAAAATGACATGAATGTAGTTCAAATAACTGAATATGGTAGTATATAATCTTTGTCAACCACAACGTTAACACATAGCAATTTAACTAAGAAATAAAACACGTATATTTTAATTCAGTGGTGAAACCGGCTACTTGGGATGGATGTTCCACCCCACCATACACTTTTTGTTACAAATATCAATAGTAGGTCATCCCCGTGTTGGGTCTAGCACCCAAAAAATAGGGTGGTCTCTTGTTGTCCCCTCACAACTCAGAAAACCCACAACCCACTAGTATTCTCCCACAACTATCTCGATTTTTCACCAGCTCTCTTTCTCTCGACCTACCCAACCCAAGGAATGTACCCATTCACTACTCTTAGTCCATCGGGCATCCCATTCATTTATAAAGGTCTCTCTGACATAGGTAACCAAAAATCTATCTACTGGGAAACTCAAGGGAACTAACTATTAGGAAAACTATCGTCATACAATATAAAACACTTATTTTTATAATGAAACACACATATGAGTTCACTCTTTAGGCCTGAAACCTGGCTCTTTAGTATTCAGCTCCAAAGCGCTCCAACATGCTCCATAATTCTCCCTCCATGATTGCTCCAACTCCAAGATCTTCTTTTCTTCTCTCTTCTTGTTGTTCATGTAAAAACTTGACTATCTAAAACTATTGTAACTTCCCATATACATTTTCCTCTCTTTGTCTTATTTTCTTGACTCAAACACTTCCCCAAGATGATTGTACTCAACCCCCATGTTCCCAATAACTATGGGATATGGCTTCTCACACTCACCCTCTTACATGTATTAAATGATTGGATTTGGGGACACTTAATCAGAAAATATAAGTTTAATACATAATGATAATGAAATTCAAAAATGTGGGTGGAATTAATAGACATGGGTAATTCTCACTTGGACCCCTCTCTTAGACATTCTCATAGACCCTCCCCTCTCTTGTGGATTAATTCAACCCTCATCTCTGTCTGTGTCCCCCTAGAAGTTGGCATCACATTTTATTATTAAAACTTAGAAATACAATTCACATATACATCGTTTTTCCACGACCATACATTATATCTACATTAAGCATTAATTAAACTAGGGATTATAGCGGGGACATTACAAATTTATTGTGGAATACTAGGATGAGAACCACCATAACCTACATAGCCCCCATGCAATAGTGGATATTGTGAAGATAAAGTTGTGACATCTAGAACCCTTCTATTGCCGACATTGGTAGTGTATTGGGGGTGGCATCTTTGCTAGATGATCAATGTCAYGATTCCCATAAAACAAAATTTTGAYCTCCAAGTTCTCTAAAGTTATGGCTCCATCTTCCAAATTATCCTCCTTTGTATTCTTGTCCCAAGTTATATATGTTCTATCATTCTTCATATYTTCACAATAATGAGACAACAACCTCATGTTCTAGTGCACTTAAGCCAATTTTTGAGCTTAGTGTGCATTCATGATGTTTCTCTTCACATTGTGGGTGAAGTTGTAGGTTATCCAACACCCCTTTGAAAAATAACTATTGACAACCTATGAAATAAACTTCATCACCAATTTATGGAAATGTGTGGTGGAACCATCATACATGTTCCACCATTCTATAGAATTCATCATATATTGATATTTAACTACATGAACATTAGCAAAAACTCCAACTTCATTAATTTAGAATCCCTATTTTCTTTGCACTTAAACACAATTGACTTCATCATGGATCAACTTTCCTAATGTAATCATATAGGAATTCTAAACCTTTGGATCAATTTATGGTTTCCTATTAAGCCTACCCATAAGTGTTGGTTGGGACAACCACTATGTAGAATGATGTTTGGTTTAAGGACATATGATAACGTATAGAGTGGAAAATTTACATTATCCCACACTTTGACCACATATTTATGAATACAATTATACAATATTGCATCTTTTGGTTCAACAACATCTTTGATCTAGCCTAGCATGTTGTCCTTTTAGTCATACACCTCCCTAATCATTAGTTGATTTTAATATACAAATTGAATTATATTATTGATGGGCTTGGTGGACTCCAAAATATATCTAACTTGTTCCCAAAACTTACCATCATGAGTGGTGCCTCCACCTCCTAAAATTCCTCTATATCAGATGCATATGCATACCTGAATTTTAAAACCTTCCATGAATCACTGACCACTGTGCTAGCCATGTAATTTTTTCAATGATCGAGGTTTAAGCATGAAGTTTATTCCATTTTATCATTTTACTTAAACCATAACCAATTATGTCGCAACAACCAATATCACAAGAAGAAACACCATGCACAAGTACACAAGAAGTATCCTGGGAAACCCTTCTCAACAAGGGAAGAAAACTCAGCCAAATCCTTTTCTATATTATTCAAGAGAAAGACCTCCACCACCAAGAAAACCTAGCACATAAGAGGGTGCTTGCAAACCCTAGAAGACTAGTGCCCAAGAGAGGTGCACACTTTTCCCAAGAAGATGTACCTGCAAAAATTTCCAAACTCACACAAAAGTTATGATTCCTCAATGGGGAATTTACCTTTACTTATATTAGACTTGACTTGTTAACATAAGTGTCTATTGGCACAACAGGGCCGACCTCTCTATCTCATAATATAATTAATATTAACCAGATTAATTATCTTTTACATTAATTATGAATTACATTAAGGTGGGGTCGACTTGTACCCTTTACATTACAATTAGGGTTACAGGAAGGTCTGACTCTTGAACAATATAGCAAGGGATCTAATACACCCACTAGTGTTTAGCCACTAGGGGAACATCCATAGGGATGTCCATATCTCTATCTCACTGCATTACACAGGAGAACCACTCTCACTAGTGCTCAACCACTAGGATCACATTCACATGTGCTTATCCATAGGCATGTCTACTCAATAGATATTATTTCCCACTACATTACACATGAGATTCATATGGAGTTCATCATCAACTCCTTGTTCAGAGGAGGCTAAGACATCATCTTCATCTTTGTCTCATGACGATGCACCCAATTCTTGGGGAATTCACACGTTCACCTTGTGCTCAGCCACATGCACATCCAACTCTGTATATCTCCTTTCTCACTGTGTTACACATGAGAATCATATGGAGTTCTTCCCAACTCTCTATAAGGAGGAGTCCATATCTACATTCCAATTTTGTCTCAGATAGGAACCACACACCCTTCTCAAGGGATCTCTCTCAGGTTTGTACCCTGGAGAATGTCTCACACAACTGTAATCATCAACACTCCCTCTCAGATAGGGAGGCATTCTTCATCATGCCAAGTCTCACACAGATGTACTTTGAACTTTGTCTTGGTTGTAGTCATCAACACTCCCTCTCAACTAGGGAGGTAATCTTCACCAAGATGATTTGGTGAAGTTGTTTGCAATCTTCTCATGTGTAGGAAGGTAATGCATGTGTATTATTTTCCTATGCATCATATCTATGATATAATGATATTTTGTCTCAACATGTTTCGATCTATCATGAAACATTGGGTTCTCAAAGAGATTTACACACAACTCTTATTATCATCATAGAATCCATCTCATGATCAATTAAATCTGTCAGAAGCTTGTGAAGCCACATTGCTTTTCACACTCGATGCTACATACTATGCTTCTGTGGTACTTAAGGCCACATAGTTTTGTTTCTTGTTGCATCAGGAAACAATGGAAAACTTCATGGTAAGACAAACAATCGGTTGTGTTCTTCTAGTCCATTGTACTCTTTTCTCAATCTGTATAGCATATCCTTGCAAACTCAATTTCACACTTGGAGGCATATTTCAGGTCATATCTAACTGTGCCTTGTGTATATCTCCATACATGTTTTATTGTTATCCAGTGAGTCTATCTCGACTGGCTCATGGATTGACTAAGCATATTCACTGCATTGCATGAATCAAGTCTGGTGTTTAACCAAATACATCAATGATCCAATCAGCTTTGGATCAATCTTTTTTGAATCATCATCATTCATTTTCTTCAAATCCATCATGAAATTTCTGTATTCTGTCATACTAAACTTCTTTAATATTCCCATTGTATATTTTCCTCGAGTCAGGAAAATCTCATTGGTTCTTTTTCATACTTCTAGAAAGCAGTGCATCATGATCAGATCCTTCATCTCAAAATCAGAATTCAAGGGTTACTTGTATTCATCAACAAGGATTTCTGAATAAGTCATCAAAATCAGGCTATCATCACCAACACTATAATAATATAGGTTTGGATCAACAACACTCTTGCTGAAACCCAAACTCATCAAGGATCCATCCATATGATATAGTTTTCAACTCATGGATGGTAGTACGGATGGAAGTGTATCGGGCTTATTGGATCAAGTTTCTCATCATAGAAAACTCCCTCTGGTTGTGAGAATACTCTAGCTATAGATTTGCCTTAGTATTTCTTGATACTTCCATCAGCTACATGCTTGCTCTTATAGATCCACTTGGAAGTTACCACAAACTTCCCTTCTGGTCTCTTGAATAATATCTTTATACATCATTCTTTAAGTTCTTCTATTATGGCATCTTTCCATACCCATTTCTTTTGTTTCTCCTTCAAGACAAGGTACTTTAGAATCAATGAAGTGGCTCAAGACTGAAGGATAGCTTTGAAAAACTCTTTTTATTTCTTAGGGTGTCCCTTGAGGGACTTGCATGTTTCTATGGCTTCTAACAGAGTCTTTGTTGACCCTAAGCAAGCCTTTTTATGCCCTACTATAATATCTCTGGTCATATCAACTGGAGTAGTTGAATTTGTTGGAATATTGCTTGTCTTCCTTTGAACTACTGAAGGTATTATCTATTTATTCTTTTTATTTTTTTTTGACTCCCTTTGAGTCAAGTAACTCTCTCTGAAGTCTAAAGGAAGGGAATATTCTTTTATTGCTTGTTAGATATTTTTATGTCTTCTTTACCAACATAGTAATCAATCAAATAAGGTTTGGACTCCAGTACCAGGGATAATGGTCCAAGTCTTGAGTAATCCCATACTGGGGATAATACCCTTCATTTATTAAGAATGAAATCAACTATAAATTTAGAGATCAAATGATTTACCTGGGTTTGTAGTCATGTTTAGTTCCGAGTTTTTTTTTTAGAGTAAGTACTTCTCCTCTCTCTTATCTTCATTCTTTTGAGGTGGATCTGGATCAATGCCAACGGTAGAAGCATATTGTCTTCCCTTCTTCCTGGTTGGACAATTTCTTGCATAGTGCCCATATTTGTCACATCTGAAGCACTGAATTTTTGAAACATCTCTTCTCTGATTTTGACTTGGGTTTGATGAAGACTTCTCATCTCTGAATGTTTGTTTGAAGTTTCTTTTGAATCTTCCTCCTTTCTTTGTATGAAGTGAAAGAGCATGATTTTCATCAGGGGAGTCTTCCACTCCTCTATTTCTAAGTCTAAGTTCTTCTTGGGTACAGTCTGTCCATAGACGATCAAAGGTTGGTAGACTTTCTCTTCCACTGATACCTTGAAGAAAAGGCTCCCAATGTTTTGGAAGATTTTTAAGAGTGGATAAGACGAGTTCTTTGTCGGACATGATTTCTCCAATGGATTCTAGTTGTTCTTTAATCTCTTATATCTTCATAAAGAAGATAACAATTGTATCACCTTTCGTCATCTTGGTACTTTGAAGTTGGCTCTTCAAGGTAAGAGCTCTGAGGGTGATGTCACTTTCAAACATTTATTTTAATGCTTCATACATTTCATAAGTTGTCTTTAGGTTGGAAATAAGAGGTAAGAGATGATCTCTTACTGAGTAGATGATTATTTTTCTTGCTTTGACATCTTCTTCCTTTCTTATCTTCTTCTCTTCATCGATAGTTGTATCTGGTAAATTTTTAGTTACCACATCCAAAAGGTCATGTTCTTCAAGGGTGACATGATGCCTTCATTTCCAGGAGTTGAAGTTGCTTTCTCCATCAAGCCTATCTTCTACTAAAGTTTTGTTCTTCATTTGTTCAGATTCTTCAAACTCTAGCCAAATGGATTTAGAAAACCTAATGATTAGGTTGGATTAGTAACCTTGTATTTTGTTGGGCTTGTGACTTCCAACAATAAACTTTGAGAGTGTCACATGAATTCTTGTTGAGTTGAAAATGTTTCTTCAAGAAGTTGCAGAAATCCTAAGATTAGGATTTTGCAGAAAATCTCGGCACCCTAGAAACCTTAGGGCTAAAAACTCAAAATAATCGGATTTTTACTTTGAAGGTCTCTAGAGATGCGTTGAGGAATTTTGTACCACTTGTTCCAAGTTTTAGCTCCAACTTCCACTTGTAAAGGGGTGAAAAGGATAATCAAATGAGGGTCATACGGATTTCCACAAAAACCCTAGAGGTCGTACGGAACTGAAGAAGGAGGACGGTTTATCTTTTTGAATGCTTGTGCAGGGGTTCTTCAATACCTATGCTCTGAAACCATGTTAATTTTTCAATGAGAAATGTTTAAGCATGAAGTTTATTCCATTTTATCATTTTACTTAAACCATAACCAATTATGTTGCAACAACCAAGATCACAAGAAGAAACACCATGCACAAGTACACAAGAAGTATCCTGGGAAACCCTTCTCAACAAGGGAAGAAAACCCAACCAAATACTTTGCTATATTCTTCAAGAGAAAGACCTTCACCACCAAGAAAACCTAGCACAGAAGAGGGTGCTTGCAAACCCTAGAAGACTAGCGCCCGAGAGAGGTGCACACTTTTCCCAAGAAGATGTACTTGTTGAAATTTCCAAACTCACGCAAAAGTTATGATTCCTGAATGGGGAATTTACCTTTACTTATATTAGACTTGACCTATCAACATAAGTGTCTATTGGCACAATAGGGCCGACCTCTCTATCTCATAATATAATTAATATTAACAAGATTAATGATCTTTTACATTAATTATCAATTATATTAAGGTGGGGCTGACCTGTACCCTTTACATTACAATTAGAGTTACATGAAGGTCTGACTCCTGAACAATATAACAAGGGATATAATACACCCACTAGTGCTCAACCACTAGGGGCACATCTATAGGGATATCCATATCTCTATCTCACTGCATTACACAGGATAACCACTCTCACTAGTGCTCAGCCAATAGGATCACGTTCACCTGTGTTCGTCCACAAACACGTCCACTCGACATATATTATTTCCCACTGCATTACACATGAGAGTCATCTAGAGTTCATTATCAACTCTCTGCTCAGAGGAGACTAATACATCATCCTCATGTTTGTCTCATGATGATGCAACCATCTCTTTGGGAATTCACATGTTCATCTTGTGCTCAGCCACATGCACGTCCAACTCTGCAGATCTCCTTTCTCACTGCATTACATAGGAGAATCATCTGGAGTTCTTCTCAACTCTCTGTAAGGAGGGGGCTATCTCTACATTCCATATTTGTCTTAGATAGGAACCACACACCCTTCTCAAGCGCTCTCTCTCAGGTTTGTATCCTGGAGGATGTCTCACGTAGTTGTAATCATCAACAAGTTAATGCCTTTCATATCTTCAAATTTGGTCTTTGCAAGATTAAGTAGCTCCAACTTAGAGTGATTATCAAAAATGAAGTGGGAAGCACAACTATTGGTGATAAGTTTTATCATCCTATTCCCTTTCTTGTACAAGGAACCATTCCATTTATAATTAGGTTCATTCAACTTAGTAATATCGTGCATCAAGAGGTTCAATGTTTACACAAAACACCCAAACTAAAATATGTTAGGATATGCATTCTCAGTTATTCTCTTGTTGCCTTACAATTAGCAACATTAATAATAATGACTTGAATGACAATTTTGTGACCCTATTTCTTAAATGTTTTTCAATGAGGAATATACAATATTATAAGTTGTTTTATAAGTATTTGAGTAGTCATGGGCTACAAGGAAGACTACACCACTAGTAGACACACCAAGAACATCTATGAGTGGCTCATCTTTGACATTTTTATAGTAATTAGATAGAATGGATACCCCATATTCAGACCAATCATTTATAAATTGTCTAGGAGCATGACAAAGTTTGTATTTTTCCTTGCTATGTCCCATGGGTTTTTATTTGACATATCTAGGGATATTATATCATTTAGGGACATTGTTGATGGAATTAACCATGTCATGCCAATAGGGTGAGTGGAGAAAATTGAATGGTATGACACATCCATAGAGAAACTTGAACCATTTTGCATCCATGTCATCTCTACAATTATATTCAAGAAAATATACTATTGTTCTATGCCATGTATACATGGGTGAGGATATAACAGTGTGAGGGGATGGTGATCAACCTGCAAACATTCCATATGGGGAATCAAATTTAACCTTTAATTTCTTGAATTTATTTTGTGCTTATTTATCTTCATTGGTGTATGTTTTCTATCTATTTTTGGTACTTTATTGCAGGTTTTGACTCCTATATGATTTTTTACATCACTTGGAAATGTCCCACATAAATGATGCCTAACATGGGTATATGAATGTGTATAAGTTTTTTTTTATAGTGGGAGCATATAAATTTAGTGTTCCCTCACCCTTACTCTCTCAAGTATTTCTACATACTATGACAAGCATGTTAAAATATTTGTGTTGTTATTTTCACCATCGCTTTCGTTGTTCATCCCCTTCATTCCCTTGTACTTCTTCCTCCTCTCCATTGTATGGGCTATAATCACCATGGATAGTCTCATATTCTTCATCATGATTGGTACTTCCAATGCATACCATCATCATAAAAAAAACAAAATGATACACCACATACCTTGCTAAAACTTGCAATAGGATGAGGGAGAAGAAGGAATGGAGAATACTAGGATGAGGGAGAAGAAGGAATGGAGAAGAGTAGGATAAGAGAACATTCAATATCGAAAACACACAACAGAAAGGAAAAAAAAAAAGTGGGAATGAGCTTATAGAGAAATTATTGAAATGTCCAACAATTCTTTAATGTAACTATGGAAACCTTTAATGCACCTCCATGCTCTCACAATTCCACTCAACTAACAAGAAACCCACTAAAAACCCTACAAACAATGAGTGAAATGAGTGATATAATTAGAGAAAATGGGGTGAAATAGGGTTTTTATCCACACATAAACCCAAGCCATGAGTTTTGAGGCCTAGCAGATCTTTTTCTTGGGCCCCACATCCAAAAAAAGTAACAAAAAACACAAAATGTAAAATCCATGAGAGTGTTTTGCTAGGCATGTGATTTCCATGTGTACACTTGGGGAAAGGTTTGATTTCACCAAGGGAGTGATTTGTGAGTTCTCAAGAAACAATCCTTTAAAATCACTTCCCCTAGAGGCATGGAGCACTCGTTTTAGCCAAGTAATGTGTTCTCAAAGGTGATTCTACTAAAAGTGTGCTTCAAGAGTGTTGGATAAATTCACAAGACTCAATAGAAGGGATTAAACCAAAGGAAGAGGCCCAATTATACTATTTCCTATTTGAGATGGAATACTACATCATGTTATGGTTCGACAACCGATTGATGGGATTTTAAACTCATTTCAAAAATATTTTTAGTTTATTTTTTATTTTTTTTCATCATGTGTTGAACGTAATAAATAAATCTAATCTAAAGTATTTTAAAAGAAATATGTTTCTAAAAGGTAACCCTCAAAAATAGTCAATTAAAGTGATTATGTAACTTTGTTTCTCTAAGAAATAATTGAACAACCAAAAAAAATATCACTGTAGAACAACTCCCAAGACACATAAACTAATCTATTACAAAAGGGGGAATCTGTGAGAACATAATGCAACAATTAATCATCTGATCCATAATTGATTACATGATAATTTTTCAATGCATAATCTATCAAATTATATATAAGATATGAATTAATAAATCACATATAATTGTTCACTAAAGATAATATAGAAAGTAATTTACTCAAATGCACAAGATAACTCAACAAAATGGAAATTCTTACTAGACATATGAGACATCAAGCCAATAATAGAGTATTCCATTATTTGAAATAAGTCTACACATAATGTTTTAGCAAAACAGTCCCTTGACTCCAAAAAGAGGTTCTGAATTAATTTTTTAAACAATTCTCAATATAGTTTCATCACCATCACCTTAGAGCCAAAGACCCTTTCTATGAGGTCATTTTACATATTTATAGGTAAAATATCATGCAGAATTAGAATAAAGAAAAAAATATAAAAATCCATGCAAGCCACTATAACTCAAGAGAACTAAGTGCTACAACTTGTACAAGTTAGGAATCATCATTCCCCTATTGCTCAAATAACTCATCACATGGGTTTTGATGAGTAAACATGTGTTTCTATCTAGGAAGACTCATTGTTGAAGTTTCTTGACTGAATATTTTAGTATATTTTTCTTATTTATAGAGGCGTTGGCACGGGAAAAACTCCCTTCAACAGAGAAGGGTACTCCCTGGTATGAGGTCCCAATTAGAATTCACACCATTTGGATTAGGAGACCCATCCAAATTCTGGTTTGGCTACCATTATTGGGTTGAGGGTGAATGAATGGTTTAATTGTAAGGGTATGCAAATGAAAACTACACTAAATGCAGGAAAATAAACATGTTTTGTCCTATCCTAGCTAGGAGCGACTAAGGGTGACCAAATGAGCAGGTTTAAATTTTTTAATCCCTAAATTAAATTTCATTCATATTGTTGTAAGAAAGAAACACAGATCAATAACATGAATATACAAAAACATAACCAGATTAGTCATAACTATGCATTCATACATAGTAGCATGTATCATCTAAGAACTATCCATAAAAGAGAAAGACAATAACTCGATAAAACTTTTGTTCACAAAAGGAAAATCCTATATGTGCAAAAAATTACTTACAGTGCTTCAGGATAATTGAGCATTCACTTGAAACATTTAAAGTAAATGAACCACCGGAAAGAAAATTATTTCTCTCAGTCAAAATGGCCTTGAGTGATTCTCAATATTATGTTCAGAAAAAAATAGTTCTCCTAAAATTACAAAGTTGGAGAGTCCCCTCAAAGTGGGCCTATTTTGATTTTTATATTTGTCGAAGTAACTTCCTATATTGTCTTCTTTAATTCTTCAATAATCAGTTACTAATATCTTCACCTTCCCCTTTTATCAGTTTTACATTACTTGTAATAAAGACAAAAATAAATTGATGATGTCAAGGGGAAACAATTTCGAATTTCCAAATATCATATTTTATTTTCTTTTGTCACTTATGTAACTTGACCATACTTCGTGATGTCCTGAGATAGAGATGATCTTGTGGTATAGAGTGGATTCCAAGACGACCTCATGGGTTGCTGAGCTCTGTGAGAGGATTTTCATATCTCTAGATAGGTTTTCCATGAAGTCTTGGAACATGTTTTAGGCTCTTGTTGGTTTTACAATATGGTTCGTCATCAAATCGATCGTCACTTTGGATGTATTCATGGCCCTCCCTCTCATATGTTTCCCTCATGTTTTTGTCTAACTCTTAGAACACCTATTTTTCTAACTTTGGATGCCCTAGCTCTTCAATTTGGGGTAGATGGCCTTTATGAGTCAAAATGAAGGATTCTTTATGGAGTTTGATACATACAATGAGGGAATTTTTTAACTCCTTCTCAAGCCTTTCTACGACTTGTTGGAAGTTGTCTAATGAGGTGTAGTTGAGACTACTTTCCTATTCTTTCATTTTTGGCAGCTCTAGCGGGTGTCTAGATTTTTTTGTTATCTAGTGTTTCATCTCATTTAAACCTTCCCTAATCACAGTGAACTTTGTGTTCTTAATCTGGAAATTGTTGAGCTTAGCCATGATCCGGGTTTCCTTCTATTGGAAGACCTACAAACTTGTGTACATATTTATTGCTAGATTATGAAGTTCATTTCCAACTTCCTCTACACATGCATTTAATTCTTTAAGGATATCTTGGTTTCTTTTGTAACGTTTCACTTCTTCTTCCAGTTCCCTTATCCTTTCATCCTTATATTCTATATCATGTGCCATATTTTTATATTTTTTTATAAAGCTTGCATGAAAGAGACATTTTCCGAGGCGGTCGAGAGAGGATCATCCTTGACATTTTTAATTACCTCTACTTTGGTTGTCATTGCAAAGGAGTTGTCTCAGATACTGGTAATTTGTTGGTTTTCTGCAAAATATTTTTCCCATAATCCTTGCCAAACCTGAAAGAATTTAAATTGGCCACCCTCTAGTCTTTAGACGGTGTAAATGTCCCCAATCCCAATTCACTTGGTGGGAAATGTCCTTGCATGAGATGGATGTCTGTCGATGATCTTGGAATGTCTTTGTCGATGGGGTCCATGTTGGGGCCTCTTTCTTCTTCCTACTTCTTTCATTATTCTGACGATGATACTTCAAATATTGATTTAGATTTTGCTTCAGCCTGTGCTGCTTCTTCTTTTCTTTTGTTCTCGACTTACTCTTATTTTCTCTTCTTAAGTTATTATGCCTCTGTAGCTTCTTCTGATTTTATTTTTCTCTCTTCTTTAGCTATTGTTGTTGCTGCTACCTCAGTTGGTGTTGTTGCTTTGGCTATTTCCTCCTCCTATATTTTATTTTGAGCCTCTCTGGCCCTTTTCTCATCTTCTACCCTACCCCCCCCTCTAATGGGTTTCCTCTTCTTTTGAATATTACATCATGGTAAGTTCTGACTCTATAGTGAATATATTCTTATTCATAGATGTTGGTTGTGTAATTCCACCTGTATTTGTAGTTATTGTAGTGGGTGTCGATGACATTCAGTTGATCATTCCTTCGTAATCTCGCTTCCCTGAAGTGGAAATATGTCAATGTGTTTACTTCCACCTGTGCTTCCTTGACATCCTTGAATGAATATGAACCATCCCAAAGTGAGAGAGGATTACAAATAGACTTTTTATCCCTGTAGAGTGTTGAGCCCACCCATGTATCACTAACTAATAAGCAATTTATTTCAACACCAACCTGTTTGGGACAAACTTTGGGAGAAAGTGGGGAGATTTAGTAGCACCATATACTTTGATATATGTACAATATTAAAGGAGGTACCAATCACCTACCATATTTACAATGGCCTTAGCCTTATCCATCATGCATGGTGTAGGCGAACAAAATATGAGTTGATAGAGAGGAATCAATAAATTCTCATATATATTCTAATATTTGAAGCAATATTTGTGCTCCCACAACACTTTTAAATAGATGTGAATTGGGGGGCCTCTAAGTTGCCATGCCCATCCCATCCGATGATAAGAATTAACTACACACATCATGTCAAGGAGATACAATCACATATGGAAGCTTGGAAACTTTCCTAGAGCCATGTGCTTTACTGCAACAAGTGCTTCCTCCAAAGTAGAGGATACTATATTAGCCAAGTTGAATGTTGAACCATAGGCTATGATATAGTATAAGAGAGGTACCCATGATATCTTGAATTTCTATGCCTCAAGTTCCCCATAAATCTTGCACATAATTGCTATTGTATATTGGTATGGTATCTTGAGAAAATTTGTAGGGCATTCATTAGATGGCCTGGTCTTGAACAACTTTCCTGGCTTGTACCAGCTCTTTAGAAGATCTATGGGTTATGGAAGAAATTATTTACCAAGTTATTGTTTAATGCATTTTCTCCTTCATCTATATGATAGCAGGAGGAAATAATTGAATCCTATAAGGAGGAGATTGGGTGGCCTTTGGTGTTCAATATATACCTGCTATCCATATTGGCATGTTTTATGATCCACAAAATGACTTTACCACAGGGAAATATCACTGCATGGGATGCAACCTTGTATAATATGGACCTTCTGATGTTCCTATATTTGTTGAGATCTGGATCATATTTAGGAAACTACAAGAGCATCTGATTATTGAACATATGATACACTTCACCCCACTTAAGTGAGGTTTCCATATTGATGAAACCTTTGGTATCACCGTAGACATGTTTGGGATTATCAATGTCTTCCTCTTCCATATATATTCCTGGTGACACTTCCTTAGGGAATGTAATACCCCTAGGTTGAACTCTAATTGTAATGTACATATAGGCTAGTGCACTGGGACACTTTGGTCCAGAGTGCCTGTGTGGTTATTAGGTTGGAGAGATAGATGCTAAAAGGCTAGTGAGCTTATCTTTGTAATATGTAATCACACTCAAATATTAATGAAATACATCACTGCTACAGACCCATTAGACAAAAAGAGATTGGGGGTCTAGAACTCCACTAGAAAGGGAAAGAGGGGCTAAGAGTCTAGGAAGAGGGGATAAGCTAAGGGGGATTAAGCCCAAAGGAATATTGTATTAATATTCCTAAAGTCTAAGTCATGGATATAATTATATCCTAAGTTTCTAAAAGTGGGGGAATGTACCACAAGTGGATCCCAAGGTAGTTCCCAACATGACAAGTGTCAAGTTGGGAACATGGATATAAAAGTGGGAACTTAGTACACTTTCTATCATTATTACCATAATTCTCTCATTATTCCATCATCCTCTCTTTCCATACATACACTCTGCATCCATCAGCCATAACTATACTTGGGAAGCTTTGGAGATGTTTTCAACCAATAACCTGAGTAATTTCAGAAGAAGAGGTGGGTTTTTAGGCACATGCGCTATTGAAGAAGTGGATTGTCAAGCCCATGAGCATTCTATCCAGGTGAGAGAACTATTGGGAATTGTATTGCCTATGTTCGATAATACAACTACAGAGATTTGAGACTTCATATCCGGCCTATTGTTGAAGCCCCAACAGGGAAGTGGGGCAGTCGAAGGATTGTTGAGCAAAGAAAGAGAAAACTTCCTAGGGTGGGACAGGCTATGGTGAATGAGAGGTTGTAGGATGGTTATTGGGTTGGCACCGTAGTATGAGGATTTATGTTGATTATTGGATCTTAGTATGGCTTAGGAAGCATTCCCTGGTGGAGTTTCTAGCCCCAACTCGGGGGTGACCTGCCACTAAGAGTTTATGAGTAACAAAGACTATGGCTAAGAGGAAAGTATGAGGTCTACACATAGATGGTGACTTATTTACAATATATAAGTGTCTATTATGTGTTTTTTTTAATTATTGTGTGCTTATTTATCTATTTTATGTTATGGGCATTTACTATTTTAATTATACTTAAATTATATGTTGTTAGCAATGCATTTACATTCATATACAAAGCATGTTGTTAATTAAATGGTATTAGAGACAAAAAAATTATGTGGCATAACCCAACTTGGGGGATGGGGATGCTACAATGTGGTATCAAAGATCTAGCTTCATCACTGAGCTTGCATGGGCCGAGTTAGTAGAGTGTTGAAGACAAAAATTGCAAAATTTTAATTGTGGAGGATGTCTGCAACAAGTATCTTAAACATATTCTTGTGAATTTGGGAGAAATTCATGGGATATTTGGAAGAATTGAGCCCTAGAATTAAAAATCATCAATTCCATCCTTTAATTGAGCATTCCTGACCTGTAATTGAGTGAAATTTTGGAAATTACAGTGCAACAATGGTGGATTTGACGTAATTGGGAAGAATAGGGCGAAATTGGGCAAAAGCCCCAAATTCTACAATTAAATTTATGGAGAATTCGATGTCAAGGATGTCGAATTTCATGTGCAGATGCTAAATTGATATTCACAAGGACAAATTTCGTTATATGAAGCTAAATAAAAAGCTTCAATGGTGGATCGAAAAAGAAATTTCAAAATTATGTATTATTGGGCATTTCGGGAAAACGAGAAATTTGGAAAAAATGGAAGATTTTGACTTTTTTTCATATGATGATGTCAGTGTATTGTGGGGGGAATGTGTCAACTAACGTGGCAAAAGGGTGGCGTGTACTACCACAGTGGCAGGGCCATGGTCGTAGGTACACAATGGCAACAATAGTAGGTGTGGTAGGTGGTATATGTGACATGGGAAGGTGGCATGAGCCACAATGGCAGAGTACTTGTTGGACATGCAAAACCATGAGTCCGAGACCTGCAGAACCCTGATGTGAGGGGGTCCCCTAGTGGTATTGGAAACCACCAAGGTAGGGGTGCAGTGCACTAGGAGCCAACATGTCATAGGGTCCGAAAATGACAATATTCAATTGCAGACCTCCCCCCTCTATTAACGGTCAGTTGGGAAAGGGGGTTTGTGATGCGATGGTGACCATTAATCACTGCTAACACCCTTTGATGCTCAATCGTTGGATCAAAGTGGCGTGCAAGTTATGTGCACCAAATAATTGGTACAAGATGGGACCTGCCCATCCTGACGACTAATGAGCATGTGCCATGTGGAAAAATAAATTTGGGGCCCAAAAATTAAAATAATGTGTGTGCCAACAAAGGTAAGGAAGGGGGGAAAAAGGAGGATAGAGAACGAGGGCAGATAAAAGGGCAAGGTTGGGTGTGCAGGGGATGACATGGTGCCACCTCGAGGTGCCAGTTGGACTTGGGACACCACATCAACATCCCAGTCAACATAAGTCACCCAAAATTTACAAAAAAATAGTGAATTTTTCTCAGAAAATCATGTGTTTTCTAGGTCATATTTTTGCAAGCCATTTTCGAAGGCCTAAACAACATTTTTTTTTTAAATAAAATTTGTACAAAACTGCATGTCCTTCCAAAACAACCTTCAAATACATATAATTTTTCCATATAAAATGATAAATATCGGAGAGAGCTTTCTAATGATATAAAATGTTTTGCAAATGAATCATAGATGAGGGAGTTACGGGCCAAACAATGGAGGGTAATTTCTTGGTATCGGTTCACTCTGAGGGCTATAAATTCCTCCTCTAGAATCTAATTGGGGCACATGAGCAGTATAAAAAAATATGTTGAGCCATAGAAGACAACTATGGAGTTAAAATAATATTCTCGGCACCTAAAAATGCACATGAGGACATATAAGACTCTTGTAGCATTCAAGACTAAAAAGATAAATTGACCTAAAACTTCAACTGGTTGTATCTAGTAGCCTCGAGCTCAGATGAAGGTGAAACTTGCAAAAAATGTCCAAAACATAGTCGTTTAGGAATCAAGTTGAGATCCTATCAAAACTACAAAGGATTAGGTACAAATATGCATGGGAACAACTAGAAATTGCACCTGGTTGAAGGGTGAGCAGAAGGAGTAAGTGGGTACTAGTTAAATGACCACAACTTTCTACTCATAACTCAAAATTGAGAAAGGAAGTAGTCATTGGAAAGGTATTGGAAAGAGGAGTCCATTTGTTCACCTAGAAATGTGAATTGGTCTATATAATTCACAATAAAATAGAAATACTATTTCTAATGCATTTAAAGGGAAGAATGGTGCGTAAATTGATAAATTTCTTAAAACCATTATAGTCTAACAAATCCTATTTCCTGCACATTTTGCAGAGTTAATTGAAAATAAACTAGAATAGGATCAACATAGATACCATAGGCATGGAATATGCACATAGGACTTACAACCATGAAGATGAAGTCATGGGGTTGTGTGTCAACACAGGTAATGTAAAGACAAATTCAAATGGGCATGGAGAAGGCAAGGGGGAAATATTGAATTTGGTGGAAAGTATAAAGAGTCTCCAAAAATATGTTCAAATATATAAGGATGATAATGCAAGGATTATGAAATCCAAAGAGCATCAATATGGAATCAACATCGGGTTATTGCAAGGCTTGGATAGAATAGAGAAGAAGGTGGATAGGGGAATATACTAAAGAAAATCAAAGAGAAACATATCTCATGGTAAAATACAAGAGTCCATAAGTGTTTACAAGCATCATCATCACTCACCAAGACATTTAGTTAAAATAACACAAAGTAGTTCAATTCCATCTTCTATCAAAAAGCATAAGAGGAGGTCGAGAGTAGATGATCTACAAGGAGAAATGAACAAGATCAAGCCTCCTACCTTTGATGGTGAGCATAAGAAAGATGAATATGTTGAGACATGGATATTGGGGATGAGGAAATACTTTCAGTTGCATAATTACTCCTCACAAGAAGAAGGAATAATTTTCATTTACCAGCTCAAGGGAAAAGCATCAATGTTGTGGGACTAGTTTTTACAAGTGCAACACATTGATTAGAAGAAGGTTAATTGGAAGGAGTTCAAAAGGTATTTACAAAAGAAGTACTTGACCAAGAGTTATTATGATATGAAGATGAAGGATTTATTTGAACTCAAGCTTGGGAGTATGACCATGGATGAGTATGAAAGGATATTTTTAGAGCTATTGAAATATATTGACTTCATCAAGGATGAATATGTCAAGATTCAAATATACTTGAGTGGGATGCCATCATTTTTCAATGATAATATATAGTATGATGATCCCAAGACACTAGAGGAAAACATTAGGAGAGCTAAGTGTCTCTATGATCAACATAGAGGAAGACCAACTTTCCAAAAGTCTTGGGAAGACAAGAAGAAAAGCAAGATGGACCAGAGGAACAAGGGCACCAAGCCACCATTCTTCAAAAATAATTCTCATAGACAATCAACTTTCAAGGAGCCTAGAATGATAGAAACAATGGGGAAAATACCAAGGTATCACCCTATTAAATTTTGGGGTTGTGAGGGAGATCACATGTACAGATATCTCCCTCATAGAGGTGAAAAAGTGAGGAATGTTCACAATGTACAACATGTTGATATAGTTGATGACATGGGAATAAGCATGCCAAGTATCTATGCAGCCCTCGAGAAAAAGAAAGTTGAGTTTCAATTTCATATGATTGAGGTGGAAGTCAATGACCAACCCATTTCTATTTTAATTAATTCAAGAGCTAGTCACAATTATCTAGATCCTAAGATGGTGGAAAGGTTTCATTTGGCAAGAAGCAAGCCTGAGAAATCTTGGTTGGTGCAACTAGCCACAGGACCTAAAATAAGAATTAATGATATAGTTGAAAAATGTCCAATGGACATGAATGGATTGAGCACAAAGGAAAATTAGAATATCATACCATTAGGTTCATACGATTTCCTAATTCGGATGGATTGGTTGGACAAGCATCATGTTGTCCTAGACTGTTATAATAAGGCATTTACTTTCTTGGATGAGGAAGGGAATTTGAGGACAGTTAAAGGTATTCCAAGGGAAATAACTATCAAAGAAGTTTCATCCTTGCAGCTGAAGAAGAGATTCTGGAAATGATGAAAAATATTTTCCACTCATATGGAAGAGACACCTAGGGATAACGTGTCAAACATTGAAGACTTTGTTGTCCTAAAAGAGTTTGAAGATGTATTTAGAGAAATATTGGGGTTGTCACTGAAAAAAGATATTGATTTATCTATTAATCTGATGCATGGAGAAACCCAAATATCCAAGATCCCTTATATGATGAGTACACGAGGGTTAAATGAGTTACAAATGCAACTTGAGGAGCTTTTGAAGAAGGGGTATATACACCCAAGTGTGTCACCTTCGGGTGACCCAACATTATTTTTGAAAAAGAAGGATGGTACCTTGAGCATTTTCATTGACTTCAGGCAACTGAATAAGGTGATGGTGAAGAACAAGTATCCTTTTCCAAGGATAGATGATATTTTTGATCAGCTGAAATATGCAAAAATTTTCTCCAAGATTGACCTCAGATCACGCTATCATTAGGTGAGGATTAAAGAAGAATATATCAACAAGACAACATTCAGAACAAGGTATGGCCATTACGAATTTTCAGTGGTGCCATTTGGGTTTTCAAATGCACCAGTTATCTTTAGGTGTTCATCAATGGTA
Organism: Picea engelmannii; assembly: GCA_009831015.1. Classification (NCBI taxonomy): domain Eukaryota; kingdom Viridiplantae; phylum Streptophyta; class Pinopsida; order Pinales; family Pinaceae; genus Picea; species Picea engelmannii. The sequence continues at coordinate 251,587 of ML780059.1, forward strand.
TATTCATATATTACATGGATAAGTTTTTCATTGTCTTCCTGGATGACATGCTTATCTACTCCAAGTCTGAAGAAGAGCATGAACAACACTTGATAATGGTGCTACAAGCATTGTGGGAGCATTTGTTGTATGCAAAGTTGAGTAAGTGATTATTTTATCAGAGGAAGGTACATTATTTGGGCCATATCATATCAGAGGAAGGGAAAATAATGGATCTTGATAAAATAAGAGTTGTTGAGGGATGGATAGCACCAAAGAATGTCTTAGAGGTTAGATATTTCATGGGACTTGCAGGTTACTATCGAAAATTTATTGAAGGTTTCTCAAAGATTGCAAACCCAATAACTTCTTTGCAAAAGAAGGGTGTGAAGTTTGAGTAGACATCTGATTGTGAAAGAATTTTCCAACACTGGCAGAACTTGTTGACAAGTGCACCAACTTTGAGGATTGTTGATCCAAATGAAGATTTTGTTGTGTGCACTGATGCATGTAAGGAAGAGATTGGAGGAGTTCTTAGTCAAAATGGGAATGTGGTATGATATGAGTCAAGGAAGTTGAAAGATCACGAGATACTCTATGCCACTCATGGATTAGAATTGGTTGCCATAGTGTATGCCTTGAACATGTGGAGGCACTATCTCATGGGTAGAAGATTTGAGTTAAGAATGGACCATAGTGGTCTGAAATATTTGTTTGGCTAACCAACCTTGAATGCCAGGAAAATTATATGGTTGGAATTCCTCAGTGAGTATGAATTTGATATAAAACATATCAAAGGAAAAGAGAAAAAGGTGGTTGTTGCACTCAATAGGAGAGTACATGAGATGCATGCTAAGACCATTAGCATGTATAATTATGAATTGAATGATAGAATTTTAGAAGCTGGAAATTCAAATCAGTAGTACATGGAAACAAAGGAAATATTACAGTAAGGTAGTTTGCGACATAAAATTGAAAATTATAAGCTAAGGGAGGATGGAATCCTCTTGTACAAAGGCATATTTTGTGTTCCTAATTTCCAGGAGTTGAATAATATGGTGATAAGAGAGATGCATAATGTGCCTTATGCTAGGCACACAGGTTACTAGAAGACAATTGCAGCAGCCAAAACCAATATTTTTGGCCAGGTGTGAAGAAAAAGGTGGTTGATTACATTGCTAGATGTTTGGAATGTCAGAAGGTCAAGGTTGAACAAATACACCTAGTTGGTTTTCTACAACTATTATCCATTCATGAATAGAAATGAGAAGTTGTGACAATTGACTTCATCACCAAGCTTCCCATAACAATGAAGCAACATGATTCCATCATGGTGGTGGTGGATAATATCACTAAAGCTGCCAATTTTATTCTGGTGAAGGTAAATCATAAGGAAGCTAACAATTCAAATATTTACATGAGATAAATTGTTATGCTTCATGGTGTGTCTAAGGTAATTGTGTCTGACAGAGATCCCAAGTTCACATCAAAATTTTGGAAGGAATTATTCAAAGGATTTGGGACAAATCTGAACTGTAGCACAACATATCACCCAAAATTAGATGAGAAAATAGAGAGGGTAAATTAGGTGATTGAAGATATGTCAAGGGTGTATGTGATGGATAAACCATAAAATTGGGAAGATTATCTACACTTAGTTGAGTTTGGTCATAATAATGGGTATCATGCATCTTTAAAGATGATCCCATTTGAGGCACTATATGGCATAAAGTGCAACACACTAGTGAGTTAGGACAACCCAATAGACAGAGCCATGGTTGGGCCAGAGTTATTCATGGAAATGGAAGAACATATGGTGAAGATTAAGAAAAATTTAAAGGCTACCAAAGACAAGAATAAAAGCTATGCAGATAAGGGAAAAACTCACAGAGAGTTTAAAGTGGGTGACCATGTGTTCTTGAAAGTGAAGGCCAAGAGAAGTTACTTGAAGTTGGGGAATTGTTCAATGATGGAAGCACGTTATTGTGGGCCATTTGAGATTCTCAAAAGCACTACCTACATTGATGTGCATTTATAATGTATTACATGTGTCTTTGATTAAAAAGTATGTACATGATGCTAATCATGTAATTTATTGGAATCTAATTCAGGAGGATCTAGAAAGATACTTCTGAGTACACCTAGTGTGCATATTGGATCATAAACTCAATATGCTCTGGAATCGAGAAATATGATTGGTAAAGATCCAGTGGAACTATTACAGTCCTAAAGATGCAACCTGGGAGCATCAAGATGCCATGCGGGTAGAGTACCCACATGTTTTTGAAGACTTTTGAAGTTTTTGATTGCATATATGTATACAATGCAATGAGGCCAATGCATAAATAAGTGGGGTGGGAATGTAATACCCCTAGGCCAAACCACAATTGTAATGTACATATACGATGGTGAGCCAGGAAATTTTGGGCCAGAGTGCCTTTGTATATGTATTTTGAGGCTAGAGTGCCTGCGTGGTTATTATGATGGAGAGACAGGTGCTAAAAGGCTAGTGAGCCTATCTTTGTATTATTTAATCACACTCAGATATTAATAAAATGCATCACTGTTGCAAACTCACTAGACAAAAATATATGGGGGGATAGAACTCCACTAGAAAGGGAAAGACGAGCTAAGAGTCTAGGAAGATGGGCTAAGCTAAGCGGGCTTAATCCAAAATGAATATTATATGAATATTCCTAAATTCTAAGTTATGGATATAATTATATCCTAAGTTTGTAAAAAAGGGAGAACGTACCACAAGTGGAGTCCAAGGTAGTTCCCAACATGTCAAGTGTCAAGTTGGGAACATGAATATAAACATGGGAACTTAGTACATTTTCTATCATTATTACCATCATTCTCTCATTATTCCATCATCCACTCTTTCCATACGTACACTCTACATTTGTCATCCATACCTGTACTTGGGAAGCTTTGGAGTTGTTTTCAACCAATAACATGAGAAATTTGAGCTGAAGAGTTGGGTTGTTATGCCCATGTGTTATTGAAGAAGCGGGTTATCAAGCCCATGAGCATGCTCTCCAGGTGAGAGAAATGTTGACAATTGTATTCATTGTGTGTCGAGCTACAACTATAGATTTCTGAGATTTCCTATCCGTCCTATTGTTGAAGCCTCATAAGGGAAGTGGGGCAGGCGAAGGAATGTTGAGAAGAGAAGGGGCACACTTCCCGGGGAGGGACAGGCTGTGGGGAATGAGAGGTTGTAGGTTGGTTGTTGGGTTGGCACCGTAGTCTGAGGATTTTTGTTGATTCCTGGACCGTAGTCTATCTTAGGAATCCTTCCCTAGTGGAGTTTCTAGCCCTAGCTCGAGGGTGACCTACCGCTGTGAGTTTATGAGAAACAAAGTCTATGGTTGGGAGGAAAGTATGAGGTTTGCATGCAGTTGGTGACTTATTTGTAGAAGATAAGTGTCTATTATGTATTTTTTTTAATTACTGCGTGCTTATTTATCTATTTTATCTATGGGTATTTACTATTTTAATTATACTTAAATTATATGTTGTCAGCAATGCATTTTCATGCATATGCAAAGCATGTAGTTAATTAAATGGTATCATAGGCATAATGTTTATGTGGCATAGCCTATATTGGGGGTTGGGGATGCTACAGGGGAATCCTTTTTTGAACTTCGTTATCCTTTTCTTGGGGGAGTCATGGATGAACCTGCAACACAAAAATGATGACAATCCTAAACATTTTTACTATCAATATTGAGAGAATGAGCATGAAAACATTAAATCTAGTATTTGTTGACTTCATATGGAAAGTGATTTGAGAGATGGGAGGCCTTGGTTGTGGATCTAAGTGCCAAAAATGGGTTTTGAAGAAATCGATGAAGAAGCTATTTCCTTATTGATACAAGATGTATCAACGAGGAGAGGCTCTTCCTATCAATAAACTACGAGAAGCATTTCAAGTGAGTACCATGACCAAATTTATTCGAGCATTAGTTAAAATCATGTATCTTCTTCTTTTTCCAAAAATATTGAAATTTGACCCGGTAGTTCCCTTGCCTAGTTGGAAATAGAGTCTTTGAATGGGAATGGGAAGAGAAACTCTTGCATAAATGAAAGGTTGAACTTTTGGGTTTTCACACTTCGAGGGGGGAGTGAAAATAAATGGAGACCGAAATGGGAAATGGAGTGGAGGGAATTCCTCCATCATGGATGCGGGTGACCATGGTTGTCTAAGAAGTGAGTGGAAGACTTGGGCAGCGGAAAAGGAGAGGTCACCTCTCCCCTTCCCCCTTCTCCTAGATGTACAAGTTGGCAATATAACCAATTAGTTTCATATCCTCTTTCATTAGCCTTGGGAACTCATTACAAAATATAAGTCGATACAAAAGAACTAATAAGTTATCACATATTGCAAAGTGATTCTTTTATATTTGTTATAGTTGAGAACGAAAACACATCCATCTTCTCGTTATCTTTCCTTCAATCAAGATATCCTAGATACAAACATCTATGTAGTATGTAGCCTTACATGCATATAGAAGAGCACGAAGTAGAGAAGTTTGCACCCAACATTGCAATGTTATAATAGGACTTGTATCCATTAGAAGGACATAGGTATCTATATAAGATAGAGAAAGAATATAAGAGATAATTCCACAGACATCCATGTTGGTGAAAAACTGGACTATAAGCCCCTCATGTATGGATCATCATTGGTCCTTGTTTCTGGCAATTGATTTTTAGATGCAAACCCTTGAGAATATCAATCAAAGAAATTGATTTGATAATATGTAAAAAATTCCCAACCCTAGGTGATTGCTGTCCTAATATTTTGTTAATTAAATAACTTAGAAACTAATTTTTGAACATTGCAACAACTACACAATAGTTGGAAAGAATAAAAACAAAAGTGTAAATCAATTACACACATACACGGACAATTTTCCTTCAAATTAACTTATCATTCTAATAATCAAAGTTTATAAGGGAACCTCCACATCTGCGAAAAAATAGTAGCTATATGCTTGATAAATCCACACCTAACCTCAGGTGTACAACCTACCAAAGAGAGGAAAATTGAGAAAAATAGAAACAATTGGTTTACAACATACCATGCAACTATACAATTATACATATCTATTGGCCATATACTATTGGATGGATATGTACAAATGTATGAATCTACTATACAATTGTGATGTACTCTTCCTCCTAGCTACTTCACTTCGATCTCTCTCTCTCTGCATGAAGTCGGAGTGAAAAGCATCAACTCGAGAAGGCCACGAAATTGGTGTAAGATCCCCCTCACATTTTCACCGATTTCCTCAGGTTAGCCAGGAATAAAGCTGGGCAAGGAGATAACAACTGCTCAGAAAACAACCCAAGATCATTTATGGTAACTATCACCTCATAATGAATTCACCCGAAGGAGGTAGGTGAGTTCAGGACCTGCAGGGTGAGCCCCTTGAGGGGGCTCTATTGACATAACTAAAATCTCCTTTCGGAGGGGCATAAGACATACTATTTCGAAGAAAAAGGGAGATGATTTTGTCCCTAATAGCTCCCTAATCAGATCCGGCGTTGAAATTGTTCAAATGGCCAGAGATATGGTGATCACCGATAGAAGCCAGTTTTCATTACCGGGAGGTCGGTCATTATTTCCCCACCCTGTTCTACAAACTCACTCTGGCCTTCCCCGGTTTGGGAAAGAGCTAACGCTCCTCTATTTCAGAGAAGTAGATTGCTAAATGCCCCTAAGAATCCCTTTTGGGTCTCCTTCATTAATAATCGAATCTATCAGGCATCACTCATGGTTTCTGCCTAAAAAATGGATCACTACATAGATGTATCACTCGATCGTCGATCCCCGAACCCCTTATATAGGACGGGCCGGCTAACAAACCTTGACCCGGCTAACACAAGGGTCAATTGATGATGGATCATGGTCTCAAACAAGGTGTGATGACAGACTATCTATCATGAAAGAACACGGGTGATAGAATCGACCTTTCTACATTGAGGTAAAAGGGATCGCTGGAAAAAGAAGGAGAGGAGATGGAAACTAATCAGAATCGACCTTTCTTATGTCATAATGGACTCTGTTAGGTATTATAAGGTAAAGTTCCTACCTTTAGCAAATATATGAGACTGGTCTGGGAGGGATAACCCGATAAGGAAAGATAGACCAGATATTTCAGAACGATATACAAGTACAAACCCCGCCCCGCTGCTTTGAATATTGATCTACATTAGGGGTGCCAATACTTCCTTTTCTCAGGTGGTTTCACATGTCGATTTAGGGGCCAGATGAACAAAGAGCTAATTCAGTGTACTAAACTAGGTAGACCAGGGGTAATGAAATTGGCACAAATGACCGAAGGTGACCCTGAAGGGAAGGCACAGTGCGGCAAGAATCTTTGGAGGTATGCCCCATTCCCCTAATAGATAGAAGCGTACTTCATATTCTCGATTTTCAATGTTAAGACCTTGCTTTCTCAATAGACTAGATTGTTCTTGGAATGCTTCCTACATTGTTGATATATTTACACTTGACTTTATTTTAGATGAAGGAATGCTTAAATTTTGTTTAGATAAATCGTCAAAGCTTCTTTTCATAGTAGTTTTAACACTTGAGAGATAGTGATGTGTTCAAAGAGATAGTGATGTGTTCAAAGAAAGCATTATTACATTTCATGTTGAACTTCGTTTGAGCTTTTTATATGTTCTTGTTGTTTTAAATATTTTTCAAATGATAATGGGCTGAAAAAACTTCTCAATTCTGAAGAAATATATATACAAGATAAAAGCTATGCTCAGTTTCACCAAGGTTTCCCACAGTGTCATCACCTCTTGATATACCAACACGGCTTACATGCTGCTGATAAGAAGGTGTATATCCACTGGTTGTGTAGCAATGACCTTATAAGCAAAACAATATTCCCCCCCTCTTATTCCTACAGTTGCACGAGACCCTGACCAATAGTATGCAAATCCCTTATGATGCAAAGCATGACCTTCAAGACCATTGTGTTCGATGTCAAAGTCTACACACCACAGATGAAGGTTCAGTAAAAATGGCAACAGTATGCTGTAGCACAACTAGTATATTAAGGAAAAATTTAGACAGGGAAAAACAATCTCCTTAGCACAGAAGCTTGAGACCATTGTTGTGCTTAATACTAAGATAGAAAAAATACAGGTTTATAAAAGTTTAACTGCATTAGTATCGGAAACTCCATAAATATTTTGTTGAAATCTACTTGCATGTTGTTCTGAATATATGTAATACACATTTGTCATTAAAAACATAAGAAAAACTAAATGAACCTGAAAATAAAAAGATAAAGTATTATTAAGTAATTTGAAATCTGATTTTATTGCAGCCACCATAAACCTCAAATATCATGCCTTTGCAATTTGTAGTGATTACCTTATTGGTATCAGCATCTTCCAACAGTGTATATTATGGTACATATCAATAAAAAAACCTCTGAAGTTTGAACTACTTAACAAAATGCAAAATCTGCCCATTCTAAACATAAAAGCCAATAAATCTCTTCTATGATATTACCCATTCTGGCAGAAAAGAAGATCTTTGGCCCTCAGTTTGAGCCCCTTGCCACTTAATCTAGGGTTGCCTGGGGAATAGGATAAAAATTATCCAAAACAACCCCTTTTCCGGCAAAATTGCAAGCAGAAAAATCCCACAGAAATTGAGATGCCTGGTATAGTTCCACAGGTCAATGTTCCAAGGGCATAGTTCCTTCACCCACTAGGGGTTTTGAGGGTCTTTGAGGTGATCCCAAACCTTGAAAAATCCTGAAACGAATGGGCCCTTTTGGATGTTTTTGCCTTGCCAGATTCCAGCAAAAATGAGATTTTCTGGGCCATTTTGGATAAAGACATGTAATACGCAATTGCCAGGCATCAAAATTAACCTAAATCCATTTCACTATACTAATATGATCCTCTTTATGAGATTGTTTTCACTTCGGACTTGTTACTGCTTTAATCATTAATGTCTCGGATTCTTTAGAGTGTCGGCATTCAAACTGTTAGTAACATTACTTGTCCGGGGCACAAGAGCATTCGGGTCAGCGAGTTGCACGAGGAGCGCCCAAGCGCAGCGCATAGAGGAAGTCCTTTTTGGACTTAAGATCAAGTGAGTGGGCAAAATTATAGTGTCAATGGTCGGGATCCATCCATATAAGCAGATCAACGGTCAGCAGGAAATCGCAGATAGAGAAGTCGCGCCGAGGTTAGCGCAATGGATAGTGCCCATATTGTACGCAGGGAAGAATAGCAGTCGTCCATCCAAAGGACACGTGGCGCGAGATCCAGTCGTGTCATCTTTTCGATAGTCGTGAGTTCAAAGGGTGAAGGTTTTATGTCATTGCACATTTCGAAACCCCGAACCCTGAAGCACCGAAAGCGCCCAAAGGCGGGCCCACAATATTAAGGAACAGTCTCAACCGTCCATCTAAAGGGGGCACCTGGTGCACGATTAGGCTCCCCACCTTTTCGCTCATCATGATTTCAAAGTGCAAGGAGCAGCTCCCTCATACCCCCGACGCCCGAAGTGATGAAAGCATCCAGGACCTGGGGCCCACAACATCGTCGGGTGAGTGCAGAACCGTCAGATTTAGAGGGGTGCGTGGCACCAGATTAAGTGGTATCGGTGTTTCTCTCATCGTGATTTCAAGAAATAGGGATCAGCCCCTTCCTATTCATGAACGTCGAAATCACCTTAGGAATAAGCACGAGGTCACAGCTCGTGGTCACTTGGGGAAAGAAAAGAGCTGCGTAAAGAAGGCCAAAGGTGTTGAGTTCAGTTACAGAGGGGATCATCGTGATCTCTCGGTGCCATCGAATTTGATCTCGGTACTGTTTCTCGCTTGGAGTAAATGAAGGCAAGAGCGGGTGGTTGAAACCTCCTTTCATTCATTAGATGTGAGGTATGGAAGGTCTGGCAAGCGGTCTGCTCGAAGAGGTCCTGCATACCGATTTTTCCAAAGAAGCCATGTCGAAGTCCTTGACTGGACAGAGGTCTGCACATGCTAGCCCGACACTTAATGGTTCAGTTACCCTCCTTGCAGGAGCCATGCACAGTTAAAGTGGCGTTTGAAGAAGGATGTCAGTACGAGTTTGACTGAAGGGACACCAAGTCTTGGGTGACTGGGCACGCCTCTGTGAGACGAATTTTGCTGAGTATATAGACTCAGTCCTTGTATTTTGTAATCTATCGATGGTTGAGCAAAGCTCCCGATTGTAAAGTTTTGATGAAGCGTTGGTCACTCTGGTTAATGTATAAGGAATTTGAGATTTCTTACCTTATTGATGTCAGTTTCTCTTCCACCCCTTTGTATACTGTGTTAGAACAGCTCGGAATTGGAGGATCCAGTCGAGTTGTAGCTGTTATAGGATGATGTAGGTTGGATCACTGTAATAGTTACATGGTTTCTAATCGGTTCTTGTGACTTTCTTAGCACTGAGTGACTTGGAATTGGAAGATCCAGTCAAGTCACCCATTAGCTCCTGAAGCTCTGGACCAAGAGGATCTTGGTTTTTGAGTTTTTCTTCCCCAAGCTCCCAAAGGCCTGTCACCCGAGGCATCTTTCTCATCTTTCTCACAAGTCCTCCATCTACCACCCTTTAATCCATTTACTGACAGAAATTGGATCAAGACCTCCCTTGCTTTCTGCATACCAGGCCCGGTCTCCTGAGTTAAAGTTTTATCTTCTTGAGTCTTTATCCATTTGATCACCCCATTAAACAAATCATGACAAAAAAAAAACTGATGGGCGTCGAGCTCTGCTCCTGCAAGCAATCTAGGAGTGACTTCTGATGCCAACATTTCTGGTGTCGTTGCCGGGGATGAAGTTGAAGATTTTTCCCTGGGAAGAACAACATTGAGCCTCTGATTCTGAAGGTGCATCAGACATCAGAGCCCTTCAAGATTGCTACTGTGCACCTGACGACTCCACTGTGGTGACTCCAAGGTTTCCACATCACTATTTCAGCTGTGGCTACTGTTAGCACACCTGAAAGCTGACCCTAAGGAGCTTTCTTGAGAAGGTTTCAACAGCTGCTTTCTCAGCCTGAGAAGCTTCCCGGGGTAACAACAACGTTAGGATCTGGCCTTTGATGGTGAACAAGGACCAGACACATTCGAAGCTGCGCATATTTCACCTGGTGACTCCATGATTCAAGGATCGATTGGCGACTCCACTAGTTCGATATGGAGAAAATCCTTGCTCGCAGGTTTGCTCCTTTTAATTTTTCTGCTATTCCTAGTTTTCCTAATGTTTTCCCCTCTCCGAATGAATGGGGCGATTATTTGCCCATATTTGGAAAATGTGAAGAGGATGACCCTCCTCAGCACCTCAGTGAGTTTCATGAACTCATGCGTCAGTGGGAGATACATCATGAGGATGTATTACTGAGATGTTCATGTTCTCGTTAGCAAGGGATGCACATAAATGGTATCATTCTTTACCCCCTGCTAACATTTATTCACTCAATGGATTCCATGCAGCTTTCACCGCCTATTGTTAGAAGTTGTGTCCCTCTGAGTCAATTTGTCATAATTATTGTGGGGGATACCACAACTATATGCGAGATGAAACTGTTTCAGACGTAGGCTGTGAAGATGGTCTTGATGACCTGGATCGGAAATCAATACTTTCTCCTCCCCATTCGTCTGCATCAGAGGTGGGTTATGAAAGTGATGAATATCCCAAGAGGGAAGAGGATTCCCTGAGTGAGCTGATGGAGCAGGTGAAATATGTCTCTGCCCAATTAGAAGGGTTGAAACATGAAGACTGTGCAGAGGATTTTCCAGCCTGGGAGGAAGAAGATGACCTGAGTGAACTAGTGGAGCAGGCAATATTCCCCAGTCCCCAGTGTGAAAAATTGGAATCTGAAGACAACGAAGAGGATTTTCCAGTCTTCGAGGCAGATGATCTAAGTATCTCTTTTGAAGAGATTATTGAAGATTTCTTGGATGCGTTAGCATCTTCCCCCGATGACCCTGTTGTCTTAGATTTAAACGAAGAAGTCATTGTGGAAGAGGATTGTTCTTCCTTCCTTCATGAGATTTCCCATGATGTATTTACATTTGGGATTGAAGAGAAGGATTGGGAGACCGTTTTCTTTTTACAAGATGGGAGAGTGCACAAAGAGGAGGAGGAACCAGAGGAGCAGCTGAGCGCGCATTTCTTTTTCTATCCAGAGCCAGTTAGGGAGCAGCCACCACTCGAGATCAGTGAGCCTATGACAATTGTCCACTCACCTGTGCTTGTCAGAGATATTCAACCACATGAGAACAACTGTGTAGTAGAGGAGGCTACCTGTCGCCAATTTTCTGAAATTTTCTCCTCATTCTATGATCCTGTCAGCGAGTACATGGAGTGGCATTTCCCCTATGCCTTGGAGCCGCCCTATTTCATCTCAACTCCAGCCTGTAAGGAGGATTTGAAGAGTGTAACTGTTCTGCTGTCACGGTTAGACCATCTGCTGATGATCATTGAGAAAAGGAAGGAGCTTCTATCCAGGAAGTTGCTTGAATGGCTATGGTGGAAATCTGCTTTCACCTAGCCCCATGTAAAGTGTTTTATTAGTTTAGGATTGTATAAAAATAAGCTCCTTTGAGCATGTATCTTTATTTTGTTGCTTTTATTTTTCGGCTTGTATTTTCAGCTGCGGGATGTTTTGAGCCTGACTCCATAGCCCAACAGCAAGGCATTGAAGCTACAGAATGAGTCCTTAGAGCATCACAGGGACGCCTCTACCCCCCATGGAGCCTAATGTTAGTAACATTACTTGTCCGGGGCATAAGAGCATTCGGGTCAGCGAGTTGCATGAGGAGTACCCAAGCGTAGCGCATAGAAGAAGTCCTTTTTGGACTTAAGATCAAGTGAGCGGGCAAAATTATAGTGTCAACGGTCTGGATCCATCCATATAAGCAGATCAACGGTCAGCGGGAAATCACAGATAGAGAAGTCGCGCCGAGTTTAGTGCAATGGATAGTGCCCATATTGTATGCAGGGAAGAATAGTAGCCGTCCATCCAAAGGACACATGGCGCGAGATCCAGTCGCGTCAGCTTTTCGGCAGTCGCGAGTTCAAAGGGTGAAGGTTTTATGTCATTGCACATTTCGAAACCCCGAACCCCGAAGCGTCGAAAGCACCCAAAGGCGGACCCACAATATTAAGGAGTAGTCTTGGCTGTCCATCTAAAGGGGACACTTGGCGCATGATTAGGCTCCCCGCCTTTTCGCTCATCGCGATTTAAAAGCGCAACGAGCAGCTCCCTCATACCCCCGATGCGCGAAGTGACGAAAGCGTCCAGGACCTGGGGCCCACAGCATCATCGGGTGAGTGCAGAACCGTCAGATATAGAGGGGCGCGTGGCGCCAGATTAAGTGGTCTCGGTGTTTCGCTCATCGCAATTTCAAGAAATAGGGATCAACCCCTTCCTATTCGCAAATGCCGAAAGCGCCTTAGGAATAAGCACAAGGTCGCAGCTCGTGGTCACTTGGGGAAAGAAAGGAGCTGCGTAAAGAAGGCCAAAGGTGCTGAGTTCAGTTACAGAGGGGATCATCGTGATCTCTCGGCACCATCGAATCCGATCTCGTTACTATTTCTCGCTTGGAGTAAATGAAGGAAAGAGCGGGTGGTTGAAACCTCCTTTCATTCATTAGATGTGAGGTATGGAAGGTCTGGCAAGCGGTTTGCTCGAAGAGGTCATACGTATCGATTTTTCCAAAGAAGCCATGTCGAAGTCCTCGACTGGACAGAGAGGTCTACACACGCTAGCCCGACACTTAATGGTTCAGCTACCCTCCTTGCAGGAGCCATGCGCAGTTAAAGTGGCGTTTGAAGAAGGATGTCAGTACGAGTTTGACTGAAGGGACACCAAGTCTTGGGTGACTGGGCACGCCTCTGTGAGGCGAATTTTGCTGAGTATATAGACTCAGTCCTTGTATTTTGTAATCTACCAATGGTTGAGAAAAGCTCCCGATTGTAAAGTTTTGATGAAGCGTTGGTCGCTCTGGTTAATGTATAAGGCATTTGAGATTTCTTACCTTATTGATGTCAGTTTCTCTTCCACCCCTTTGTATACTGTGTTAGAACAGCTCAGAATTGGAGGATCCAGTTGAGTTGTAGTTGTTATAGGATGATGTAGGTTGGATCACTGTAACAGTTACATGGTTTCTAATCGGTTCTTGTGACTTTCTTAGCGTTGAGCGACTTGGAATTGGAAGATCCAGTCAAGTCACCCATCAACTCCTGAAGCTCTGGACCAAGAGGATCTTGGTTTTTGAGTTTTTCTTCCCCAAGCTCCTGAAGTCCTGTCGCCCGAGGCATCTTACTCATCTTTCTCACAAGTCCTCCATCTACCACCCTTTAATCCATTTACTGATAGAAGTTGGATCAAGACCTCCCTTGCTTTCTGCATACTAGGCTTGGTCTCCTGAGTTAAAGTTTTATCTTCTTGAGTCTTTACCCATTTGATCACCCCATTAAACAAATCATGACAAAAAAAAAACTGATGGGCATCGGGCTCTGCTCCTGCAAGCAATCCAGGAGTGACTTCTGACGCCAACACAAACCATATGAACTATGTTGTATGTCGCAAGGTTTCTGCCCATAAGAACAACTTGTTTCAAATGAATAAAATCTTGTAAAATTGTCAATAAACTAAGTTAAGAATCTTTCCATTGCAGGTCTCTTTGACCCTACTACCAAACAAGACATTCTGTGCAAAGAAATTTTTAGATGTATTGACCTTGCGAAGTATGGTTTCCATGGAGTTCTTTTAGTACTTTCCACTAAAAATCGATTTTCTACA